>CAJQUW010008403.1:0-52993 GCA_907163375.1 Prostheceraeus crozeri
TATGTTGTCAAGCAAACTTCATACACCTACAATGCCGCTTTGCTTAGATCACCATTCATAATTTTCACTTGCTATTTAAACACGCACAATTCATAAAACGTGACACATTACAATCTTAGTTTAAATCTTATCATCACAATGGTTGGATCTACTGAAAGATCTGTTCGATTGGAGACAAAGCGGAGAAGAATTCAGAAGTTAACAAGGGAAATCATACATCTGCAAGCACAAAGTAAAATATTCTTACACTTGGATATGAGAAGAATTTTTGAATACATCGGAGACCCATACATCAATTATAGGACATGATTTCAGAGAGAGAAAAAATTGTAATTCTCAAATTTGAAATTCTCAACTTTTATGATTTTCGGTTTCCTGGAACGGTCATGATTTAAGCGAGAAAATTGTAATTCACAAATTTTGAGATTCTTAACTTTTATGATTTTCGGTTTCCTGGAACGGTCATGATTTAAGCGAGAAAATTGTAATTCACAAATTTTGAGATTCTTAACTTTCATGATTTTCGGTGTCCTAGAACGGTCATGATTTTAAGGGTGAAAATTGAAATTGTCAAATTTGAGATTTTGAAAAATTTGAAAATTGGGTATTTTTAAAAACGCCCAAATTTATGAATTTAGGTCTTCATAACCTGAAAAAGGGTTCAAATTCATGAATTTATGTCGTTTTTTAAAATGCCATTTTTTGAAAAAATGGTACTTTTTGAATGGACTAAATTCATGTATTTAGGTCTTAAAAACCTGAAAAAGGGTTCAAATTCATGAATTTATGTCGTTTTTAAAGATACTATTTTTTTGAATTTTATGGTGTCCTGGAACGGTCTTTTGCCCATTACTTACCTAAGGAGGATTTTCTTAAGCGTGATCATATCACAGGCAACCTGCCACTGGCAGAGCAAAACAGCATAATCAAAGACAATGATTTCAATTAACTTTAAAATATGTAAATGGGCCCACATCACTATTCAGATTCAAGAAATGAAACATGAATTTAGTGAATCATAAAATCATAAAAACTTGGAGTTTCAGCCAAGGAAGCATAAAATCGCGACTTTTCCATGAAAACTTTTATTATAATACAATTCATGAAGTTCCCTTGATAATCAGCTTAATTTCCGCTTAGCTAGGATGCTTATTATCAAATATTCATTCATTTCGATATCCAACTTATTTCACATTACATATAGGGGCGTCATCTCGGTAGCATTTGGCAAAATTTTGACTTTTTTAAAACTGCTCAAATAAATTTTTGGACCTCGGGAACGTAATCTCCGCAAAAACTAAATCTTTTGATATAAAAATTTTCACTGTATAGGTCTACAGATACTTTTTGAGTCAACACTCTATATCTAGGCCTATAGTATATATATATATATATATATATATATATATATATATATATATACATATCCCTATACTCTATGGAGCTGCCTAATCATTATGGTCGCCTTCGAAATAGGTCACCGGATGATAATGCTTGTGGGATAGTGAACAGTCGTAATGTGTTGAGACTATGAGCTATTTTCCGTTCGTTCGAATTAATTATATGGAAAGTTCTCCCTCTGGCTATCGGTGTATTCGCAAAGCAGAATTCAATGCACGAATCAGTTTATGGTCAATGAATTTCTATACGTATTTAAACCAAAGTGCGATTTGTACATAACCGTCCGAAATTATATGTTATAGGCCCACATTCTTCTGCGGCCATCCTCGGTCAGAATCAAAATTTATATTGCGAAAAGGTTAGACGGCACCGATGGCAATGGATTTCACGAAAGGACTCGAACCTTTATTTCCAGCTTATGAAACTAGTGCACTACCGTTATGCTACATGAAGTAACCATACAGCTTAGCTAACCGGCCATTTCAGTACTTCAGAGATGTCTTGTGTGATAGAGATGATGCAATTGATGCTCTCCCGTATCAAACCAGACGCAAACCAGAGTTCAATTAAGGATTCACTGTACTGATAATTTTGTCAGTAGTGCAAAAGTAGGTTTCTTTCGGAGAAAAGATTTGTAGAAACCGCCTATATTTTTTGTTAAAAGAGCAAAATAGATATATTCGAATCATCAAATATTCTACTGACGGATTTTGAGGTAAGTGCTGCTAGACCTACGTTAGAGGTCTTACCCATAGCATCTAAGACAGCAGATATTTGCAAATACGTAGGTGTGTCCCGGGACGAACACACCAGATGCTTTTGTTAAATATTTGGCAAATACTTGACAACATTTTACTAAACTTCTACTAAAATTTTATCAAATATTTATCTAACATAGCTGATGATTTGCCAATTTTTAGCAAATAGCAAATTATTTGGTAAAATTCTAATAAAATGTCTCAAATTTCTCTCTGATATTATCTTACACAACTCTTACGTGAATTCCCAACAAAAAAAACATTCTAAAACTGTTCAGAAAATGTCGTGAATTTGCTATAAAAACATTCCAAAAAATGTTATATGTTCAAGTGACATCACATGAGAATATTATGAAAATGCTATCTTAAAGCATTTTTAGAATGTTTTCTAGACATTGCCCCAATATTTTGCCACAACATATATCGTAGATGAACTGTACGTAGTTTTATCAATAAAATGTGAGCATCCTGCAAATCCACCTAATGAGTCAAGATGAAAATAAGTTTAACGATGTGTAAATATATTGCATTATAATTATAACATGTATAATTTACACATCATAAAACTTGTGGGTTTGATCTGTGACGCATAAAGTGGGTTCACAGACCGCTCACATTCTATTGATAAAATTACAATTAACCTACGCCGTAGCAAAACATTGATGAAATTTACCGTTGATATTAATTGAATATATTGTTGATCAAAGTCAATCCTGCTGCGAAATGCCTCCAAGGATTAACAGCAGAAAAACTCAATGCTGCTAAAGCCCAAAAACATTCGGAGGCTAGTGACCAAGAATAGTCCTACATATTTATACATTATAAACTGTTGATACGAAATCATCCTGCTACGAATGCTCCAAGGACTAACAGCAGAAAAAACTCACTGCTGCTAAAACCAAAACACTTCGGAGGCAGTGGCAAAGAATCACATAATTTAAAGATCACCTCATCAGCAGATGTCACGCCTGCCCAGAACTGTCGTAATTGTTTCCCTCTACCATCAATTGTGCTGGTTTGGGTCAGTTTCAATCAGTTCCCATTTATGATATCCTCCTTGATAGACAATGATATTGCGGTCCGAAATGCACAATAGAGTTTTTGATGCAAAAAGTATTGAATGTGTTTGACGCACATAAGAGAAGGAATAGGCCATACAGAATATAACATAATTGAAAAATAGTAAGATGACACAGGTTTTGATCGAGCTTCTATTATAAGAATCAATTAGGTGATATTTTTAACTATATTTTTTTTAACATTTTCCCACGGTGGACAACATATGCCGGCTAAGCAGAAAATCCGATTTGATATTTGATGTCAAATAATTTCCCCATTAACTGAAATCAGTAACAATAAGGTACCCTCAAATGTCTTGCACAAATCCAAATTATACAGTGAAGCAATTGTGACCAATTTAAAAAACCACAAAAATTTGTATTTAAAAAAATATGCCAACCCAGCATGTAGGCCTAACAAACGACGGTTTAGATGTGTACGTCAAGCTACAACTTACTCCGACAGTATAACAATCAGCGAATTAAAAGAAGATTCAATCTTTTTTCCATACGATCAGCTGGTGCAGTGATAATAGTGTGGTCCCAAAGAAGCCCTGTGATCCTGATGTTTAGCACGACCACTTCACATTCAGTCATGTATCTTAGACAGTTTATATCATCAATGCCACATTGGTGGACTACTTTTTAGTATCCCTTTCTCTCTCAAGAATAGATTTTCAGTAGATTCAATGACGCATGGGACGACTGCTGTGCACATTGCTAAGCGGTGCGCGCTGTCATGGTGAGGATATGTCCATAGAATATGGATTCTCTCTCTAAATGCTGATGAATTTCAGAGGAAGTTAACTTTCTTATGATTTGATACGATTTGATGAGGGACCACACTATCATCATCGTACCGACCAGCTCCCGAATGAAACACCCACTGGAAGGCAGCCGCATACGCTGCGGATTCTATTCGAGAATCCGGAGAACGCTTTGGCAATTTTTTTTAAATGGAGGAAATAGATTAATGTTTATTTACCACCGTCTATTTTTGGGAAATATGCCTCATCATCAAGGATCGAAGTCTCCATCTCCTATCATGATGAATCGACCTACGATTAATTCTTTAACTGAATGCACCTTTTATTTGGTAATTGAAGGACATTATAATTTGAATGGTTGGCTTAGAATGTTTTTTCAAGTCATCTGTTTTTACACCTGATTTACAAATACGATTTATTTGCTATATTCACATGTCTGAATAATAATGACGCACCATATACCAACACTCCATCTGGGACACTCCATATCAACGCTAATGATCTTAAACAATAGGATGGCAACATGCATCATTATCTTCACTGAATAGGAGAAAACTGCGCCGTCAGTCTTCACTTCGACGAGCGGAATCACACCCACACACTACATGAGGAATCGTGAACTGACTGATAGACGTAGAGCGAGGCCGAAGAAAATGCTTTGCAATGTTCGAAGTCGGGAGGCTCGCCATCTTGAAGACATGATAATCCCTTCTCGAGAATAGGTCAGAAATATAAATTAGAATAATTGAAGAGGTTGGGATGCATTAGAATAAAGTAATGCTTTGAGAAAAAATCATGAAAACTGATTACTCGTGCAACATGCTCGTGACACACACATCGTTCGGGAAATGATAGCAACTCTCTGAGCGCCTTATACAGACTTCTAAATATAGCACCCAATATAGGATTTCTCGTCACGGGAATTCCTATCGTTTCCTGAGAAGCGATTAGAGCAAGTTCGAAGCGATTACTACAGTTCGATAGGATCTCAGAGTCGGTGAAATTTCACACGACTTAAACTGTTTTCTTCTTCGATTTAAGGCTCATATCATGACGTATCGAGTAGTTTTCACAAAGATAATACACAAGATTCATACAAGCAATATGGAAGTAAAACATACAATTTCGAACACAAGATCTGATTGCTACATTCGTGCTGAAACTTACTTTCAAGCTCATTTGACCAAGCATCGAATTACGTCTTCAATGAGAGATATTAGTGAATCAATGCCTTTTGTGACAATTTCTCATCGATTCTTGTCAATCAAAAGTTTAATGCTCCTGACAACACACTGCGTTTTGGATGGCATATCAGATCCTATCTGGAAACATGTATTTAATTAATGTTTTGTTCTGACATTTAGGATAATTTGACTAAAATTTCATAAATATTTAACAAAATTAAAAAGTTTTTTATAATTTCATTATTTTGCTTGGAAACTGGAGGCCTCTAACAAAATTAGCAAACATAGTAGGAATTTATCAAAATTTCTATTTTTCACAAAATTAGCAAACAGCTAGCAAGTTTCTAACAAAATTATTCGGTTTGCTCGTCCCGGGTGTAGCCTTAAAAGCTATCTGAAGTACGCTGTTTTACGGTAATACATAGTAGGCCTACATGTATATCGGCCTCAATCATGAAAATGTGGGATTGTCATTTTTGAAAGACATTTACCAAGTATTACAATATATGATAAGATAAAAAACTCAAGACACAACTGCATCTCCCTCTCCACGTTTTCAGATTTGTCTGAAAAGTTGTCGTGATCAATTAAGTGTGCGCAAGCAGATGCGTAATTACGGTGACAGTATTTTGAAATTGATGTCATGATTATTACGAGGATATCGAGCGTACTTGAAAAACCTACATGATGCGAGTGATTGATTCAACAACTGCATTGATACATTTAGGTACATGTAAATCAGAATCTTTGAATTCCAGGTGGCGATAATGTGTAGTGGCGACAGCAAAATGTTGCACGTTCAAACGCACTTTTATATATAAAATACATTCGATCAGAAAAGTCCGACCACCAACACGAGCTTCTGCAGGAAAGACAAAGACAATAGAATATAAAACAGACAGCATATGCCTCATATGCCGTCACGAGAAGTCAACATGATCGTCATACCATGCATTTCGGTAGCACTTCACGGCGCAAAATTCCACCTCAGAATAATCCTGGTAAACACATGAGCTGATTGATTCTACCATATAGGTTTCCTTAATTCAAGTTTTCGACTATTTCAATGCGGTGTTCTGCGAGAGCGTGTAATTTTGATAAATCACTCATATTATAGACTACACGCATGAATTGGTCGGAGATGACATTTTGTGTTCCTTCGGGGGCAATGATGGCTGGAGTTGTTCCTGACGTTTATAGAAGATTAATGACCATTGATATCAAGAAGTCACCTCACGATTTTTGAGAGATTTTGCACATGTCCTATGTGAGCCGCTATTAACGCATCTATCTTGCCTATCGACTGAGAGCCATGGAATCCCACAAATTTGGAAAATAGCAGATGTCACACCTATTCCAAAATCAAGAAATATCGAAACTAGCAATCTACGTCCAATTTCTCTACTTCCTGTAGGCATATGCTTCAAAATTCTCGAGGAATTCGTTGTTGATACAGTACGAGTCGCCTAATTAATCTTTAGCACTATTAATCAACGCAAAAAATCAACAAAATTTTTTTTACAGTTTTCAAGTGTGTTTAATGGTTTCACAATGAATAACCGAAACTTATAGCGGAGAATTTTGCAGTGAATATCAGTTGCGTCACAAAACGTGTAAATGTCACTGCAAAAAATTGCAGTGATTATTACCGGAGAGTTGTATGTGGAAGTTCTCATATACGTTTTGGGTTATTTTAACTATTAATTTTGCGGTCTCGAGTTTACACTGTACGTAATTGAACAACATATGGATTTCGCCCGGCATCATCGACCTATTACTCGCTAACATCACATACGGTACAGTGTGCATGATCATTTGACTCGAATTTTGGAAGACAACTCCTACAGCGGAGGAATTGTGATTGTATTTGATTTAAGTCATGCTTTCGACAACTAAATCACCTTATCTTTTTGGTTCACTTATCGCAGGCGATCTTCCCACAGGTTTCATACACTGGTACAGTAGTTTCTTGTCAAATAGGTCTTAACGTGTTAAATTTTTGAAATTCCAAGCCAACTTCAAAAAGCTACGCTGGGGTACCTAAAGGTTCCAAGTTGGTCACCTCTTCTGTTTGCCAGTCACATGGCTACTCTGAAATCGGTATCTTCTGATTCTCAAATTGCTAAGTATGCGGATGATACAGGGTGGGCCGAAAGTCTTTGTCGGTAAATGTTTCATTGTATTTATCAATTTATAACTACATATAAATGAACAGTATGCATATAAATACACTCGCATATATGCTTGAACATTCAAGAATAAGCGAATAAAAAAGTTAACTTCATAATCAATCTCATTTTTCGAAGAAGTGGCCCTGCTGATCATGACACAACTGCAAACGCGTGTTGAAGTTTTTCATACTGTCACGATAAATTTTCATTGGGATTGCATTGATTTCCGTAGCAATTCGCTCTAGGAGCTCGTCAAGATTGGGAAATATCTCTCCATTTACATACACTCTCGAGCGTAAGTAGGCCCAGAACCAATAATCGCACGGTGTGAGGTCCGGCGATCTGGGAGGCCACTCAATTGGGCCTCTCCTTCCAATCCATTTCCCATTCAACTGTTAGTCCAGTATGTTCCTTGCATCGCGACTGTATGGGCAAGGCTCCATCTTGTTGGAAGTACTTTTCACGGTGCCTTTGGCAATATGGAACCACGATATCATTCAGAATGGTACAATATCTGTCCGCATTCATTGTTGCAGCACTGATGTCATGGCCAATCATTCCTGAATATCCAATCCACGCCCAAACTGTTAGCGACTGGGTTCGTCCAGGGTTGCAGAATCGTTCGTGAGGATTTTCTTGTCCCTAATAATACACATTGTGCTTGTTGACATGTCCTGCAAGGTGGAAGACACACTCATCGGAAAAAATAAGCTTCCGATGTAGTGCGGGGTCTTCACGATACTTTGCAAGCATAGTTTGACAAAACTCCAGCCGCCTGTCATCATCACCATCGGTTAAAACTTGCGAATACAATGGTTTGAATGGGTGCTAACCTTCACTTTTCAAAATACGTCTCACCGATGTTCTTGATATATTTAATTCTTCAGACATCCGCCTTGTCGATGTAGTGGGTTCATCCTCAATTGCTTGAGCAACCATTTCGTTATGATCATCTCCAGTAGCTGTCGCCGGTCGTCCGGACCTGGGTCTGTCCTTAACAATGCTCCCAGTTTCCAACATTTTCTTTTTCCAGTACGATACGGTCGTTCGTGATGGAGCCTCCTTATTGTATTTCTGCGCAAATAATCTTCGGCTTTCTTCACAGTTATCGTAAACTATGGCCCATGATGTTAGCATAACTTTTTCCAAGCATATCTCCATTCTTGATGACCGAAAGAAGTGAAAACAGAAGCAAACATATGCGCGCTGCTTGCTGCTTGTGTACGCGTCACGTGATATGACAACATGCGCGCTGCATGGTGATACAACTCCACCGTTCGTCACATGCAAGCGTGGCGAACGAAATTGCAATAAATTGATAAATACAATGAAAAATTTACCGACAAAGACTTTTGGCCTATTCAAAGATGAGAATTAAGACCTATCATGCGGACGGTGAAGAAAGAAACTAAAAACGTAGAACTATGGTGTTGCAACAACGATCTCATTTTGGATGACAAGACGCAAACTATGATTTGCAGACGACAAAAGACTGACCCTGTCATAGAGTATATTAAGTAGAGTGGTAACTCAGCATTTATTAAATTCCCAATTTGTATACAGTTTCGATTTCATTAAATCAGCATGAGTCGAGACCCAGTTCCACCTGTGAGATTTTCAAATTTTTACACTTTTGGAGAAATGTACACGAATTTGACTGATCACATGCATGATAGCAATTCAGGATAAAGAAAAGGATTCCACCAATCCTCCATGTCATGAAATCTTGGAGAGGTAATATAATTTGTTAAATTGGCAATTCGATGGGTTACCATAAGCTCAGCTTTATTATAATGAGATTTTTCTTAAGCGTGATCATATCACAAACTGCCACTGAAAGAGCAAAATATCGTAATCAAAGAAACTAATCTTAATGAACTTTAAAATATGCAAATGGATCCATATTAATTACACAGATTCAAGCAATGACGCATTGTGATCATTAAATCATGCCGCTGAAAATTGAATTAGTGCATATTATCCAAAAGAAGCTCCTCAATAAGATCTAAACTTTTTCTTGAAAACTTGTAGGGACTATGACTTACAGGTCTATCAAATTTCATTGATCATCAGCTCAATTTCCGCTTCATTAAGATGCTTAGGCATATTAGCAAATATTCATTCTTTTTGATAACCAATTTGTTTCATAAGGGGATCCATGTCAAAATTAAAAAATTTATCAAAATTTAGCATTTTGAAAACAGCTCAAATATTTTTTTGGATCGCAGGAACGTTATCTACACAAAAAAAAGCTGAATACTTTTCATATAAAAATTTTCACTGTATACAAATGCTTTTTTGAGTAGACACTCTACCTACTACTACTTACTCTATGGACCATGCATTTGAAGCACCGTTCCACTGAGAGACAGAATGGCTTCTTGGTGTAATTTTTCAAGAAAATTTACAGAAGGATATGCACATTGACTATGTCATGAACAATGCATCAAAGATTGTATTCATACTAAAAGAAATGTAAAAAATACAAAGTATCACCAAGCACCATCTCATCCATAAATAGGCTTACTTCTTTGTCAAAGACAGCATGCTGCTAATCGTCTTTGACTCTAATCAAGATGCCATTACAAAATAAAAGCTATGTTTCCTCATGATTGATACTTGTTTTCTTGCACAGAATGGATCTACTGTTAGGTTATGTATCGGTAGGACTTCCGACGGAAGTCCGCGGATTGTCTTTGTTTGTCGGGACGTTTCTGGATGTTGCTATCAATATAAGGTTTCAGGAAGGCTTTCTGTCTAAATTTGATAATGCGGTGAACTGTTTTTAAAATCATCCCCATTTCTAAATAAAATTTTAAGACAGAGAAGTGGACTAAATAATTCTTTATCAAATTGAGTAAGCAAAGGTTTGCGGCAAGGCTTATACTTGGGCTGTCCGCTCCCTTATAAATATTTATGAAATTGTTTCATAAAGTCCGAAAACATATCTTCAGTCACTTTGCCTGATTCGGGTGCAAGTGGAAAATCCACAGTTTTATTTTTAATACTATTTGGATAGATAAGTAATACTTCATGCATGCTCGCGATGAAGTTTTCTAGAGGGAATGGCATTTTCTTTCAGGCGTCTGGGGCGGCGGTTGATGGTTGTAGCTGATGAATTTAATATTTCACTGCGAAGGTCTCTGACGAAATCAGATTCAGTGAAATGGTCACTGCAAATAACACTGTATGGCGATGGTCCCCATTTCTTTCCGTTGATATCCTTTCTATCACACCGATGAATCCATTGTTGTCGAATGAATTTGTGTTTCGGGAATTTATTATATGATCTATCTTTTGCTTTTGAGTTATGGTTAGTACAACCGAATACACTGCAAACTACCATTTTTAACAGACGGTCACAAAATCTTAATTGTTGTTATGAGAATGAATAGTGATTGTCTGCGTTGACCCGATTTCCGAATCTTGCTGCTTGGTGGCGATGACGTCAGCACGCATACGGAAAAGCGCTCCTGTGGTTAAACGAGACAATGATGTAGCGTGCAACCCGGTGCGTTCTACTCGCGATCAAATGTCGTATCTTTGATGAAAAAATAATTTTTCCGTTGACCCTGCCTTTAAGTGGGAATATAGTCGAGTCATTTTAGGAATGCCAGATTAATGCCAATTTTCACTATCATTTTGATATAGGCCTACTAGCAGGAGATTGACTACCCGATCATAAGTTGATGAACGGTTGTTGTAGCGCACATCTTTAAGCCCCTCTTGCCAGATGTGAACAACTATTTTAATTTCATTTAATTCTTCAAATTTCTCTATATCTCTAAACTTCATGTCTTCGCTATTGCAGTCATCAAACTTCAATTCATTCTCCCATTCACGATATTTGCTTCTACGGAAACGGTTGTTCTGTACATCATGATAGTGGAGAATAGATAATACCGCATACTTAAAACACTGTGATTCACAATCAACAGAAATGACTGCATTCTTAGTTCTTAACGTTTTTGAAAGATTGAAGGAGCCTCGACCACGGTAATTTTCTAATAGAGTAATTTTAAACTTGGCAGATTCTATGCCATCAAAAATTAGACCACTATCGCGCTCGTTAAATTTATCAATATTTGATTTTAGTCCTTGGATGTGAAATTTCAACCAAGCTTCTTTATCGACTACCTCTGTAGCAGGAGAGGAGGGTGTGTAAGACACCAACCTCTGTACTATTTCACCAGTATGATAATCAACTTTAACATATTTTATTTTAAGGTAGATGAGCGCTTTTATTCTAAACTGCTCCAAACTATGAAAGAGCGCATCTATCAATGTTGAATTTTGATGGAACCTGTCCGAAAAATCAGCAATAGTTTCTGAGGATTCCATATGGTAATTTCTCACTACATTATTGAGCGATACTTCAGTTAGTCGAATAGAGGAGATGCTGTTGCTATAACTATCATTTGTGTGTGTACTGAAGTCTATGCGAACTGATGTGTCGGGTGAGATCGCGCTTCCTCGTAAAGATATGCCCACAATCAGCACATGTTTTGGATGCTTCCCGCGACTGCGCACTTGAGTTGGAACTGTCATCATCTGGAGGAGAAATCATTCTGTCATCTCTATTGAAGTCATAGTTTATTTTTACACCCTACCTTCACTCAACAATTGTAAAGCTTCCTCGAGAAGGGAGGGCTTTGATGATGGAGTAGTTGCCCGAAATTGAGAAAGATGCTATTAACCTAACGTTTAAGGGAGATGAGTGATGAAATCTTTAACTTACCATTTCAACGAAATTAGGTCAAAATCTGATATTTTGATAGTCAGAATGTAGCAATTGACTCCAACCAAAATAGGCACGTCAGAAACGTTAGAATATATTTGAGTGGAGAGAAAAGCTCACTTAGTGTTAATATATCTCAAATATCGAATGAAATCTAGTCTATTTTTCCCTTTTATATACTCCCATACTCAACATTCATTGGCTATTCATTTTGATTGGTTGCTTGCTTATACTTAAGCACTAAGAAATCAAGTTTATGGCATACATTTCAAAGTCATGGATTCGCCATCAACTCTCTCGCATGAATCACCAGTGTCTGCATCAAGCATGCCAACTTGTCCTCCCGCTCCGAAAAAGGCAACGGTGGAGAAGCAGAGAAGGCTGGATGACATTCCAAAGTTGGAATTACCATCTCTAACGGAGCAAGAAGAGTTAGAAATGATTTATGTGCGATGGAAATACCTGCTTTACAATCAGGAAGATGTAAAAACGGAAACTGACATTAACCTTCTCCATGATATACGGAGATGGTACAGTCCATCATCCTAACCCCGGAATGAAGTGGAATGGAATTACATCTATGGTGTGTTGGTCGCGGCAGAGGAACGATTAAGGCAGTTGGAGTGCAACTGCAGTGGTTGTGAGAATTTATGGGAGATTGTGACTTCCGAGGAACTTTTGAATTATTTGTAAATTTCTTAATAAATGTTTATAAATGAAATATTTTTTTCACTTATTTCTGGGTAATGTAGCATACATAATCATTAACATCATAGTGAAAATCTGATCATCTGACAGCTCAGTATAAATCATACCAGTTGATGATAGATACAATCATTTTTTCCTAAGTACTACCTCTATCACTGAGGATAAATGATAAAGGGAGTAAATATCAAAAACAGAGACATGTAGTTCTTTAGATTTATTTACAATTAAAGCACATATACTTTATAGCGAGGAAAAGTCAAGTGGAGGAACCTTTAAGTCATTGTAGACTTTGTAGCACCTTGGACGTTTAGGGGCATCTGGCGATCTTCTCACGCCCATTGTTTTCGGTGTCCACTCTTCATCTATCCAGACAATTCTTACCGTCTAGCCTTTTTCGCAAGTCTTCTTCTGATCACACTTGTCTTCATCACACCACTCATTGACGATCACAAAATTACATGGTGTTTCTGAGTTTGTCATCTTGGTGTGCTAGTTCGTATAATGTGAATAAGAGTGCTACAATCTTCTGACTTATGTAGTCTTCATCTAAATTAGAATCATTCTGATTGGTTGTTGAGGAATTCATTGTTGAAAAACATATAAAAGTCAGAAAATTGAAACACTTCTCATTTTCTCATTCTCATCTATCTCATGATGGAAGGTACAACTCCCGCCTTATAGATCTTCAACAAAATCTTTTTTAAGTGGTCGACGAGTGGGATGAAGACTGTGATCAGAAGGAGACTTGCGATAAAGGCAAGATTGTGCAAGTCGTGTGGAGTAATTGTGATTTTACACCAAAAACAACGCGCGTGAGAAGAGCGCCCGATGCCCCTAAACGTCCAAGATGCTACAAAGTCTACAATGACTTAAAGGTTCTTCCACTTGACTTTTCCTCGCTATAAAATATATGTGCTTTAATTGTAAATAAATCTAATGAACTACATGTCTTTGTTTTGCCATGTATTTATGTAGAAATGGAAATAAATGGAGGAATTTAGGTATGGGGTTAGTTAACACATTTATTATCGGTCTACTGTTCTATCAAAAGAGATCGCACCATTAGAGAAGATAGTGAGTTTGTATACGTGTGGCGTAAGAGTGACCTCACATTTCATCCCTTCATCATTTAGCCTCAATGATAAAGGGAGTTCTTAAAAGAACTCATGGCTCATTCTCAGATAACGTTGGCAATGGAGAATTTAAAAAGTAACCTGTGGCAGATAGCTAAGACGCAACCGATTGGCGTTCAAAGTGCTACGTTGAGAACTGTATCAAATGCCCAACATGAATTGCCCCAGAGGTTTTGGTCTAAAATATGACACACTCCCTTGCCACACTTGACTGATAGCAGATACAACTTTGTGATTTTATTTTTTATTTGTATGATAGATTCAGTCAGACCGAAGTCTGTCCAGGGCAAACCACGTGGAGGTACTATCATATTTTTCCCCATGGTGGTCTTTAAAGAGACCGTTGGTTCGTTCTCGGGATATGAATAGACTTAGGTTTGGCCGATTCCGCTGAGAGAGACTTGTAATCTCTCTATGCCAGCGGCATCGACCTCCTCTACTATAAGCTGACTGTTAGAGGGCGGTGTATACCCCCACTCTGTTGAATTGGCATCATCGTCAGTTGTTGATGAGCCAATTCGAGCAAGATTGTTATAGACTCGCTCTCGCTCATTCATCTGTAGAAACTCAATAAATAAATTTCTCGGTCTAAGCCGAGACTTGTCAGGAGAGCTGACTGTCGTCTTAGGTGTTTTCATGATGGAGTATAGAATGAAAATGAAAGAGAGGCAATGGTTTATATACTCCTCTGATACAAAGACTCAGTCTTTCTAATTATGTGATAGATTCAGTCAGACCGAAGTCTGTCCAGAGAAAACCACGGGGAGTCACTCTTGCTCCGTGTGGCTCTTAAAAGAGCCGTTTGGGGCGTTCTCGGGATCAAAAGATCCTACTGCTGATGTAAAAACTCTGAAAGGAGAAGAATAGGAGATTAGATGCGGTAAGGAAATTGAAGAAGGAATCATGTTGAAGTAACTTACTGGGAACTTTCTTCCGGACTTTTCGGACGACGAAGTCCTCAAGCTCGCCAGTGATGTCCATATTCATGTGCAGACATCGGACTCCGTCGCCCACGTAGCATTGCTGCGTCTGATTGGGGTCGCTCGTTATTGTCGGTGCGTCGCACACATTATTTTCGAAGAGGGGAAGATGGACTTCATACACTCTTCTTTTTCTACACTTCTCACGCTCATGCAATCGCTCTACTTCAGCCACCAACCTCACGCCCTTCACTCCCTCTGTCTCCTTCACCACGTTTCGCATCCGATCTATCTCATCATCTTTCCTCAACAAAGTCACCTGCAGACTTCCCACCAAACTTGCTTTCTTCATCAGCTCACTCCTTTCCACCATCCACTCTTTCTGCTTCTGCCTCATACTTTCCAACACTTCTCTCGTCACCTTATACCCTTCAGCCTTCGCAGTCAACTTCTCATTCCGCATCACTAATACTTTATTCTTCTCCTCAACCGCCCTCAATTGATCCTTCATCCTCACATATTCATCCCTTGTGTTCCCTTCCTCACTCCGAGATGATGCTACCAACGGTTTACCCACTTCCTTTCCCTCATCCTTCCCCTTCTCCTTATGATCACCAATGTTCTGAAACAATTCCTCCAACACGTCATCCAAATCAACATCAACATCAGGCTTCTTGATGTCCCCTCTCAACTCCACTTCTTCCTCATTCAACCCTCATCAGTCGCCTTGGTTACACCTTCCCCACCGCACCCTCAATCGTCGCCACTGCCACTCTCACCTCTTCCATATCCATCAAAACTCCCTCAAACCACAACTTAAACCCCTGCATACTAATATTGCCACTAGGGCACTGGCCATGGTTCCTAATGACAATCTACATCACTCCCATCCTCGCATACTACCTTATGATGCACACACACCCTCAACAACACTTTCCTCACATGCTCGCCCACCGTCCCCTCTTTAATGTGTTTCTTTAACTCGTTGCCTCAGGCAATACGGCCACAGCTACACTTGCCGATGAGCATACGCGCATTAATCATCTTGGTCATAGTGCCGATTCTGTAAAGATAGAGTAAAAATTTGATAGCAAGTGCTTATAGGATATTACTTGCTGATATGCATTGAAAGACTAAGTCCAAAAACATTTGATAGCAGTCGTCTAGGCGTTAGGCTCTTGAATCCGTTACAGGCATTACTCAGAGGGGATGTTATCCCAGCTCCAAGGCCTCGACCAACAAATCCAACCTCGGGAGGACAGAGCGTGCGTCATGTCACTGTGTTGGTATCCGGGCCCCAGTTTTGACATGGAAACCAGTGGAGTTATTTACAAGAGGAAACGTCCCAAGTCGCAGAGACTTATAAGCGACTGCTTTTTATTCAAAAACTTTAATCATCATCATTAAATACGAATTTAAATTTTTCAGTATTTTAGTACTACTCATAAAACGTTTATAAGTAGTCACCTACAGCACATCATGAGCTGTCAAACGTTTTTTGAATCAAGTCTAAAGGACTTGTAGAAGCAAAGTTATAGCCGTTTGAAGATTTCGGCCTACTATCATCAAATGGTCAGTCATGCTATACTGACTAGCCTGTAAGTCTGACTCCTTAGCTGATATCAGCAATGAAAAGTCAGAAGTCCGATATCGGACCTCAAGAGAAACGACTTACCTGTAGTCAGTTTCTCAACTTAGTGAGATTCCTCTCCCGGACTCGTACTTATATATCCTGTGAACATGCAATCGATAAGAGGGGGGGGGGTTACAGATTGGTTATCCAAAATTTGACGCTGAATCCAAATCTGGTCTCAGTTTTCTCGTCCGATGCTTCGTTCGCCCGCTGGAGCCAAAAACACAAAACTCAACCTCTGACGGCTCTCTAACATGATCAAAAGTCACTCTCAAACCTCAGCAATAAAAAATAGAGCCAAACTGTGCTATCCAATGAATTTGTGGCACTCTTAGCTTTCAAACGAGCTATTGCACGACTTTTTAGGTACGACCATTTCTAGAACCAAAGTTGGAAGAACGCAGCCGAGGGGGGGGTCGAAGTTCTTCGTTCTTTGGCCTACTACTTTGGAAACAAGTCTCCTAAACCAAAAATTGGCCAAAAAGTTCAAATCCGCCGTCCATTTTCACGTACGAGGCTTCGTTTAGCCGCTACAGCCATTTTCTCACTCAAATACGCTCTGACGTTCTCTAACATGGCCAAAAGTCTCAATGTCACTCCCAAGACTCAGCAAAGGAAGATAGGGCCAAACTGTGCTTTCCGATGAATTTGTAGCACTCTTAGCTTTCAAACGAGCTATTGCAAGACTCTACCATTTCTAGAACCAAAGTTGGAAGAACGCTGCCGCGAGGGGGGTCGAAGTTCTTCATTTTTAGCCCTATGACACTGGAAACAACTCTGCTAGATCCAAAATTGGCCAAAAAGCTCAAATCCGCCGTCCATTTTCACGTACGAGGCTTCGTTTAGCCGCTACAGCCATTTTCTCCCTCAAAAATACACCTACACCCAAGAAACTCAACATGTCGACGCAGAATTTCATCAGGAAACCAACTCTAAACACAAAACAACCCTACACACACTCCTACACACCAAAAACATTGACCGCGCCCAAGAACAACTACGACGGTCGACCACGACACACCCGGACGGTCGACCCAGTACCACAACTCAACTCACGCTCCAGAGGGGGGGGGGGCGCTGTGCGCAGTTGGGAGGATTCCTTACTACTATTTCGGAACAGCGTGATGATATTGGACAAACTTCTTAAGTGAAGAAAATGTTAACATTACACATCAATGACATATCTTGTCAGGGGGATCCGGAAACTTTCTAAACATTGCTGAAAAGCAATAATAACTAGGACTCTAACTTTTGGTGGCTTTAAGTTTCTGCGCATTTCTGATAACAATAATAATAGCAAAAACTTTTTTGGTTCACAAGAACAAATCGGTATAGACGCAGTTTAAAAACCTTTCTGTTGTAAAATTACTGTTGTTAATAGCGTTAGTCAAAAGTAACGCTACAACTTTGAATTGAAAATCACAATAACTAAACAAATGAACATGAAGATCGGAAACACAGCAATTTGTTGAAATCCAATGGTAACTTTTTCTATTCGTATATAAAAGATAAGATTCCTCATTTATCTGCCATTGTGGTCAAAAAGGAATTCATTTTAACCCTTCACACAACAGAGAACATTTAACGCAAAGCAAAGAGGCAGATATTTTCGAATTTCGACCATTTATTTCCTTATTCGTCCCTAATATACTGCACATCAAACTAATAAACCGAAACTTCGATGAAAAAATTATCTTCGCCTGTCTACAAATGTTAATTGTCTGATCCACTCTTCATTCTGCACGACAATTTTCTGTGCCAGGCTGTCCACAATGAACCATGTCAGTAAAATAGCAGTGTGAATTTTCTGCTTATTGATGAACAAGTAGTTGATCGCATAGGGGTATCAGAATATCAGAACGTATATAGTTTTTTGCTAGGTGGAACTCGGAACTTTATGCTCAGCAATTTTTTAAGTGAGCTCAAGAAATAAGCTTCATAATCTAGCTATATTGATGATAAAGGTCGCACACGTAAAGCAGTCAACAAAAAATATGACAAAACATGTCAGACTACTATTGGCAAGCATTGCTTATTGAGAGCGTTCAGGATTTGTATTATATATTTCAGCAAAACAACCAAATTTCGTGTCTTAAAATAGCATCACGTTATTTTGGTCATGCTGTGAAGTCCTGTGATGAGAAGAAATAATAGCGACTGAGTCACGAAATTCATTTATTGACTTCGCAATATAAGTTATCCTGAAAAAGTACCTTCACTTTGTGACACAAAATTTCGGTGACAACAATTTTTGGATTTTATAAGATTAATGCAGGGTGATTCTGATCTTCCCGCTGATATTTTCTCTCCTTTTACCTTCACTTAAAATAGTACTAAACCGCTATCTGTGGCTTAAAACCGATATCTCAATACGACATTGTTGCAGATAGAGTAAACTTATTGCTCATGAATTTGAATTTGTCGACTTATAGTAGAGCTTGTTGGATTTTGAAGCATTGCATTATCGCAATAGGGGAAGGACGATGGAGCATCGTAATTTTACGAACTGGGAAATAGCAACAATAGTGTCGAGAAATAGCAGCAATTGTCGTATGCCTTTGCGTTTGACTGTGAAAGGGCAAGACGTATATTTAACTAATAGTTATAGAAGCAGCCGCCGAAAACTTTCCAAACATGCTTTGTTGATATTGGGTCTCTCTATTGATCTTTATATAATTCCTCGCTACCCCAAAAAGGGATTCAGATATTAATAAAAAGGAATTTGAAAATTACATTTAATACTTGAAATTTTAAATTTGTGATTGATTTTCCAATCGGCTTGCTCTTCTCAGTCACATCAGAGCATCAGAAACGTGCATTTTCAATGAATGAAAAACACACATGGACAGAATAAATTGCGGCATTGTAGTAGCATGAATGACATGTGACAATTGAGAGAATGACAACGGTCGAATGAAATGAGGTATTAAAGTAAGAAATGATACAGGGTAGCGTGTCTGAGGGAGCGGACACTTCGTTGAATGGATACACAGTTGACCTTTGAATTTTCCAGGAAACTACTGCAGGCAGTTATGCATCATTTGACTTTTGCATTCATTCAAGAAAATGTAGCGTGTGGTTTAATTTTTAAACACCTTTTCATCCAAATTAATGAGTTCTAACACGCAAGAGTAAAGATGAGCGTCGGGTCGGGTTCCAAAAATTCGGACACCCGAGTCTAACAAAATTTCAACCCGAACCCGATGTCGGGCACAAATGTCTGACCAGAACCCGACATAAGAAGGCCAGAACCCGATCCGATTATATTCGAAAAATCAGAAACGTTTCTATATACAAAGCTAATGCTTGATCCTAATGTGATACCGGGCGGTAGTCTAACTTCTTAATAGCATTATTTTAGTATTTTATTAAAATACGCAGTAGTTAGTATAGTATTTTCTCTAGGCTAATAAAGTATTCAAACAAATACTAAATAAGTAGCATAATTACCCACGAAATGAATATAACCTACAATACATGACAAAATTCGGAATTTTGCAAACAAAATTGACTGCTTCGCGATAT
This sequence comes from Prostheceraeus crozeri, assembly GCA_907163375.1. Lineage (NCBI taxonomy): Eukaryota > Metazoa > Platyhelminthes > Polycladida > Euryleptidae > Prostheceraeus > Prostheceraeus crozeri. The sequence continues at coordinate 19,997 of CAJQUW010008403.1, forward strand.
ATTATAGTTGTTGCAGCATACTCCTTCAAAACTCTGATTGAGACACTTTGACTCTCAATGTTAATGAAGATGTCAAGGTCCGAGCAGCTGAGCTGCAACAATATAATTCTGCAGATAGATGCTAAAGTTTCAATTATATAATATTTGATGTATAGTTAAGCTTCCGTTCCTATGTAAAGCTTATCTTAAATTAAATTTCATTTCTTTTCGTCCATCCTGCGAGCCACGATCAACATGTCATTATGAGAATGAAGCCTTTATAGTCCGGCAGAATAATGGCAAAAATTTGCCGAACCTTGTTTTGGAGTCTAAAGTTTTTTTATTGCAGAAAATCCTTCATTGGGTCATCTGGGAACAGAAACTGCCGGGTGCCCAGCTGGCACCCTTGGGCAATTTGCTCTAGAGGGCCAAATCCAAAATGGCGGCCACCGAACCTAAAAAATGCATTTTTATCATGTCTTCGGAAGTATATGAGGTGGAAATGCCAAACAAAGGCATGTAAATAGTTTTCTAGACATCAGGATTATAATTCTAACTTAGTTGAATCGACTCGGTGAGGCTACTAGCATATTCTGATAATAGTAGTATATTCATAAGTAGTATTTATGCTACAACCATAATAATAATATTTGCAATAATAATTTGGATGATACGGATAGAATGCATGAAGCAGATGCAGCCTATTGTAAACATGTTTCACTGTATATTTCCTTTCAGACGATTCATTTCTGCTTCCTTTCGTGTTTCGTCCGAATATTTTTGAGTATCATACCTGAATGTATGGATATGAGCGCTGGTGCTTATCAAGCGCTAAATGGGCCTGTGAAACATATGAAATTAATGTTTGGACTTATCTGGCTTTTTGATGAAGTGATGCGTATAAAACTGCCTTCCCCCGTACATATCACTGAGCGTTCTTTGTCATTTTTACCTAGTTGTGAACTGTAATTTGCCTAATTTGTGAAATTTTATCATAAAATAGATGCCTTGTTTCAGAAAATTGACCTTTTTCTTCAACATCATGTATTATGATTCCTGTCAACAGGACATCTTATGTTAGTGGTGAATCTTTGCTTAGCAATATATCTGCGTAGGCTACATGAGCATGTGCATTTATCATTATATTGTCTGCAGTTCGTTGTACTACTTTGTCATTCGGAAACCATACGAAGTATATCCTCTATTAGCGAATGCGACTCAAATGCGACACAGCTGAATCAACGGGAAATCTCACTGATAACCAAGTCAATCGCATTGATAAGGTGATTTGTCAAACTGGAAGACGAGGCTCGCTTTTTATTCCAACTTTTTGTGGTGAATAGTTAACATTGTTCTTTGCTTTGACCGCCCCTGCACTACCAGAAGCAGTTTTCACTTTTACAGCTAGGCTTAATCAACTTACGTACGTGCGTATTTTAGAGATTTGTGTTCGAATATACGTTTTGTTTTATCTTTAGGTACTACCATACTCCGTTGTGCATGTATCCATTTAAACTTCTAATTCTATCATAACCAAACGTAAGTATTTTTAAGCTTGATTGCTTAATGGTTCTTGGTTTAGAGAATGTCGATGTCTTTGTAAGTTCAGTAGGCTATAACATAGTGCGCTTCTTGGTGTAGAAATTAATGTCGGTGTCAGTAATGTGCAGTTTGATTGAGACAAGTATTTGAATTCGTCTTTTGCATTTTCAGATCATGAATTGATGGACGAAGAATGTTTCTTCAAGTGGAGGTATGCGTGTGGTGACAAAAGAGAAAGACTGATTGATTCCGGACCGAAACGAATTGAAAGCATCATCAAATGCAGTAAAATTTATCTTGATGACAAACATAAACTGCTTGAAGACCTGTTGAGAGAAGATAATAACTGTATTGTTAAGTGTCATAAGAGCTGTGTCAGCAGGTTTACCTCAAAAACGCACATAGAGAGACATTGAAAACAACGAAACGAAATGATGAATCCTCTCTGAATCCTCAACCAGTAAGAACACGAAACTCCAGCGGTACAATCATCAGTTTTAGAAAGCATTGTCTCTTCTGTGGGGAAGACTGTTCTTTGGACAAGAATCCGAAGCATCCTAGTAGATGGAAGCCAACATATTTGTGTCGCGAAATTGCCAAGAAAGGACAAAACCTTTGAAGCTATATTTGCTGGAGATTTGTGACTCGCGGGTTGACGACTGGGGTTGGGCAGTAAAGGCAAGGATAGAGGGAGCCATAAGTGACTTGTATGCAGCTGACGCACGATACCACGTAGCATGCCGATGCAAGTTCATGGCACACAGATCTGTTATGTGTGCTACAAGCGTGACGTCGAGCGATGATACAGATGAGGCTTTGAATTGTCTAGTGAGATCTCTTGAAGAGAACACAAAGCACGTGTGGAGTTCTGTAGATCTGTTCAATTCGTATTAAGGCTTTGGAGGTACTTGTCTTTCTCGCAGGAGCCTAGTTGCGACTCTCTCTGAGTACTTCGGGACGGAAGTCCTAGTGTTGAGTTCCTCTGGCATAGCGAATATCCTAGTCTTCCGAAGTACTGCATCAACGCTCCTGAAAGTGGTCGACGAAGACGAGGACGATCTGAATGCTGCACTGACGAAAGTCTCAAAGAATGTCAAGAAGGAAGTGCAAGAAATTCCAAAGAACAAGCTTCATTATGAAACTGAAATGAGTCGTGAAATAGCCGCAGAATCCGTGAGTGAGACTGTACTCGCTTTACTCTCGAAGCTGTCCCCCAAATTAGATAGAACTCTACCTGCCATTCTGATCGGTTCCATCATCACAACTGCATTACACAATCATCCGACGAGTTCTCAGATTGACCTGGGAATAGTTATTCGTGATTCGAAAAAACTTATTAATTTGATGCATGGATTTGGCGTAACCTGCTCCTTCGACGAAGTACTGCGCTTCAAAAAATCAGCCGCTACTTCAGTAGCAGAGGAATTAGACTTGTCAGGAATTTCGGACGCGAATAATGGGCTGATTCAAGCCATAGCTGACAATTTCGACGCAGACATAGCGTCTCAGAACGGTAAATTGTCGACCCATTCGCTAGCAGTGCTGTTCACTCAAAGTGAGCAACAATGTATGATGGCTGATCAGCAAGATACACGTATTATCAAACGCATAACGAATGAGGATGTGCGCAAGTCTGTAGGCTAGAGTTCAATCTGGAAATTGAGAGATTCAAAGGACCGAAGAAACCTGCATTACCACCAGAAGCCACGACAAGACCAGTGCTTTCACTGAAGATGCTCTCTCTGAAGGCGTTGTCACGTCAAAGGGCTGAAGAAGTAGATATCGCTTTCCTGGGAGACATCATCCTCCAAGATCGATGTCCAGAGTACAATGGGTACAACACAGCCAGCAGTCGCCAAACAGGAATATCGCCGCAACCAAAAACCAAACCCATAGGCTATACCTGCCTCTAATCGACATGAAGCCCTCTGATCCGGATACCATGATGACAGCACTAGCAAGAGCACAATGTCTCACTGAGCAGACAGGTCAGGAATATGTCGTAATGACATGTGACTTGCAGTTGTACCGTGTAGCTCTGCAAATAATATGGACCTACCCTGATAAATTCTCAAATGTCATTATGAGGCTCGGAGGCATGAATTCCCTCATGAGCTTCGTTGGATGTGTAGGAACGCTGATGGCTGAAAGTGGACTTTCTGATATCATGAATGAGGTGTTCGGATGAGTGCAGAAGATGCCATCAGGAAAGAAATTTCCTCAAAACGTGAGGGCGCTACGACTTATTGTGGACGAATTACATCATGGGGAGACTTCGATAACATGCAAGAATGACTTGATGAACATATTGGAGAAACTCAGCAGTAGCAGTAAGACTGCCAAATTGTGGGTGGACGTTTTGATAAAACCAGTATTCATCAGAGCAGAGCGAGAAGGAGATTGGTCACTTCATCTCGAAGCGTTTGCCTTAATGATGCCCTACTTCTTCGCCGCTGGTCATGTACACTACGCTCGATACGGCCTATTGTATCTCAGATCGATGGAATCACTCCCCCGAAAGGTCTTGGATCACTTTCTTAAAGGGGAACATGTCTTAAGACACAACCGTGGTGCATGGAATGGGATCTGGAGTGATATTTACATTGAAACTACATTCATAGATACGGTCACGGCAAGGGTGGTATTATCGGAATAACTTTGAAGCCTGAGACATTGACGACCTGGGCATTGAGTCTCATTTGTGTAGTAAGCTGGAATCAGATCTGAGTGAGATGATAGATGGCGGTGGAGAAGCTGAAGCATAAAGAAGAATCTCAAACTAGAATTTCGAGTGATCAAAAGGACAGGAATGGAATACGACAGACTTTCATTATGTATCGATCCCCTGGACCCAAGCAGTCATCCCGACGGGATTTTGAATATAATTACAGGCAGGATCGGGCCTACTACAATAAACGTTCACGATTCTGTCGAAGTTGGGCGCAGACAAATGTCAGAATTTGAATCACGATGGCCAGAGGATTTCCACAAGACCATAAACAGAAAGATCACGACCATGGCAGTGACGAGGAAAAATATCACAGTTGGTGGACGAAGAATCTTTGATACTTCCCTCATCTACTCTAGAGTCATACGTCTACAGGCCAGCTCTCGGCAGGTTGATATTCAGATGTTACTGAAACATGAACTAGCACCAATACCAACATCAATGTTTACAGATTCTGGAGAAATGAGGTCTGCTACAGGAAAATCTGTCCTAACAAAACATTTTGAAAGTCGACGCTTCTTCAAGACCTACGTCTGAAGGATCCATGGTGATTGATGGCACTGCTGTGCTATGGGTGTTGCACTGGTCTACGAATGGCACTGTGGGAAATTATGTCATGAATTTCAAACAATATCTCATAGAAAAAGTGAAAAAAGAAGATGTTAATCTAGTGTTTGATCGCTATTACGATTGCAGTACCGAAAGTGTCACACGGAGTTCCAGGAATGCCAGCAGAATTCACCATCAGCTAAGCATGACAACAGAGTTGCCTCCACAGAAAGTAATCCTCACCGTCACTGAAAACAAGAAACAACTCATTGAAATCATATGCAATGAACTGAAAGATGACATTTGCTTCCATCGGGAGATACAAGGTCACAAATTAATCATCACCTCCCAAGAAGAAACTCCGATAGAGATCAGAAATGGGGAAATTCTCACAAGATATGACATGCCCACATCACATGAAGAGGCAGACATCATTGCACAGCAAATGCTCTTGGCTGCAAAGGAATCCCCTGCCAGCATCACTATCATATCACATGATACAGACGTCTTCGTTCTCATTTTGCATTATTATCAAACGGAGGGATTAAGTTGTGCAGTGTTGATGGAATCTCCAGTAAGAGATCGAGCAATCGTGGACATTGGAATGACTGTTGCGAAACATATCGACATTATATCAAACTTTTAGCGGCCCATGCTCTTAACAGGCTGTGATACAGTGGCGTGCTTCTAAGGCATTGGCAAAACTACTGCCCTAAAAGTTTTGCGAAGTAGACTCTCTCTGTCTCTTCTAGGGCCATGTTGACGCTTCTTTTTCCTATGTGCTGAAGCAAGCAACTGACTTTTTGATCGCTTACTATGGACTGAAGAGCTGTAGTACCATGTCGCAAGCACGTTTGAGAGCTTGGGCAACGAAAACAGGAAGAGGCTACACATCGACTCCAAGACTCTGCTCCCTGCCAACAAGTGAGGCATTTGAGCAAAATGTAAAACGTGCCCATTACCAAACATCCGTGTGGCTCTCTATTGAAGATTTGCCAACACTAAATGTCGAGGAGTTTGGATGGAAGAAAGATGCCACAAACAAAACGCTTTTACCGACAACTCTGCCGGATACAGTGAATTCAGCACCAGATTTTGTCTTACGACTCATCAGATGTGGTTGTGAAAGCGACTCATCGTGCTCTTCATCCCGATGTGGTTGCCGAGGCTCCAGTCTGCCCTGTACCATTTTTTGTGCATGTTATGATGTGATTTGATACAATACTAATCATTCGCGATGTCATCAACTTCCCTAAATTATGGAAAGTATTAATACTTTGCAGACCTATAGCATATCAGGTCGATGTTATGTTAAGAATACAAACGCATTCTGGTTAACATTATTGTTTTGAATTTGACATAGGCATTGGTAATACGATCAGGCATACTGTAAGGGTAGAAATTATGCTGTGGGTATTCATCTCCATGTATGTAGTTGCTGTAATACAGTCTATTTGTATCATTAAAATAGTCATCAACATTTTATTGCAAATATTATTATTATTATGGTTGTAGCATAAATACTACTTATGAATATACTACTATTATCAGAATATGCTAGTAGCCTCACCGAGTCGATTCAACTAAGTTAGAATTATAATCCTGATGTCTAGAAAACTATTTACATGCCTTTGTTTGGCACTTCCACCTCATATACTTCCGAAGACATGATAAAAATGCATTTTTTAGGTTCGGTGGCCGCCATTTTGGATTTGGCCCTCTAGAGCAAATTGCCCAAGGGTGCCAGCTGGGCACCCGGCAGTTTCTGTTCCCAGATGACCCAATGAAGGATTTTCTGCAATAAAAAAACTTTAGACTCCAAAACAAGGTTCGGCAAATTTTTGCCATTATTCTGCCGGACTATTAATAGTCTCTAATTAGAGACCACAAGAACATTCAATTAATTTGATAATGATCTTTCGTTGTTTTAGAAGCAAAATATGTAGCGCAAACTATTCTATTAGATCAATAATTCACAATGAGAATAATGTGATAAGCCACAATTTCTTGAAAAACTTCATTAAACTACAGGTAGGCCCTACACATGAAACAGTACTAACTTCACAGGAAATATTTTTTAAAGTTCTAAACATTTTTCAAATTTGCATGCTCCAACCCGAAAAACCCGAGCATTCGGGTTCGGATTTCGGGTACGATTGCTCATCTTTACCCTAAGAGGTTCATAACAAAAAACACAATATGAAAGGAATGCAGGAATAAATGGTACGTAATTATCCATGTGTGAATATAAGAGCACTAGTAATAAGAACAGTTACTGAAAATGCTGTACAAGAGTTCCGGACCTCGCGAATCTTGTCGCTTTTCCAGTTTGTAGGGAGTCTGACAGCGCATTATCTGACTCACTAATGCAGCAAAGCATGCATCACGATGGATCTAGTCTTTTTGTTCGACAAGATAAATGAAGAAGCGCTCATTTCATCGACAACTCATATGTAGAATTCTATAGTACATTTCGCTAATGCGTTCGTTTGTTCGAAAAAATTGATCATCGGATATCAATATATTGCTTGTCTAGCTATGGCATGGAGAATTTGTAGCATAAATCACTAAAATCTCTAAACTTCAGATCTATATTTGTGCATAGACAGACCTACAGGTCGCTTAATCCACATGTACTTGTACTCGTAGTTGCTCAAATCAAAATTTGAATGGGATGTTTTAGATAACATAATTTGCGACATTTATTAGTTTGCTTCCCAAATTTGATAAGATGGATTTTCAAGAAAGAAAAGCATCAAAAGATAAGCCTCAATATTGACAGAATGAGGAACGATAAAACTCGTCGAAAATGTGTTAATTCAAAGAAATGCAAAGATCGCAAGTATAACAATCAAAGCGTATCGAACAAATGAACGTGTCGAACGAATGAACGTGTCGAACAAAATGACCATCCCCATCACAATTAGCCATTGTTGCAATTTGACATCTCTGATGTCACAAACTTAAAATTTTAGCCAAGAAAGCACGAATAAGATCTCGATTTTTTCATGAAGACTTCCATTACAATACAGTTCATGAAATTCCCTTGATAATCAGCTTAATTTCCGCTTAGTTAGATGCTTATTAGCAAATATTCATTCCTTTTGATAGCAAACTTGCTTCATATTATAAGCGGCGTCATCTCGGTAGTATATAAATTTACATAATTTTAGCTTTTTAAAAACTGCTCAAATATTTTTTTGGACAGCAGCAACGTTATCAAACTCTTTACAACAATATCCTTTCATTTGTGATGTTTTTTTGCTATTTCTATCTATTTTTTCAGCAAACCCCCTTTAACTACAGTTGACCATGGAACATCCCCAAATACAATTTCACTTTGTCTCATCTCTTTAACTTGCTCTATCATCTTATGTTCATAGGCATTGAGTCCATGCTCAACTTCAGTTAGAACTAGCTCAGTTTCTTTCCGCATTTCAATTTTGAATACATTTTCTACTTTTTCTATCCCTTCACTTTTGTTTTCAAGATTTACTACAATTTCTTTGATTCTTTCTAATTCTTTTGATAATTTCTTTATCATAGTTTCTTGTCAATTCATTTTCTCATACGAGCATCTGCCACAAAGTAATTTTTTCTTGGATTTGTATTTACTTTCATATTTTTTCGGTATTGACATCTTAATCCAAGCCCTACATTCTTCAACACCTAATTCTAGCTCCTTAAAATCCATAGAATTCTCTATACTGGTTTATTCTTTGAATAAAATTGAATTCTATGTCAATTACAGCAAGTATCGTGCTAGTAGTAGTAGTAGAAGTAGTAGTAGTCAGTAAGTTAGTAGTAGGTAGTAGTAGTTCGAGAGGAACAATGCGTACGACTGAAATGTCGACGCATGTTCTCGCGCTCTGTCGCTGCCCCAATTCCGTCCCGAAAATCAAAAAGTCACAAGTTCGGGAGACACCAAATTATTTCAGCCGTTATAGCCTTCGTCAGTGGTGAATGACCAGTAGGTGTTAATAACATGCATTGGTGATCAAACACAAATAATCGATCAGTAGTTGTACAATCGATGCCCTGAAGCATTAGATATCGTCCTGAACGATATGAACGCAAAGCGTGAGCGTGACTATTTATCAAAGAACAATGTCGTTCAGCTAGTTTACTAATGATGTGAAAACGGTGACAATCAATGATAAAAAGATTTAAAAAGAAATCAAGAGAATAAGTACTAAGTGAGAAGTTAGTAGGGCTATCGTAATAAAACACTGTACATATTGCGATCCGCCCTGTAGGTAGACATGCCGTACAACGGATATCTGCAGTACGTCGACAAATATCCCTGATAAAAGAGGTTTTAAGACGATCTGTACAATTCTCCAGGAAAGGTCACCAGATTGGACTGTGTTAATCGGGGCAGAAGTTGCATCTGTTCAACCCTTGAGGTGTAGATCCCCTAACACTCTGATCCACTTTGGATTCTTTCTGCAATGTCTGTTGTTGAGTCGAGGAAACAGCGATGCGAAAGCACAAGAAGATAAGTCCATTAATTGTTAGTGGATCTCAGAAAAGTGCGGGACTAATGGTGATAGAGTTGTCACTTTGATCTGATGGCACGGAGATGCTGCGCGCTTATCCGTTGTCTGATAGGACAAGAGGATTGCCCAACATAGCGAATTCGACAACCGGCGGCGATTCAATACAGGTAAATGGTTGTGGGTTGATGCACAGGTCAACATATAGCGGATGAGGGAAAAGGCGTGAGCTGCTGATTGTCCGTACGTAAATATATATTTTACTTGATGTCTCAAAGGCGAATGGACATGTTGGACGCCATCTCGGACACATCACATTTCCTGAAACCAGGGCGCCAGTACGATGGCTAGACCCGTGAGAGTGGAAGACCCTCTTCTTCGTATTTCGTGATTAAGCGATCTGGAAACACCCAGTAGATCTTCCAATTTGCGTGTAACTTCGCGATACGTGTTCTCGAAATCCTCTCTGGTGGATGAGATGACACTCCAATCGAAAGAAGCTGCGAATAAATCACAGCCAGCGTGGACATGGGGAGGATGGTGTAGATTCGCGTGGGTAGGTATGCGATGGCATTGCTGTCTGCTTAAAAGCCACCCGATGTTAGAAAGTCGCTCGACTGTCTGCCGAAGGCTTGTTAAATTAGGAGATCGAGGAAATTGAATCGAAAGTCTGATTGTGATTCAGAAGGAGCTGGATTGCATTGTGGTCTTGTAGTGTTTTTTCAAGAAACTTAAGAACTCTCGCAAGAGAATTCAAGACCATGTCAGCCAAATCATCGAAAATGTGCAGTCTAATGTACCGAACCCAGAGGTTTCTGGTTGCAAAAGGCGAGGATGAGTAGGGCAACGGAATTCCCATTGGCCTAAGTAAAGATTGGCGGAAAGATCGACCGAAAGAGTTTGCCCATTGCAACTCCTGAAAGTTTTGCAACCAACGTTTGAGAGTCACAGAGAAAAATCATTTCTGGTTAAGCAAAGACGTAGGATGTCTCAGAATTTCACTTCATGTCACGCCGCGTCCGGCATCAGGATGTCGGAATGAATGCATTCGGAAACGCGCGAAAGCCCCATTCATTTAATAGGTATAGTTTTGTATAGAGAGATTTCTAACATTCGAATGTACACGAGTAATGAAGTCTGCATGGAGAAACGTGTGGCTCGTCTCAGGATAGCTATAAGATGTTGCGAGTCTGACGATGAAAACTGGGAGCCGACTTGCCAATGGAAATAAATTAATATTCCAATATACCTGGCGGATGTTGCTGGTATTTGTACTTACATCCGCTATGATTAAGGTCTAACCTGGTGGCATGTTCGGGGAAGGCCAGTCACTCTTGTGAAGCTTTGGCTCGCAGATTAAAACGTCGCTCCTTTGGATTCATGGGTGGAGTGAGGAAGTTGAGCTCCTTTCAGATTGATGAAACCGGACGTGTGTGGAGGCGATTCAAAATGCCTAGTGAAATTTCCTGATCGTCGTATGAAAGTGAGATGATCTAGCGGCCCTGTAAAAATCGTCTCGTTGCTCAGCTGATTGCGACATTCACCATTGTAGGCTATGCTGTCCATAATCACCCAGCAGCCAACCTTTGTCAGCGGGACGGACGGACAATGTCTGAATTATATACGTAACTGATTTAAACAAAGTTTCGCTCTGAAGCAGATAAAATTGTATCCATGGAAGCACTCGTGCACTTGGAAAAGTATTCGAAACGTGTGCTGCAGACAGACAAAACTCTGAGAAGATAAAAGTTTGAGAATGAGCAGGTATCAAACCACGAACTGGGCCCAAGCCGTGTCGATTCTTTGCCGGCCAAGAGTCGGCATGAATTTGAAGAGGGACGATCACGGACGGACTATGTTTCCATTTGTAATTTCCGAACGAAATTCGACGAACATAACCAAAGAGCCATTGAGTGTTGACATCTTCCCGGCTGAGGAATAAATGCTGGGGGATGTGACTATCAGTTGCAAAAGCGGAAAGGAAGTTGGATAGAGTAGATGATAAATTGTGGGAGAGCGGCTTAACCATTTGGTTACGTAAGTCTCCCGTAAGTCATTTTTAAATGCGCCTGTAATCTTGCTGTAAACTCTGGCCCTTGTCCGATATAATACCCAAACATTTCCAGAGGAAATTAAATGGTTGATAGGGGCCTGTGAGGATAATAGATTGGGGAAGGGTGTGATCGCCCGTAAATTGGATGCTAACTCCCTGCGCTTGCAGAGCGTTCGGATAAGAGAGCCCAATCAGGGCAACCTGGCAAAAGAACGAAATGAGCGTCGTAGCAGACGGTTACAGCTGATGGCAGACGAGCCAGAAACACTTCTTGCAACATGTGAAGTACGGTGATAAAGCGGTTGGACCGGTCGAGGAGACTCAAGCAAAGGAAAATTTCTGGTGATGCCCTGATCAGCTGGAAGAGCCGAGTATCAAAGAGCGAATGGCCGATAGGCGAACCGTTTGGGAGTGTCATTAAGCGGACACCGGCTGTCATGAAGTCATCTAGATTTGAGTCACCAAAAATGATGCATTGTTGGAATAGGTGGCACCCAAAGCAGGGGTTGGAGCAGGCCCTGAGGGCACGGTTGGAGCGGAGACATCTGCAGAAATAACAGCACCAGCACGTCCGGAAGTAATCATCTTATCATCTATGTTCATAAGTCATTGAGTCCATTGCTCACCTTCAGTTAGAACTAGCTCAGTTCTTTTTCCGCATTTTCAATTTGAATACATTGTTCATACTTTTTCTATCCCTTCACTTTGTTTTCAAGATTTACTACAATATCGTTGATTCTTTCTAAGTCTTTATAATTTCTGTTCTTTATATCATATTTCTTGTCAATTCATTTTCTCATACTAGCAACTGCCGCACAAAGTAATTTTTTCTTGGTTTTGTATTTACTTTCATATTTTTTCGTGTTATTGACATCTTAATCCAAGCCCTAACATTCTGTCAACACCAAATTCTAGCTCCTTACAATCCATAGAATTCTCTATACTGTTTATGTCTTTGAATAAGAAATTGAATTCTATGGTCAATTACAGCAAGTATCGTGCTAGTAGTAGTAGTAGAAGTAGTAGTAGTAGTAGTAGTAGTAGTTGAGTAGTAGTAGTAGTATAGTAGTAGAGGTGTTGTATATTTCAGGAGAATGGAAATCATAGTACATACGGTGTGATGTTTATAGCAGAGATAAAATATTACTGTGCAGACATAATTATTCATTATGATAGCCGTAAAAGGTACGAAAGCATCTGTCGCTTTCGGGGATCTGCAGTACGGAATACTGAAAGTTCCACTCCGATGAAATACTTGGGATGATACTGCTCAACACACACGATTCTCGTACGGAAGGCGTTATCGAAAGTTCATGCTAGATTTTGTTCTCCTTTGAACTAAAGTGGAGTCCGTGCACTCACAACCTCTCGTCGTCGAAGAAAATAATTCATGTGCACGGCCGGTCTATTCTTAGTCAATTTTCGCGAACAAATTTCGTTAGACCAATGAAGCACTGACAGGCGTAATCTAGTAGAGGCGTATAGTCCGTTTGTATAGACAGTATGGCAGATCCATTTTCCATACAGGTCTATGTCGGAAGGATAATGGCATTCTCTTATACTGTACAAAACCAATTTTCACCATATGTAGTTTCCCATTTGAGGTCATTGGATAAAATAATCCCTAGGATTCGTACGTGCTGCACGTGCGTACGGGAAAAGGTTCGAGCAATTGCCCTCCACATAAATTGCGCCTTCCACAAATCATATACACTGGACTTTGCATAGTTGATAGTAAGACAATTTTTCTTATGTCACCATTTCTCCAATTTTTGACTTCGTTTACTACTTCTATTTGTGCAGTATTGCATCGTTAGAAAGCGGCACCAGAATAGTTAAATCATCGCATATTTACGTGATAGTTTTGAGTCCATTTCCAATTTTTGCAGGTCACCTGCCCAATATACACACCAAACAAGAACGTCCCCAGCAATGATCCTTGGCAACTCCAGAATAAGACTTGATCTGACCGTGAGAAAGACTTCCAGACTTTGACGTGTTCTGCGATTTTTCAGATAGTCTGCAGCCATAGTAGGAATCCCCAGGAAAATTACACCTTCTCAGTTTTTTCCATCAGGAAGACTATTGTGCAATTATGCTATAACGCTTTAATAATATAACCTTTCAAGATTTTCTTCGAGCTAAATTACCATATCAACCTTCAAAATTTCAACTTTCAAAAAAAATCGAACATTTCCTTCAAGAAAAGATATTTCCACAACAAATAATTGGAGAGTGCAAATAATATTTAACTAGAATCCCCTTGATCAGAAATTTTTCATATCCTATCAATGACCGATATTCCGATTAACTTCTATTTTTTCATCGTTCGAAATAAGCGCAACCTGCAAAAAAAGTTTCCTTGCGTTTTCTCATTCAACTAGAATGAGCGTGCATCCATTCTTTGGTAATTTGGCTAGTCAAGCTCCTTAGCAATTCTATATGCTTAAAAAAACATCAAATTAGTGAATCATACAATATTCATGACATCGAGAAATGATTATCTTGTTGCATCATTTTCTGCAGGCATAACTTGATTAAAAAATCAGTTTAAACTCTTGTCTTCAGGACCCGGTAATCTGTTTCAGACATTTCTATTTAATTAGGATGAATGAGGCTGATGGCGCTTATCAACAAATCATATCAATTCTATGGTGCTTATCTCCTGATCGCAAACCACAATAACTTGCGACCGGCAAGAATTGATAAATCCTTGCTCGACTGTACTTGAGTTGCTGAATACTGTATTTTTTTTAAGGCAAAATGTGTTTGCAAACGCCGTTTTCGCAGCTTTGCCGTATTAATTCACATTCTCCCTGGATGTCCCACCATCTCACAAAGCGCTTTCGGATGCCAAAAAGTCCACAAAACTGTTTTGATCAGCAAAATTAATCACGTTTTGCTGTATAACCACATTTGACATTGCGAAGCAAATAATTTCGACATGGGGGGGGGGGGGGGGGGGGGGGGGGGGGGGGGGGGGGGGGGGGCTCTAGCAGTACTGCATCATTGTATTGTATATGAGGAACTTAGAAATTTAGAGAAGTGTCCTTTCTGGGGAAAATAAAGTTCCATTTGACAAAGCACCGTTGTTGTGCTCTATAAGGCACATACAAAAGTCAGGTTTTGCGCGTATTGTAGACAAGTTTTCGTAAAATTAAGTTTCCTCAACCGCCTTGATTTCATTAGAATCCAGGTTCCCTAAAACACGGGGAATGCGGAATCAAACGCATATCGATAGCATTACTGAAATCGCAACGTTGACTATGTTCTGAATGTTGGAAGCTAGGCAGAGTCAACAAAACAATGTGTATAAAACATAATGGGAAAATGTCAATTTATAAGCGGTCCAACAAACATATGAGACGCAACTACCATCCGTCAAGATGGCTTTGACCTTTAACCATCAAAAAAACGGTCCTATGTCTGCAGCTCTATATAACAATCATCTCCTCATCACATTTTCCTCTAGTGAAAACGCAGTAGAAGTCCCAGACCCTACTCAAAGACACTTTTATCACCACCTCGAACCTTCTTCAAGCACCCTTAGGACCATTGTATATTTAATGTTAATGAAGATCTGTGCATATTAGACAGAAAATCTGTGTTTATTCGTCACAAATACTCATTATTCACTAACTACTCTCTATGAAAACGCATTGAAGTCACAGACTCTAGCTTAAAGACACGTTTATCACCCCAACCGTCTGCACCAGTCCCTGAGGTGTCTTTCAACTATAGTGTCTGTGACTTCTGTGCGTTTTCACAGAGAGAAGCTTATTGAAGAGTGACTGTTTTTGACGAAAACAGATAGATTTTCGGTCAAATTTGCATAGTTATGCTACAAATTACATTTTCAGGGTCCTCAGGGAGTGGTGAATATGGATGGCGTAAGTGAACGTGTCTTTGAGCTAGTGTCTGGGAATTCTATGCGTTTTCATAGAGAGTAGCTTGTCTCACATATGTACATTTGCATACTACATACTTTTTAGACCAGTTGACAGCAAGAGACATGTTTATGTTGGTGGTTGGAATAAATGGGATGTTTTTCAGGAAGTGTTTCGGAAAATACCTTCGAACCTGTGATATTGGTTACTAGTCACTTCGACCCCCTGACATTTCGACCCCATAAATTAATTATTACCCATAAATTGATTATCACTGAGTGAATCCACTTCAGATAGGCAGAATAGACCCCTACGAGCCATGCTTTAACTAATGAATGCAAATTACAGTCGAAATATCCATTAGGAACAATAACCCACAACACGCAGAATTTAAAATCTTTGATAGATGTTAAAATCGATGAAACAGACAGATTGAGCTTGTAACAGCCAGCTAATAGGCAGGAAATTGAACAGAGCACATCAATTTATCTATATCTGTAGCCAATTACGCACTATGCAGAAGCGTGGATTTGATAACCCCATTATATGACGTCAATTAAGAAGACTTAATTTATGAGGTCGAAGTGACTTGACACCGTGATATCTGTGTTATAGAATACCTGAGTACCTGCGTTACTATCTGTTATAAGTACAGTACAGTGCATCTTCGATTATCCGGACGTAATTTCAGAATCCGTTCGATTCTCCGTGATTCCATCAAAACATGTACATGTACATACATGGAATCAAATGTTCATTTTAGCATTCCTCTCCTCTTTAGGTACATGTAACACATACACGAAGTACTCTTGCTTTACCAGCAATTAATTTTTGCTCAATGTGCGGTTCTGGCCTGAGTCAAATAATAGGCAAGCAGCTAAATGATTGGAGCATTCTTAAGTACGTCATGCATGCTAGTCAAAGCTGGGATACAGCTCTGATAAATCACTTTCAATTCATGGTCTCAGTTCACGGTCTTTGTTTGTGTACGTGTATTTATGTGCTTTAATAGGGACGACAGTGAATATACATGTATAGCAGACATGTACAATTGATGCTCATAATTTCATTAAACAGTCGAAGAATCGGAATCAAATATATCAAGTATTACAGGTAGATATGCAGGATGGATATATGCACACAGATTATATGGATATATGTAGATCATATTCTACGGGGATCTTGGTATATAATCAAATGTCTTTGACCTAAGCCCACAAGCTTTTGTTGCATGGGATTTAAAAATTCGTTTATCTGGATCTTTGACTGACCTATTGGGTTTTGACCATCCGGATAATCGAAGATGCACTGTATATGAAACAATCCGGTACGTAGGTTGCGACGGATTCCTCTCTTCAGTTCCTCTAAAGTCGACCTCCCATGACGCTGATTCAAAACTTCCAGTTTCTTCGATTTTCGAAGTCAACTTTGAGATCGCCGAACAAATGCAGGCCTGTGATTAGCCTATTAGAAAAATTGAGGAATTTTTTTGAAAAATTTGAGGAATGTAAACGGAGCCTAATACATGTACATATAATAATTGCAAGAAAAACTTCAAATTTTAACAGGGATTTTGGGCCAAACTTCATGAAAAAATTCATGAAGAAGGTAACCCCCAGAGTTGACCACACTCCACCACACTTTTTGAAGTTATATGTATTACAAAAGGATATTGGCCTGGTCATAATCACTTCCCGCGTTTTTGCGAAATTAATTTGTTACCTCAATGACTATCTGCTTAGAATGTGTCGAACAGAGGATGTCAGATCAAGCTGTTGATATCGCTGTGCTTCACGCTATCGTCTCCAATTCAATGATGCTTGTCAGATTTGTATACTGAATTTTTTTTAATGTAGGAAATATTCTTAACTACATGCATTTGGGGCTTTTTGACGATTAATTTTTACGGATTTTAGACAAATTTGGGAGGAGAGCAACCCGCAAGCATAGAAAGCTTAAAATCGTTGACGGAATGCTTGTGGTTAAAAAAAGTCAGTAATTTATTATGAAGGATACGCCACATTACACACTAATTTATTAATATTACTTTATACTGCACAATTTTTGGTGGCTCTTGTTTATCTGTTAGCGCTTTGATCACATCGCTCCGATCTACATTCAAATGAACATGAATTCTCTCATACGACACAAAAAAACTGTTAGGAACAGGCTTGCCAGCTAAGTTGTTGGCCGCATCTAAGCAAAGAGTGAAAGATTATCGCCTCTATTCGCATGAAGTTCCGCAGAGATATTGACATCCACATCTTGCAGTAGACCCTGGTTGAAAATCTGCCAACCCAGTAATATGTGGTTTGATGAATGTCTTAATTAATCCAGTCGCATACGACGATAAACAATCTGTGCATTACTTTCACACCAAGCTGTGTTCAGCAAATTATGAAAACGATCTATAAGTGGATAACTCATCCAGGATAAATGTTGGTCGGCAGACCCTGGAAAATGTAGCTGCAAAAAGACTCATGAGATAGCAGAGCTTCATGCGCTTCCAACCCCCGCACGCTAGTGACCAGGAGGCCATGTAGACACTAAATTTTGGAGACCATCCGCTTTACCCGGTCGCATGTGTTCATGTTTCAGACCGGAAAATAAAATGGAAGAGAATGAGTGGAAACAAAAGCTTTCAGTTGATAAAAGCCCTACTGAAATCCAAGTGGGCTGGGATAACCTATACGTTATCCACATAATGGATATAGAGGATCGAGTAGGCCTTAAAGTTCTTTAAGTAGTTGCAGACATGCATTTGGCAGCCATATAGTCGCAGAGAAACATATAATGAAGGGTTGTGAAACCGGTTCAGTAATGAAAATAAATGAATAAGCCATTTTACTGTTGGAATTCTAAACGCAAAATTATGAAGTTTGAAAGAAAAAAAAATTGCTTGTAGTGTTCACTATACAATTTCGGTATGGTTGATCGCAACTGTTTCACTCATTAAATTACGTGAAAGTGTGCCACTAAGGGAGTTCGGCAGACAATAACTTCAGAAACAAACATATCTTCTGCATAGCAAAATAAGTTCTTGGACGAACCTGAACATTTGCAAACCCTGTAGCTTCCAGAAATTTAAAACGACGTGAAACATAAATCAAATTATAAATCATGATTGATTCAGTTTGAGCAGTCAGGGTGTAGGATGCCATGTTGTAGGATTCTTTCTTAGCCTCTTGATTGGAAGATAAAGTTTGCAGATAATCACCATCCGCTTAATAAACAATTACATTGTCCCGAACCATTTAGTCTAAAATGTGTCATATTTTGTGGGAATTTCTCTTAGTTTGGCTATATTTAAGGAATTTTTGAGGATTTGAGGGAGTGAAAAATTTTTTTGAGGAATCTGAGGAAAAAAATTTGTTGGAGCAATTTTTCACAGGCCTATGCAAAATGTTAGGTTACCTGATCAAACTCCTCTTTTGCGCTTCAATTGTTCCAATCGAGTTTGTCGGGGCGAATTTCTCGTTGCATAGTAGCCGCGAATAAGATTCAATTTTTCCGTCTTGAGATTCCCATAGTTAAGACAAATTCATGGACGGACATCGGAATGATGGAAACCTTTCGTTGCGAGTGATGAAAGCTGACTACAAAGAAAAATAACTCAAATATTAATGAGTGACTTCAGTCATTGATCGAGATAGACGAGAGGAATGTGTGCACTTTTATCGTCGTGAAATGGACGATTTTCTCATTTTAACCTATTTTGACGCGAATATTGTGATGTCTTTCAATGCTTTTAGAAATTGCTCGCAGATATTTTTCATGGACAAGCATATCATATTGTATAAGCGTGAAGTAAAATTATTTCGTTAACAAACCATCTGACCTTGGTTATTTTGGCACATAAACTTCAATTGTTGTGGAATGATGCAAATGAAACACCTAAATTTTGTATCATGTCATTACAATTGAAAAGTCTGCTCTCTGCTAGACTTATTCCATAGGTGAAGACAGCGAACGTTGCCCCAAAGCACTCCTTTAGAGCTATGTATTGCTGATCATTCGTCAGATACTCTGACTTCTGAAGAAATTGAAGGTTTTCAATTGTCATGCAATGCCGGAAAAATAACACGATGTTGGATTTCCTATAATTAACTATATTTTTTTTGTCACAATATCGTTATACTATGAGCAACATTGAAGTGAATGCAGGACAACTGATGTTGTCAGGCGTAGGATCTTTTACTTTAATATACTGCATCTGGATTCTAACATGGATACATAAGCTTTTGTTCATAAAATTATTCCTTTCACTCATTTGAAGAATTCTGCTCTCCTATAAAACTTATCCTATAATATAGACAGAAAATGGTACACCAGCATGATTCTTTACAACTACATATTGTTGACTATTTGTCAGGCACTTTAAAAGTTATGAAGAAATTAAAAGATTTTAAATTGTCATGGAATGACGTTTTTTGGGTTTCCTAAAATTAACTTAACTTTTTATCACAAATTCTCTATACAATGATAACATTGAAGTGATAACACGACAGATATGATGTTATCAGCTCAGCGTTTACATTGATACATGCATCATTTGGATTCTATTCGGTACACGATCTCTTTACAGGTAGGCCTATAATCATGCACGACATTAAAAAGAATGATGCTAGAACCGAGCGCCAAAACGTATATCCGAGAAAATAAAAATAGATTTAAAAATGAAAACTTTTTTAACTCATCTTCGATATACTTTTCTCATCAAAAGAATAGAGAAAATCAAATCAATGTGTGTACCTACGATACAGAGGCGAATTAAACAACCGATATAATAAATTAAATGTTTTCAATAATATTCGTTGCTGAAGGAACAGGGGCATTTGCAAACTCGAAGATTCGGTCAACTAATGAATGCATTTTCTAAGTGAAGACAGGAAATCGGATGTCCTCTTTCACCTTTTAATCAAATCTCCAAGAACGCACTAGGCCTACAGTTGTGAACGAAATTATCTATCTCTCATACCTGTTTGAAACGATCACGCTTTCATGACGGAATAGCAAAGCGCGCAAAATTGCAATTCTAACCAGCTGCATTGTTCCGAGGACCAGAGTTGGAAAAGTCGGAATCGGAATTAAAATTCCATTTTTTCGTCGGAATTGGAATTGGAAATTGACGACATTTAAATCTACTGGAATATGGAAATTGACCTTGATAAACCTCAATTCCACTTTTTCGACAGACTGTGATAAATCTATTTGTACAAAAATGAAGTCACAGTACTCAGCCGTTTGTGTTAACTGCACGCAGAGATAAGAGAGAGAGATAGATCGACAGAGGGAGCTTTCTTCTATTGTTGAATAAAGGATGTTAATTGCGACTATGTCGATGGGCCTACAGCCTCCGGACAATGTTAATTCAGCGATTAAGCAAACAATGAATAAGTAAACAATAATCTCTGTTCAATCTGTTATTTAGTTATTTATCAAGTAAGATAATTAATCAAAATAAAGCAAATTGTTGAATAATAGTTATTGATAGGATAAGGAAAGAGGAAATTAACCCTGCATGAAAGGGCAGCCTGTCAGTTCAAATCACAATATAGACAGTGTCAACAAATTATTTCTAATAATTAAATGATTAAATTAAAATGGCAATTACATGAACTATTTTATTCAACTTCCAATCACAACAATTAACAATATTAATTTATTAAGACTATAGTTATACAGATACGATACTCAACGATAAAAGAAAAAACTTTAAACGTACAGTTCAGTTCTTAATGTTGAATTCACTTCAATTCGATTGGGCTCACTTATACCAAAATAATATCATAAATGTCCAATGTCACTTTATACCGTCAATCTTCAATCGCGCTTAGCTGATGTGTTGCCGCAATACGCTGCTGTAACTTATGTATTTAAGTTACACCGCGAGAGCCCGGAGCTCTTCTAACAGCTACTGAAGGATGTCGTATGTGTGTTGTCGTGTCAATTTCTTCCATACGTTTCTAATTTATACAAATTTTTGAGACTTGACGATAAATCCACTTTCTTTGAAAATTGAAAGAGTTTCCTTTAATCTCTGCTCGTTAGCTTTCGATCCGACCACATTTCGTTCTTATCACGTAAATTTTTAATCTCCTTTTTTAACATATGGACCATTAATCAGTTTTCATGATATCATTTTTATCGTGGTATTTTTCTTTCATCAACAATCACATTATTCGCACATTTAATTTCTTTCTTCTGTCAGCTTATTAATAGATTTATTTGCATCTCATAACTCTCTCTCTCTCTCTCTCTCTCTCTCTCTCTCAGCGTTTGATTCTTTGCTTACCGTTAATTTTATTTTCTCGTTTTCACGAGATATTGAATATCTCGTTTACGAAAGGAAAATGGCGTAGGCTGACCGGTTACATATATACCTGTACACAAGAAATAGTGAAACTATGAATATGAGAACGCACATAGGAAGGACGCAAGGAACGGCACACAGGAACAACGAGGACAGGATAAGGGCACATGGGTTAGATTGAAACGAACAAACGTTAGATACATGAACATAATACACTATGCGAGTCATGCAATTATCGGAATTGAATCTTATTAATGGAATTGGAATTAATTTGAACTGTTTTCGACTGGAATTGGAGTTGGAATTGAAATTTCTGCTCTGGGATTGGAATTAAAAAATTTCAGTGGAATTTTTCCAGCTCTGCCGAGGACACGTGATTCTTTCTTTTTATTTATGTACCTTCCTTCTTGGCTTCAATATTTTCCTCACTCGTGTGTAGTGGACTTTTGACTATTAGTTGCTATATAAGGCCCCTACTCTCCTTCTTTATCATCACGTAAAATGTCGAAGGCACGGAATATTTCTGTCTACGCACACACATATGACACATACTATAAGCATTATCAGTCGTCTGTGGCATGTATACTGTCATTTGAGTTTCACGCAAGATTGATTTGAATCTGAAAGTGCTAACTTTTACTTTCACACAATGATGCGTCATTTCCGCGACATTATTTATTGTCGTGGAGTGACGATTTCGATTTTCCTTTAGATGGACAAATGCGGTCAGCTAGCTGGATAGCTGTTATGGTCTATGGCATCACACGTGGTTTGAAAGTAAATAGATATTCAAAATGAAGTAATTATCATGTTGACCGCTGCTGCAACATTAAAAAAAATTTAAATAACGTCGAGGAATGATAATTTTCGATTGACCTTTTCAGCAAGCAATTCAATATAATCAAGCTGCCTTATATCAAATTGTTTCGATTTAGCAGACAACTTGGTGTTTTTGAAAAAATAATTGGCCTATGTTTTGTCGAGATGAAGGTTATACGAGTATCTTGCAACAATCAACAAACATAAAACATTTTTATAATTTAATACTTAAAAAAAAATCTACTAAAACTAAAAATATAAAATGATAAATAATAATACTAAATATCATATAATAATATAATATAAATAAAATATATAATCATAATATAATAAATACTTTATAAAAAACAATCACAAACAATAAAATATTTTTTTAATTTAATACTTAAAAAACCTGGTTAATGCAAAAAAAATCGATGCTACCAGATATTTAAACAGAAATCTTTTACAAATTATGGAAATATCGATCCAGTGTAACATGAATTAGTGACACAATTGCGCGAAATCTCAATGCTCTAATTTTTGCCCTAGATATTTACATCAAAATATAATTGCACATATGCAGAAGTTACGTCACAGCTGTAATTGGCTGCAAGGAAGAGAAAAAACAACAACGTAAGACCGAAGGGACCAAAAATTATGCCCGCGTAAAACAAAAACAATTCCTTTTTATAGAGCCGTTGAAACGCTTTTGGGAAAGGGAAGAATAATTAAATGTTATTGTATGAATTTGATGTCTGCAGGCTGGTGGAAGGCATTTGGTAGGGCACTATGTGACTTTCAAAATTTTCTTTTTTAAAAAAGTCATTCATTCATTTTACGATAACAATGGTGACTTAAAAAACTACTTTTTCAAAAATCATTCAAATAAAGCCATCTTCGTTTTTTTAAAATAATAAACCTCATGTTTCTTGAAGATTCGAAAAATGTATTTATCTTCAAAATAACTTAACTTTAAGTGCGTTTTTTACAAAAAAAATTTTCCTTCGTTTTGAGACAAACCTGTACAGTAGTATTGCATACAATACAAAAAAGGAGTCTGTTGATATAACCGGCTATTATATATCAGTTTGCTTTAGATTTGATTAATTCTGAGTAGATTTCCTACCTAATTAATAAATCTTAATTAGCATGAGGCCCCGAAACTACAAAATTGAATTTTGATGAACTTACAAATACAAAATGCAAAATCGTGGTCATAGAGCAAATGATGCTACAGAAAGCCTCATCTGAAATAAGTTTGATAAATCAAAAATCTGTTCTTGTGTTAGCAGATACGTTCCAGACCTCTGGTAACGATTCGTATTTCAGCTCGTGCTGAAATCTTTCTTTTATTGTATTATTGTCTAATGTATCTGTATAGTTATCGCAATAGTATTGGTATTTGACGTAATTTGTCCTGCTGAGATGTAATTTGCATTTTTTGTGAACGTGATTAGTTGAAAACTTAGCTCCTTTTCTCTTAAGTTTCATCTGCATTCCATAGAAGTCTTGCTTTGATATGTTTATATAGGGTGTGCAGTTCAAACCTGATGAAAGTGATAACATTGCATACTGAAAACAATTGTATAATTTGTAAATAAGTTTTATCTTGGTATTAGATTTCATAATTATAACTGACAAACCTTAAGAAATCTCGATACCGGAAAAACTTTGAAGCCATGATTACCGATGATATTCCAGTTCAGCATCACGCATAACTAACATCAATAATACCTTCCATTATGGGAATGCTAGTATACAGGTTTTTTCACGTCTAGAGATGTGAAAGTTAGATTATTGTGAGGTTACAAATGGCATGCAGTTACTATTGTTCTATCATCGTATAAACTGCATAGTCTTCATCGCTTTATC
This sequence comes from Prostheceraeus crozeri, assembly GCA_907163375.1. Lineage (NCBI taxonomy): Eukaryota > Metazoa > Platyhelminthes > Polycladida > Euryleptidae > Prostheceraeus > Prostheceraeus crozeri. The sequence goes on from CAJQUW010008403.1 coordinate 44,217, forward strand.
TACTTTTATAACTACCAGTCCTACGCGTAAGATCATGATTCCCTCATCTTAACTTCAATATTGGTGTTACTTTTGCTTCTGATTCAAATTGCTTCTCAGATTGCAGCCGATTCGGCTTAACTCTAAGTACTCAATTCCTGCTCTAATTGGTATCTTTTATGTAATTGGCTCTAAAATGTCTATAAGTCTTGTTTTTTTCAGTCTGCAGTTGTAGAAATTACATTCAGAAAATTAACAGATACAACAAAGGATCAATAAACATTACGCATCAATTACATATATATGAATTAACTATAAGAGCTCATAATGAGAAAATGTAGGTATAAGGTTAAAAGAAATTTCAGAAAGTAGTGTTTCCACATGTTCTTCCACCTTTGTAACCATGCAAAGAAATCAAAACACTTTTGATCAACGCAAGGTTAATTTTTCTCCTGATGTCTCCCATCTCGTCCGCATACTTCTCATTGTATTTCCAAGACAGGAGACTCGTCAATCTCTTATGAAAAATTGTTGTTGCCGGTGCAACCGCTCCTATAGTGGCAAATATCAAAGGGATGAATGAGCTCTTCTCAACATGCAAAATACATTCTTCATATTTGCGTTTCTTCTTCGTGTTGTTTAAATATCTGTTTCAGTTGTTTGTTTTGACTTTAATCTTCCAGCAAGCAAGGTATTGTACTTTCCACCACGTGCATGAATATTTACTGCTATGTATGTACATTATAACAATTCTTTATGATGCTGTCATTATCATTGAGTTATTTTGATTCACAAGTTGATTGCAGCTTTGTCAAAGTGATATTCGAGAGGGAATAGTCTAAGCTCGCCCATCAAACAATAACTTGCAGTTTTAGTCATTCAATGATAGAATGTTTGTAAAATTGAAGTTGTATTTTGTTTAAATCACATAATTTAATGTAAAAATAAAACTCTCCGCCATATTTAATTTTTGATGAAGCTAGCATTTCAAAGATATTTTTCGGTATAGTTATATTAGTACTTTCTTCAATTTTTTTGTAGCTGTCAGATATGAAGATTCAAAGACCGAAAACGGGGTTACGTTATCATTCTTACATAGAAGTTGGTTGAAGCAATTTTGTTGAATAGGTGATGTGTCATCGCTAATCCTAAATATCTCCAGCACAGATTATCGGGACCACTTGCAGACTTTCAGTTGCTTCATGACTTGCAACCAGCTGATTCTAACCAACGAGTAGAATTTGGACAGTGGTTTTTGACAACCAGGATCTGCCTACCTAACATGTTATGGAGTGATGAAGCCTACCTCTATCTCGATGAAGCCATATGCCGATATCATTGCCGGATCTTGAATGAGGAGAAGTCTAAAAAATTTCTAGTCAAGCCTCTTCATCCAGAAAAGCTAAAACATGACTCTCGAATCTTCACAGAAAGTAAAATTGGACAGGATTTTGCGTACAGACGTATTGATGGAATGTTATCCGGGAGATGGAGGATAAACAAAAACAGTCCTTTGCCTACTCCGTTTAGAGATCCCAATTCAAGACCACAGCAAAAGTATAACTTTTATCACAAACATTGTCCGGTTGAGAACAGAGCACAATCCCTTTGAATCATGAAAAGGAGGTTCGCTGTGCTGCACAATGAAGTACGCTTAAATCCACAGAAATGTCGTTGTGTTATTGCCGCATGTCTCGTACTACATGATATTACCATTGATCCCAAAGGAGTGGATATCGATGTCTTGGCTCCCTTAGATGGAGAAGAAAACGTTGATGACGACTTAAGGCTGATTTATACTTCCACCGTCCTGCATCTTCCGCTTTTAGGAAACGCAGGTTCAGAAGATTTCGAACGCAGGTTCCGAAAATCAATTTGCCCATTATGAGTAATGAAAGCGCAGATATCCAACGTCCACTGTCATTCTCATTTATACTAGCTGCGTGTGAGACCTCATCACCTTCAATATTCTTTCATCATGGAGAGTGATGACATTTTAAGAGGATTTGCCTATCATCGTATCTGTCGTACAGCAGATACGTCACAGCGACGACGCCGACGATGGTCTATACGACCGAATGAATTCGGTGAGGAATGTTCAAAGTGAAATTCAAATGGTAAGAGATCTGCGATATCAAGACGAAGAGTGCCACTTTCCATTATTTTCATATGTCAAGAAGGTTCGATTTGATCGGCCATTGACAAACTTCTTCCAATTATTTTGGGTGGCAATCTCTGACTCATTTATTGCCCATCGATCTCTTGATTCGATTAGCCGATACACTTCGATATTATCCACTGGGGGACAGTCAATAAACTGTAAGTTTTAGTTTCCGCATTGGTCATGCGCTGTAGAAAACATCGTGTATGCAACATGTGATGCTCTTTGGTCTACCCTGAAAAATAAATTTCTTCCGGTTCCACGACGGAGAAATGGCGTTCTATCAGCGAAGCATTTGAAATCCAGTGGGACTTCCCTAAATGTTTCGGAAACACTGATGGCAAACATAGCAATAAAAGACCCAAATGGTTAAGGTGAGTTCATTTTCAACTAGAAAGGTTTTCATTCTGTTGTTTTTGCTTGCAATTGTTGATGACAACTATGTCTTTATCTTGGTTGTTATAGGTTTCTCCAGGACGCAGCTGCGATGTTGGTATTGGTCAAATTCATCGCTGTCATCTTTGCTTGAAAGCAATGACACACGGTCCAGTGCACATTTTGGGAAATTCCTACTTTTATTTTACATACTCAGAAATAGAATCCGTGGATCTTTGTCTAAAGAGGATTCGCTAGAAATAGAAGATAAAATGACTAATTTGATGGACTATAAGACTAAAACCAGTGTGTGCATCAAATCAGCATATCCTTTCCTTGGCTCAAATCTGAAATTTCCAAAAGCTTTCAAACTTGTATATCGAGCAATCTTCAAACTGAACTGGTGAATATAAAGCAACGTGAAAATTGAGATATCAAATATATTCAGTTGTGTAACTAAGAAATTGGTGCTCCCGAAAATCAATTTGAATAAAAAAGCTACAGTAGCGTAAGTTCACTTGCTCGTATTATGAAGCGCAAACGAAATTATTCAATTGCTTCAATATATAAAGAGGCATTAATGGCACCTAAACCTTATGTCATTAGAAAAGTTTATGAAAATCCAATGCCACATCAAAGTAACGAAGAAAATGAACTGATAGTAGGAGCTTTCCATTGCGGAAACTGACATGAAATAGAACGTTTAAAATTATCTGCTCACACAAAAACGAAGATTTTAGAGAAAATTGACACACAGATGTCTAACTATATCAACAAATGTTATCATAGTGACGAAATTTCAACTCAGTTTATTAAGTGTACCAAAAGAAATTGCTAACAACCATGCTATTTGGGAAATCAAATACAAGTATTTTCACCTCGGACAAGCATCCTGTGTCCATGCAGGGAACTCTAGTTGACTACGCTGTGCTTGACCAGGAAATGACATTGAAATTTGACGCCTAAAAGTTGAATCTTGACAAAAACTTCAGATTTTGGTCTGAACATTTTGAGAAACAGGATTTTGTCAATTTTCTTGTATACAAATTATATGGAGAAAACTGAATCTCAATCTTTAAGTGATAGATGATGCAAACCCACATTGCGTTCCATCGTCAAAAGTGCTCCAACATGCGTGTTTCGAATGTCCCACAAAAAAGATCGTCTGCATGGAATTAGGGAAAATTGTCCTAAAGGAACATTCGTGAAAATGGAACTGATGAACACGGAAAGTTTGCCTCAAGAGACTTTGTTTGTTGAGATTTTGCATACTCCAGCGAATTTTGAGTTACCGTCTTTCCTCATTTTGTGGCTTTCCAGTTATTTATGTAACCGTATTCAGTCTGTCAGAGTCCAGGATGCCTACTCTGACTGGTGCATGCACGCAGTGGTGTGCCTCAGGGGAGTGTCCTGGGGCCCGCCCTCTTTTGTATGGTCATTGATAGTCTCTCTTGCGTCTGTGAAAACTCAATTTGTGTTAAATATGCTGACGATGTGACATTTTTGCACTTTGTTCGTCTTCCATCGGACGACAGACTACAGGATGAGTGGGACAATGTTATGGCTTGGTCCAACGCACACAGGCTCCCGATCATGAAACAAAGTCTTGTGTCATGAACATCTATTACAAGTCTACCTTGTCTTTATCAAATGTACAGCATGCTGATGGTTTTTTAAAATTTGTTGAAGATGTCATGATTTTGGGCGTTAAGTTTGCATCCAACATGAAATGGAATGGACATTTTGACTATATTGTCAGAAGGGCGTCAAGACGCATGTACCTGATGTACAATTTAGTCCAGGTCTGGTTGCCCAAGCGAGCTCTTGTGGCAAGCCTATATTTTTTATATTCGGCTCGATTTTATTGTACAAATTTATCCAGTTTTTTGCAATGCTCCACTGTATCTAAACAACAAGCTTTTGCTCATTGAGAAGCGCATTTTGCGTCTCACTGGTGTCACCCCGAAGTCTGACATTTTTAAGGCTGCTGATGTTATCTGTAGGCGTCTTTTTGCTAATATCGAAAGAAATCGGCAGCACCCTTTACGTGTGATATTTTCAGATAGATGCAGAAATTCTCGTAATTGTTCTAGTTTACAGCCTCCTTTTGCACGCACTAGTCGTTTTAGCAACTCGTTCGGTTATAAAATTTGCACGTCCTCTGTAGCTTCATGTTCACCTTTTATCTAATTATTTTTCTTTTTTTTTTCATGTACCATATTGTCCACGAGTTCACCGAATTGCTCCTCATTGTGAACCTATAAAGATGCTTTTCTGACTTCGACTTGGACTTTGATTCGCTATTCTGATTTGAAAGTTATATGAAACGTAACGACCATTTAAATTTGTATAGAATGAAAGTTTAGAATGTTGGAAAACTGTGTGAAATGAAAACTCTTTGCCATTTTTCCATGATTCGCACTGAATGCGATACTCCGGCAATTGTGAAATCCTTTACCATTACTGATTATCTTGGCTTTAGTGGTAATAACTATGCGTCCTAAAATGATCTCTCTCGAAACTTTTACGTGAAATAATGCCGCGCGTAGACTCTGCCCTAAGCCTAAAGCTACCATTTAACAGAGGACTATGCTTGGTCAAATCTTTCTTGTATTTCCCAAATAATGATGCAATGATATAATGTTTGCAGGACTACTGAAATTGCCACCCGAACAGAAATTCCGAGCTATTTTATGCATTGAGAGATTCATTTGGAAAAAGATTAGTTATTATGGAGGTGGAGGAAAGTTGCATGATGATGAAGATACCGGGTCTATCTAGCACGAGGTGTCCTGTGGATTCCTTTTGAAATCGTTGAGAAAGTTCTTTCCAAGATAGACATTTACTTTGGTTCCTACCCCAAATGTTGCTAACAGATGATTTGCATAAAGCGATTCTTGATAGCTTTTCACGGCCTCTTCCAGCAGCCTGAGTGTGATTGCTACTACCTGCGCAGTGCACAACAGCCCGGGTTGGATTCGCAACTTGTTTTAAATTTCCCGGTTCTCAAATTATCCAGAGATGTATACTAATTAACACAGCTGACGCCCCAACAGCATAGTTGTCTCCGATGCTTCAAAAGCGGTTTGATAAAGAATACGGAATAACTGCCAGAATTTCATATAAACTGTTTCATCCAGCACTTAAATACCACGAAATCTTGAAGAAGAAAAACAAATGTTTAGTCCTCACTGCCCCCGCACCCGCGTCTACCATTACTTCGGTGCAGCATTGCGATTTGACAGGATGTCCATTAGATTATTGAAGTTTAATCAACGCCGAGCATTGACCATATGGAATACAATGTCATCTTCTATAGAGCAAAGATAGACAACTTCCCATGAAGCGGAATCCCATTCAGAAAATGAAAAAAAGTATTCAGCCATTGCTACAATATGAGAATTTCATTAATACAGAAAAATTTCAACTATCGGGCTCATCAAGACCAGCTTTCTTGACTGTAAAACAATTCTGCCAAAAATCTAGTGAATTGATTCGCATACTTGATCAAATTAGAATGCCATATCACAGTACGCCTATTTAACGGTGTGATTCTGGTGTGATTTTATTCATCATCTTAGAAAAAAACACAAATTAGTTATGAGCATTTGAAAAATTAAATGAGATGCACACCCAACAGTAATGCCGAAAATTTTCTAAGACTAAACTTGTAGGATCGATATGTAGATATTTTAGAGATGTTCACTTCCTGGTCAAGTGAAGGCCGATAACTAGGGTTCCCTGGTCTGGGGACAGTTAGTAAAGGATGAGAAAAAATACGGCAATCCCTTTGGTCACAATTCTGTGGACAGTAAATCCAAATTTCCTGAATTAAGGATAATAAATCCTAACTATAAATCATCGAAACCCCAAATCCAGGTTTGTGCAGATGCGCAGTAAATAATCGTCATCCACCTGAGGAAACCAATTTCTCAAATATCAGAAGCAATTTTCCAAAACCGAATTCTAGCAATAGTTTCACTAATGATAAAATTTTCCAAATAACAGAAACAACCATTTTCTAAAACCGGAATTCTACGCAGTTAGTTTTATCGCTAATGATAAAAAATTCGGAAAGAATTACTAATGCTAATTATAATGCACTGTATAACTTCAATGATGGAGGACAGACCATTTTCGGAGTGATTTAAGGCTATAACATAATTGAAAATGTTTGCTCTCTAAGGGCACCAAAAATTCTCTATGGTTTCTTCTCTCCATGTCCATCCTCTCAGGGACTGTGATTATGATTGTGACTCAACTTTGGTCGAGTCATGCGTCTAGATAATCAGCTTTTTAACACTAGATGACCGATAATATGCATTGAGGCAAAATAGTGACTGCAACCAAATCAAAGTTATATGCCTCCGAAGGCAAATAATGCAACATTAGGACAACACATTACAAGCAAGGTCTCTGATATCAAAAAATGAAACATGGTCCATCACCATCTTGAAAACCAATGGCTAAGTTTTAAGAATTATATCAGTTAATCTCATCATGCAATTTTCCAAGATCGAGATTTTGTAAAATTTAGCTCGCTTCAATTTATGCAACTCTGTACATTTCACGGGCCTACCCAAAAATACTATGAGCACGATAAATGCGCTAGTATTTGTCAGTCTGATCATAGAAGGATGTGACAATGGATATATTTGTTCAGCACGGGAGGGTCAGGAATTTTTCTTTTCGACTTAATCATGTCATGGTAAAGCAGCTTCTTATTCAAAAGTCCGCCCTTTCATTTCTTCGTTGCTTAAGTCCTACGAGCCATCCTAATCAACGAAACTTTTGCAGCCAACTGGTTATTGAATTGAAGATTCCAATTTTAGAGAGTTTCCGTGTCTCACGTTAAGAATGTATAAGAATAAACCTACGATCTTTTGTTTTCTTCAGCGTGGCGTCGCTAACATACTATGCCACACGAATTTTGGACTTGAAGTCATCGACCTCCTGGTTTTCACTAAATCATGCGGATTATAATAATTTCCGATCGTTCTTTTCTTATTGTTTTATGACCAAATGCCATCGAATTCATACTGAAAAAATTGGAGCCTTTTTTCTTCGTGGATTACGTGTTTGTATCTCAAACGGTCCGGGTACATGTCCATGGGCAAACCAATGCTAACTCAAATCCCACTGGAGCTAGTCTGGTGATGGGGGATGTATTTGGAAATAAACTTACATGGACTTATAAGACCATTTTATACATGAAAATAAGTTTCAGCTAGAAAATGCTAACAGTTGAGTGGGAATTATTTTTGATGGCCGCTTTCCTGCCTGATATGGAATCCCCAGTTGTACTACCTTTATACATTCATCGAATTTATCAAATGGTTTGCATACCCTAATATAAAAGTTTCACAATGGAATACAACGACAAAAGAAAACGTTATAAGGCCTGAGTTGTTTAGTATTTAAACAACATGATGAAATCATCTAGACGCAACATACTATGCAACATCCATTACATAGTAAACGCGATCTTTCACAATCTGTTCGACACATAATCACGCCACGTCCACAATTGGCGACCACAAGTGACTGACGATCACGACTGCTACGCGTCATTCAAATGCGTTGTGAGTCTACCGAAGTTTGAATGGTAGGAACTCCTATCTGGCGGTAAGTCCTACCTGGAATCTCATGACAGCTATTATCGGGCACATAATATCCATTGCCCATTTTCTCTCTCTTCAACAAGTCACACGAAAAATCGCAACTGCTGCAGAAACTCACAACTAAAAAATTCAAGACCGTCCTTTTTTTTGGAAACACCTTGCTTACCCTGGCGTGGCTTCGGGTGGAACAGGCAAAGAAAGGAATCAACAAGGAACACAGCCGGACGTGATTGAGAAGACTGCATGAACATACTGTGAATCTGCATGCAATTGTTACAATAATTTACATTATTAATTGCAACTGCGTCTTCAAAGTTTCAAGCAATGCAACATTGGAACGACAAATGAAAGGTTAGGTAATTCAAAAGGCAATGCCCAGGAGACTCCAAGACAAGAAGATTGTAAAGAAACCGTCATGTTCAATTTTCTGAATACAAATTCAGACAAATGTCACAACAAGGTCATCCTCGACATATGCACTTCAAAAAATCAAACTAGAACAATAGCAATCTAGTCAAGGAGTTAAGCGGTCAATAAGTCAAATATTATGCGATGATTTAAAACTGAAAAATACATGTGAATGATTGAAGATTCACCACCTTCGAACGATCAGTCCTTTATTGCTTCGAAAGTATTAGAGG
>CAJQUW010008405.1:5000-402500 GCA_907163375.1 Prostheceraeus crozeri
GTTTTTCGATGATATAGGTTATGTCGGTTTGATGAAAATTACCCCCAAAAATAGTCAAGATTACCGTTTAAGTAACATTAAGAAAAGTCTCCATGATTTGTCATAGGCCTTTTCGCTCTTCAATACTTACATGAAATGTAGAAAGTAAATTATGATTCCTCAATATTAAACAAATTAGTTGCGTGCAATGCTGCTGTATACATTTAAATGTAAAATTTTGTTATGTGATACGATGCACGTACGGTACAGCAGCCCACATGTGGACTTAAAAGTGCGGAAAAAATAATATTAAACCTATACCACTGCCCTTTAAAATTGGTGGCTCGCGAGCCTTTTCGCGGACCACTCCTTGTGGCCTGCTATCCCAACTTGGTTGCCCACCACTGGTCTAGAAGAATATAATAGGTGACACTTTCCAACCACCGTATTTAAAAACGCTAACATAGAGAATGACGCATTATACCGTACTACAATTTGAAGCAGGGACACATGCACCATCTGCCATGAAAAATAAACGTGGATATTCTGCAGACTATCAAAAGACACACAGAGTGTCTTATGGCTTTCGACTTATGAATTATTGCGCATGCAGCTGTCATTGAAGCTAATGAAACCATTGGAATTCAGCTTCGGTTTATCTTGTGGGCCTCTGACCTGAAGTCATCAATCAGTTTTAGAAGCACTAGCATTGCAAGAAGAAAGCCAAAGTAGCCAACATCTGTCACTGTGAACAGGCAACCTGTAGCGTGGGTCACAGAATAATGTAAAAAACAAAGGTTACTAAAAAAATTGACATATAAAAATGTTGCACTGGTAAAATAAGTCAAATTTTGTTGCAATCGGTGGTCACAGAAGCGGGTCAAATAAAGATCACTTTGTCAGAGCAAAATATAGCCTCTGGCGTCATCCGGTGCCTTCAACTGGCTGCAATCGGGTGATGTTAAGTGGTCACACTTAAAGGGGTCAATTAATTATCACATAAAATAGCCACTGACTTCAATAGGTGACTTCTAACTTCAAGTACTGAAGTTGACGATTGATTCATTTTCTCGGGTTTTAGACATATTGTTGTATTTAGACAGTTCGTTGGGGTATAACCTATACATATGATAGTTATTGGTCACATTTCCTTTTGTTGGCAGCACTGGGGTTGAAGCGATCATACTAAGACCCCTTGTTTCAGAAACTATTCCAAGAGAATTCAGTGACAGTTGTAAATGAATTTTAAGTACGTGACGCTTTCGAATTGCATACTCTCTTCTTCAAATTTAAATGTGAAATGCTAAGAAATGCTTCGTTATTCATATGACATACATTATACCGTAGAACGGGGGAACTTTTAACACTTTTTTGGTTATTTTTATCTCTATGAATCGACGATTTTCGCTTAAATGACTCAAACCTCCCTGTAAGCTGCACCTTTTGTGTTGTCAACTAGTACAAAAGAAGAGAGTTTCATGAAATCAATCGAAAATAAGATGCGATGGAAATAGTGCCATGTACTTGCCATGTAGTCAATATGAGGTAACTTTTAACAGACACTAAAATCTAAAAAAAGAGTCACAAACCGACTACTGATCAGCAGATTTTCTAAATCAAAGCAAGAACATTCAATCGTTTGCAAAAATGCTGCTCTTTCTTTTTGACAAAAATAGACAAACACACACAGAATTCGAGCCTAAATGTAAAAGAAGACACAGTCATCGCAAGTGAAATAAGGATCAGTGGACTCGCCATTACAATAGCCACACAACCATTCTTCGCAGAAGGTGCATTGCAGCCAATCTGGCCCTCTATAATTTAAGTAAAGAGCTTCATAAACAAAGCATTTGTCATCTGAATTTTCATCTGACATTGCACTTGCACTAGTCGCAGCGGTAGAGCTTGATGAGCCTGGTCCAGGATCTCCAGATACTCTCAAGGAAATTGAAGTCACAGGCAGCAATTGCTTGCCGGGAATGATCTTGGAGCCCCTGGGTTCTTCTTTTCACTAAGGCCTCTCCTCTCCGACAACATTTGGATGAGTGTTGAATCCAAATCTCGCTGTACATCCTCACAACACTGGGCAGCAGCACTTGTTCCTGGAAGATGCTTCAAGGCTTCCTCAACATTCCTTGGGTAAGCTTCGTAGCTGCTGCTCGCAGGGACATCCCATTTGTGAGTCTTCGGCAGCTTCCCGAATTGCTTGTTGGTCGTAACTTCCATATGCGCGTTTGCCGTTGCCTTTCATGTACGTTCGAGGCATGATGACTTCGAATTCGAATGAATATCATACAGAGGTGTTGCGATTATCGATTATGCTGTTGTCACATAGCTAGACAGAAGAAGCTTTGTATCACTATGACTCATTTCGGTGTGCTGCGCTGATAATGTAAAACCTAGATATCCTATTGACTATAGGAATCACATGGCAACCTAGTACAGTAATTTGAGAAAAATGCGCGTTGTTAAAATTGCCCCGTTCTACGGTAATCTTGTTGTAACGCACACTTACCAGTTTGATAAATGAAAGCTTTATCATCACGACCACGCATATTCTCCATTGCGAATAACACCAAGTGGAAAAAGATAATATACATGCATCGTACTAAATACCTTTTCTTCAATCTTTCTGAATATCTTTATGTCTTCAAATATAAACTTAAATCAAAAAAATCAATTCTAGAATGCTATGTCACGGCTTCAAGCTTAGACAGAGATGAAACAAAACACTTTGGTTCCATTAATAAAATCAAAGATTGCAGAATTCCGTACTGTGATATGAACACGAAATTAACGAAGTTATAGAATTGATTTTCTTGATTTATGTTTATGCATGCTGCCACAATTATTATTGTCGTGCACTATATTTTATGACTTGGTGTTATTCACAGAAGGAGAACAAGAGAGAACGTGATGACAAAATTTTCACAAGTTTAAATTTGCTCCAATAGCTGATACACTTAAGGGAGCAAAATAAGTATCAGTGTTATCAAGGGTAGTATTGTATAAGAATTATTTTTGAATATGGACGGAAGCTATGATGAGCTATATCCCATGCGAGATTATCCTGCACATCATGTCATTAACTTACAAACTGAGTATCACACATTATAATTCATCTTAGGATAAGATTTCTACATTGTGCCGGACAATATTGCTCTTAGTTGCAATATTGTCCGTGAAATGCTATGCAATTCCTATGAAAGGAAAAAGCTCAATATATGTCCGCTACCACAGCTGTTTCAGCGATTCACTAATCACATTAAGCATTGCCGTTGTAGGCTATAATGTAATGGCTTAAACGTATCGCAACACAAATTTCTCCAAGGAATGTGATCACTTCTGTTTTTTATTTTCCCACTTGTCCGCCATTTGGATCGACCCATTGTCTTTTAATGTTAATGTGTCACTGCCCTCTATTGTGTAGATGACTCGAAAGGCATGGAAACATTCATTTGGGCTCTGAGATATGACTTCACATGCAAAATTGCACTGGCAGACATTCGTCAAAAGATTCGTTTCGAAGTCACAGGCTTCACTATTTGCTTTCAGAATGATCGAGATTTTTATGAGCATGTTTCGTCCTCTGGTGAATTACATGCATAATATCAGTATCCTACGATCAAGTAAATTTTTATTGCAATTTGAAATCGCATCAATGGTTGTTGAATTAGTTACTTGAGCTACATATTGCAATGTCCATGCATAACGACAAATCCTCTTTCTCATATCCCTCCATGAAGAGCAGCATTCCAGCAGAAGATATTCACAAATTTATCCTGTCATTTTCAATAAGTTGTGTCAGTTGTTATCCAATAAAGAAACTCACATCAAACAAATTCTCTCTCCTTGCCCAGCCACCATTTTTTGAAATGCAGTTGATGAAACTTAAGAGTATAAGTAAGCAAACCGAATGAAAGCATAAGTATTCCTATTCTCTTTAATTACTATTCTGTTCAGGTTATAGAGCTGCTTTGCTTTCCCTGCATATGTTGACTAACTATTGCTAAATGTAGCCTGCAGTCAGGAAAGTTTTGATATGTGACATGGAACTTCCACTGCTAGGAATTTGAATTTTGATGTTCTATGCCAAATTCAACATAATGCTGTCATATTTACCATAGTCCGAGCCATTACCTTGGATGAATTATAATAGGAATATTGTCATAGTTTTATCGGACAAATAATGCAGATATCCTCGGACGCGTGGACGCTAACGCGTCCCCGGATAATCTGCATTATTGTCCTCTAAACTATGACAATATTCCCATAATATAGCAACAGCATTTGAAAAGTTCTACGTTGACTCATAGCATAGAATCATGAAATTCTTAAAAGAAAAGATTTATCAAGCATAGATCCATGCGCGTTCAGGTGACGAGTCAACCCTTTGTCGTGTTGGTTTAATGACGGAGAATTGTCTTTGATCTCAATGGCTTCAGCCATTTGTGATGAATTCGTATCAGGAAAACGATTGACTATTTGTGTGCTGTTGATTATCTGTCTCGGGTTGCAATTGTGTACTTCAAGGAAAATTCCTTGAAGTACATAATAAAAACGTAAGTACACCGTAAAATATGCATTATCGTACGCGAAAGACTGTATGATGAAATATGTGTAGGATCTAAGAAAGAAAGGTTGTAGTGAGAACCTCTCCAATACACCATTTGGCTTTAAAATGATTAATTTCGTCATAACATGTACTATATTGAACGTTAAATTTTACAGTGACGCTTCGTGTGGACTGCAAGGCCACTTGAAATAATTCTGCATTTTATGTACCCACATCCTGTTCCTCATCATGTATACAGATAATTACTCACCCAACTGTGACCGCGGTGGTAAATATATTCGTCGATTCCAATCCGGTTCTTCTATATTGAGTAGTTCTCGAATGCTCTTTGTTAAACTCTGCAACTTTGCAAGATGAAATTAGAATAAGACAACATTGACGTAGAAATAAAAAAATTACCTGAATATCTTTGAAATCACAAATCCCAATCCGTGGCAAATGAGAAGCATCCATTACAATCAATTTTCGTCCATTCACTTGATTCTCCGTAAAACACCCCTGTAATTCAGTAAATTTAAAGTTGAATAAAGAATTTATGAACTGACTATAAAACGCCTTTTTCATGAAAATGCTGCCCTCCTACAAAGGCTCTCATAAATGATTACATTCCCTTGTAGTAGATGCGAACGATTGTCGTGCACATGATCTCTACTCAATGTCATCTCTCATTATTTTGCTTCATTGATTATATTTATGCATAGATAGGCCTACGGAGATTAGTTTACTTTACGTTTGAGATAAGTTTGCTGTCTTGTGATTGTGTTGTCTTTGCTGTGTTGTCTTTGTCAACTTGTGATTTAAAGACAAGTTGACTCTCTTGATCTGAGGATCTACTTGTATGCATTAATTGCATAGTGTAAAGAATATATGTTATAAGCATACTACTTTACACATGTAATCTGCTTGCTTGATTTGATATAGGTCTCCTATTCAAAGGCGTCTATAATTGCAACTTAGGAAAGTTATCATCTACGTAATCCACAATTATAACTTAGAAAAACATTGGATATTCATTGTTTCATGAAATACAAAATAACATCTTTTGACACACTTCTAAAATTTGAAATATATTTCACCGATCCGACCTGATCAATAAATCATTAATAAATGAACAGATTTGACATTTACATACATGTACATGCACAATGCACATGCAACAGATGAAGTGCTAGGGACTGCATATAAATGCCAGCATGCATCATCATTTTGGACGTAACTTCCCTAAAAGATCTGTGCAATATCACATTGATCTGGGTTTGATCCACTGACTAGGATAATGGACTAGGATCATTATCTTAGTCAGTGGTTTGATCTCTTGATTCAATCCATACTTTAGATTTAAAACTGAAGATTTATTATCATGATGCTTTGATGAACTGTCTATTTCTAACCAAATGCTTTCATGTATTTCATCTCTACTTCGCTCCACAGTTCCATTATTTTCATCTTTTTCTGGTTGATTGGTTGGTTGATAAAGCCGAATCGGGGAAATACATCTAAAATTTTAATAGTAATAGTTCGTCGAAGATGTCATTTTATATTTCATAAAACTAAGAAGAATCCAAGTCTTTTTTCGACAAAGCAAAAATAACAAATGAAAATCATATAAAAGCAGTATAAAAGATACATGCTTTCACATGAAAGAACGCAATAACGAATTAACCTTCTAAAAATATCGCATTAAAATATGAGACACCGTTCTAGAATATCACTTTATTCAGAGTGTTCTTAACTAAGCTGATTTCCATGCGCAGAAGAATCCCATTTATGTAAGTAGAGAACTCACCATCACTCTAGATTAGTTAAGACCGCACCTATCTCAAATCGCTGGAACAGTTTCCAAGCGTTGGAATCAACTTCCCCAGACTTCCGATCTTACCAGTACAATCCAGATACTCTTCACGAGTGGTGTCAGATTAAGAGAATCCGGAAACCTTTCTAAGTTTCATCAGACATTTTGAGAGCACCTTCTTTAAGATCTATTGACAATTTTTTCATAAAATGATTTAGCTTATTTCACTCAGTATTTATCTCTATAACTTGTACAAAAACCATTGAGTTTACCATTGACTGATTTCACAAGGAATGAAATTAAACAAACAGTTAAATGAAATCGCAATGCAAAAGATGTGCGACTGTCAGAACATGCAATTTATCCTAGAACACAATAATTTGAAATCTAAAAAGCCAATACATTTGGGAATTGGATGTTAATCATTCAATACTATTCGAAATTCCGAATTTTCTTATCTCATTCGGTTGCGTGATGCATTTCAACTGCTTCTGTAGTCACAAAATTTGCGCAACATTGAAGTCATGCAATTTCAGAAAGAAATGTTGACTTCAACAGCTTAATGCTTACACGATATTGTGGATAGCCTAATTCTTCTATCCAATCTCCTACTTGATCGCAACTCCAATACAAGCAGGTGGGAACTCTAGCGTCACGCAAATCAAAGTGCATCGCCTTCTCCGCCATGTCTCGAGTGTTTTGGCGCGACATCTGAAAAAAAGAATATTAGATCTATTTGTCAAAGTGTAAAATATTAAGGTGCTCTTAACATTTACAACTGCAAAGGCATTTTTAAAACATGGGCGTAATTATATTTAATTAAAGAAATATCAGCACTTCTGGAGAAGACAGGTATTTAACATTGAATTTATTCCTATTATTAAAGAAAGACATTTAAACAGATGCATAGTCGAGTACGATTGAATTATACATGTATGAGTACTATGTATATTTTATGTATTCTTACATAATTCAAAGGGCAGCTGTGTGCAGGGAATAGCGGAGATAAAAAAATTAAGAATTATTTAAGCTCATTTGCGTGCATTCAATCGTGTGTGGTTAACATCGACAGCGATTTTGATTATCGAATATTATCCCAATAATTCATGATTCGGTCTTAATATCGCAATGACAATTTATGGTTATGAACAACGATTCAGATTACATAATAAAATGAACGGTTTGCCCCTCGGAATACTCGCTGCAAAAGAGCCTAAACCCTGTACAACATTTTTGAAATCAATGATTTGTGTAGACTACAGTTACTTGCAAACAATCCTATCCGTGCGTTATTTCAATTTATAAAAGTCTCGTATCATAAACTGCAAACTTATATTTATAGATGTCTTAACTTAGGTTGTTCATTTCTTAAGTGGTGAGAAGAGTCATTTTGATGGCAAACTTTAATAATTTAAATATTGGTATTTCTGTTAACATCATTGACCATCATCACAGACTGATTCAAAATTCGTATTCATATTGTTAGGGCACGTTAGCTTTCTAAATATGGTGTAGCAATTCCTTATTGCTTATGTGTCTTCCTAATATTCGGCTAGTTAATTTTGCTACATTTTCCTGAATCACTTAGTCATAATTCACATAGCATTGCCTAATTTATATATTGCTATGTATCATTTGAATCCGCAAGGTTTATTTCTACGTTAAGTATATATACTGATCATAGACTTGCACAAGAAGTTAGAACAACATTACTTGGTCTTCCCAACAAAATTTTACGTGAGCAATAATCAAGGCGATTTATTCAACACTCTAACTGTCACAACTAACAGCTGACTAACTACATGTTCCTCGTTTATACTCGCAGGCACATTGGGTGACACGCATCTTTTCCATGTAGCCGAGTTGTTATTTATCCCACACTCATTCCTTTTGTGATGAGTAGTTTGCAAGGATGCAGATTGTAGCCTACCTACCTTGAAAATTTTCGGCTTGGAACGACCTCGGTTTAAAACCAGGTCTCCTAGATGCAGAGCGAGCTCTACCTCAAGGACAGGCTTAAAATGCAGCCGTATCATTTGCATGTAGGCCATCAGCCGCATTTATTTTATTTCAAAGATGATTTATATTACGATATTTTTTCGTAATGTTCAGCAGCAGTATCGTTTGATGCGATATTCTGTCAGTGATCTGAATTACGCTAACTTTTTCACTTATTTTCAGGATGGAATTTCTCTTTATTGCTTAAACAAATTAAATAAAAATATGGATTTTCGGCGTCCGGCGCTTTCGTTGGTCGATCTTATAATAGAGCTATTATAAGATCGATCAACGAAGGCGCTGGACGCCGAAGATCTGTCCGTTAAAGAGTTTTACTTTTTCATTACATTGACGACCGTAAACTACTTGGGGAGTTTTTGTGCTGTTTTGACTTGAAAATTATTATGATTTCCCGTCGACTGATCAATTATGATTCCGTTTAGATGAAACTTGTTGGTAAAGCATGCTTCTTTAGTTGTTAAGGGTGTGTTTTTTCGGTTTTTATCCATGATTTTCTACTTAGAATATGGTCTGAAACTCACCTCATCATATTGCTTGCGATCCAGGAAATCTGCCAATACTTGGAAATATGACATGCCTGGTCATTCCATCACAACAGAAAGTAGGGACAAAGCATACATAGAGATAAAATCAATGAATTCGGTTTAGATAAAATCAATTACATAAAATCACAGCTCTACTAGGCAACATTAACATATCTAAAAGTCCTGACTACTCATGCTTCTGAAATCCCACGTAGCGCAAAAGATCTCCTGATCTTCCTAGGTTTCCCAGATCAATACAAAATTCCCTGACTTTCCCAGGTTTCTTCGGTAGGGTTGAACTGTGAATGACCTCTCTCAATTGAAGACTGAAATTGGTGAGGCTATGCACAATCACGCTTCAAAAAAGTCGACATCATGAGAGATGGCACAGCTTGAAGGCCTGCTACGAAATTCTAACTTTTACTTTAGCAACGATTTCAGTAAGCGATGTCTTCTGACTTTCACAATGAAACAATGATTTTAAAAGTGGTTAACTCGTACCTCCATAGCGGAAATCCATAATTTCAAAGGAGAGCTCACAGTCTCACTCATTGTTTTGCGTTTCATCAGGTGCATTGGAACTGTCTGTGCACTGAATATGTTCTTGCAACTCTACTGAAAAAAAATCCGCTAATTGCACCTCTGCCAAACTGAGGAGCTCAATCAATAGAATTATGTGGAGCCTTGTGTCAGTGACTGGGACTTCTGTGTTTATCTATGAACTCGATGCACGAAACTCTACTCCTCCGACATATAAAAAGAGATGTCAATAAACATAATGCTGCTTACGTGTATTGTACAAATAGGTACTACATCTGGATGGCAATGAAAAAAGAAATCATTCTGGAATGTTTGAAAGCCTTTTTGCTTCGTATATATTTGAAACACGGACATCTTTTGTTGGCTAAAAGGAAATTCATGGAGGTGAATCAATCCACCCTAATCCCCACATTATTTTTGCCTGCCCCCGTCTAGCCCAATCTCTCAATTTCGATCCATCCAACCGCCTTAAATTAATCGTGATTCATCATCACTAATCGAATTTTTTCAGAACCATTGATACACCTGGAACCTGGAATTAACTAAAGAGACGCTATATCCAGTGTTCATCAAGATACAGATGAACTTACTGTACGCCAATTGAGCCCACTTTTACAGGAGCAATTGATGATATGGTCATTGAGCCGCTAAGTCTGATGATTCGATGAAGACAACAGCTATAGTTGTCCCTTTACTCGATTTAAGAAGACTGCAGTCGTACAATCCGCTGAAATGTGGCCAATATGACCCACGTTTTAAAGAGACAGTATTGTAATAAAATTTACTGAATGCAAGCATTCGTTGCTAGAAACATTTGCATTTAATACTGGCAAATTAAATCTTTGTATGACATTTCACAGTAAAACTACCTCGTCAGATTCAAAATTGTGATAGAAAGGATGATATAGTTCAAAGAGTAAGTGTAAAAAAGCACGATACTGATAACTCGTGAGCTCTTCACTGTACTGTTACTCAAGTTGGGATGAGACATCTAATTGCTTCTCTGGAGGATAAAAACTGCTTTCTGAAACACAGATTTATTTACAGGATCATTATCTTGAGAAATGTTGTAATCTTTCTCGACAATACTGCAATGAATCTTTAGCGTCACTATCCACCCCCGCAAGGCGTTTGACGATGATGATATTGTCAGACTTTGATGGATCGATGTGATCCTTCTTGACCGAATGCCCTTCCTGTCGATTTCCAATGATACTCTCGGCTCTCAACACAAAATCAATTACTTAACCACTGGATAATGGAACACGGAGAACACAGGCAGCACTGCAATATTAAAAATTATCACAGGGAACACAACTTGAAATTAACTTTTGTGAATATTCCCGCGCGCCACCCGTTACATTTCAATTGTTGCATGCAGCGGATTCAACACCATTGGTCGAATTCGATTGCCGCATTAACTATGTCATCATATTTTTATCAATGTCCATCTACTTTGTGATCTGATCCCTTATATTTTTTATCAGTTGCGTCGTCTACGTGCCTGCGAGGCCTTTGCCGCATACTCAAATATAGGTGCGATCATAAAACAGAAGGTTCAATTAGTTTTCATTTGTTTTTGAGCAGAAGTTTTTCATTACACTTTACAGTCTCAAGTTGCTACTCTCAAATACGTTCAGAGCGACAGCTCCAGCGCTCAGCTGTCAACTGCAGGATCTTCAAGCAATCACACAATGGGGTAGAGATGTATTCACAGCAAATCGCAGATATTTGTGTGTTTGTGTGATAGGTGGAGCGTGTGCGCTTAGCTCCATAGTTAGACGATCGTCTTCTACCGATAGAAACGCAGAAGCAAATACATTGCATCAATGCAAGAAAAGATCTATTTCTAAATTCTTAGATTCAGATAAAGAGAGGCGCAAATTTTCGCTATTTGTGGCTTCGCCAAATTTTGGAGAGGATGATGGTGAATCATCGTGTTTGCGTTCACCAATGAAGGATGTTAGAAATCGCTGAAGGATAGAGCGCTCCATTTTTTGATGTGTGATTCAGTCAATGATATTCAATGCAAGTCGCATTGATATTCTTTCAAGTCGTGTTGAAAATATTATGTTTATGTCGGCGATTTCATCAGTGGTTATTTTCTACACCATCCAGTCGTGCGAGGGATTATGCAGATAAACTAACCATCGTACACTAAAATAATGGCGTTGAAGTAAAAACCAAACTGCAAACTACTCTCAAAGGATAGAATATGAGGAGGTACACAAAAAACATGTTTGCAGCCCTAAATTTGAGACATGTAGGTGATTGACAGAATAATAGCCTTAACCAAGTCTTGAGTTGGCGAGAGCTTCCTCGTGAGTGAATGTTCTCTATAGCAATCTCAGTTCCTTGACCAAGGCGATCAACTGTCATATGAGAAATCAACATTGCATCTTCATAGACATTTGACGTCTAAAATCTTAGGAAAACCCAGTCGAGGTGACAAACAATCATCTTATGATTGCATGGTTATCATGAGGCTGTTTAAAAAGAGTGGCTGTCTGATGAGATTTAAAGTGAATCCCAATACACATGCAGTATATTCAATAAAGGGTAGTCGGTGGATTTCATTCAACTTCGGTTTAACTTTCATTTAAATATCAGTATTTATACCTCATATAATTTCAATTCATTCAGTAGACATGCATGCCAGGATGACTTGAACATGTACTTGTACAAGTAAATTTTAAAATTCATTGAAATTAAGATAGCGTCAAATTAATTATTTTATACAGTTCATGCTGTCTGCTGCAGAAATAGGAATCCACCATGGAGCGAAGGCTTTTGTCTGGGAGCACGCAACGCCTCTGTTATTAATAAATGTATTTATAATACATCACATGAGCCAAACATACATATTATAGACGACGAACATGTCTTTTCCATTTTTCAACGCCACATCATAATGCATAGTGTTATTTGCAAAAATGCACTTACATACCTTAAGTTTTTTAAAAAAGCAACAAAATGAGAACCAAACGTTCTATGTTTTCAGTACCATCACTTCTTGGGATAGGAGAAGAAATATGTAACTTCTGAAATAGCTTTGCAAAAACTTGCCTAATAATAGGCAGTCAAAATGTAGTACACATATCTAACCAAAAAGAAGCATGACTACTTATTATCATTACATATAATGGGATGTTAACCTATGGTAAAACAAAGTTTACAGCTACATGTGATCAGACATAAATCTCTCTCATCAGTAAATTTCAAATGTTTTCAACAAGCAGCTACGATGAAATTCTCGTGATTATTTTTTTCCTCAGGGATCTTTTAAAAGAATTATTACCAAATTTGCTATGATACTACAAGGTAAAACAAATATATATTTTTTTGACAAAGGTGAGCATTAATTTTGTAATAGAGTGACAATGACATAGAGGACTATGACGAAAGACACTCAAGAAAACAGACGTTGACCAACAATAAGTCAAACCACTAAATGCTTCTTCATTCTTCTACCTAAATTGAGGCGGACTCAGTCATATAAACCTGTCGAGATTGATGCGTCTAATTAACGCAGGCAGTCGATTTAATTTCTATTTCAATTGACATCTGCGTTCAGAACGCAACTGTGACAAGCAAAAATAGTCAAAAATTGTGGACTAACCAGGATTGGCACCATCAGCTTAGAAGAGACTGTTGCCAATTGTCATGAGCAAATTGCCTATGCATGTCGCAAAGTTACACGCTGCTTCTTGCACGGCAGCATACACGTTGCAGAATCTAGACAACGTCCGTCTTGTCTCACCTTTGTTAAGATGATTTGGCATCCATCTTATACGTAATTATCTTACACCTATGAAGCATGGTAATCACACATTGGAAATCAATCATTCTATTGGCGCTATGTTTGTTTGGCTTCTTCAAAATCACCAATCTGCAGATTTGAATTGACCAATCACCATATGAGTGGCACTAACTACTGAGCGTCTCTTTCTCGTCAAACTGCAAGCTTCCAGTCTTTCGCTGAAATGATTTACCGCATTTTCCTATTTGTGCTAGCTGTTGGTGAGTGAATATTTTATATATATTTCGCAACATGATTGGTGAACAAAATACTTGCTTTATCATTCCACTCCTTAAAGTGGCGGCTACTGTTGCTAGCATTGGGATGGGCCAATGGGAAATGTTTCCAAAAACCTTCTCTATGCTCAGCAATTACATTGTTGTGTTCACAATTTAGTCGATGTTGTCACTTTGCAACATCGAATTGACTGTGTTTTACAGGAATGAATCTCATAATCGTTAGTAAACAACAACCCTGATCTGATCGGATGACAACCAAATACTCTATTATTTCACCAATGTTTCTCTGCTGATGTTGCATATTTTGATGTACTTTGCATCAGTTATGATTTGTGAATCAACAAATCAAGAGTAAAAATACATGTGATAGTTTACACTTAAGTTGGCAGGCTGAAACCAAAGCCTGTGAGTGCCGCCTCATTGCCATTAGGTGGTGACCACAGTCAACAAAGGAATTTACCCGTCTGAAACAATACTGAAAAATAAAAATTCATGGTACTGCACGTTATCTATTTGGGAGCTGCAATTCTTGTGTTCATATGCATCCATGCCTTCATCGTATTGATATGCTATTTCAATAATTCAGTTCTTTGCATTTTGTAAGAATATTTGCTTCTTGGACGTGATTCAAATATGTCTTTTGACACATCATATGAGGAATCATTGAATGAAAGACTTTACATTCCGAGAAGTCAATGACAAGAGTCTTTGAGATCTGATGTCTTCTCTTTTTGACAAGCACGAGGCCTTTCAGTCTTCACCGACGGTCATATTCAGACGGAAGATGACCGTCGATGACGGATGAAAGGCCTTGTGTTTGCCAAAAAAGAGAAGACATCACATATCATGGGCATCTCATCCTTCGCTGATCACATTATATATTGTCAGCTTGATAATGTGCACAATTTGAGTCCGAAACGTCCAACACCTGTCATTACAAGAAATGTTTGAATACTTTGCAAAAGTTCTTTACCTTCAATGCATTTATGTATGCACATGGATTGTGACGCCTTACAAAATAACGCATTAATCTTAGTCTTCGATCTGAAATATCTATGATGAATGCAAAAACTTTCATTGTGCCTCCTGTATTCTAATGAGTTGAATTTGTCCGATATCTTCGTTGAAGACAGAAAATTTGACATACGTTGATAGGGAAGTTTCAGTCTTTTACTGCTACATAGTCGGTTACATCTTTTGTGAACCTTTATAAAATTGCGTGTTTCACTGTAAGACTGTTATTCATGGCAAAAAGGAGAACCTTGACTCATTGGTAGAATGGATTCTACAAGTCCAAGAATAATTCAAGTGCGATTCAATAACTGGGACGAAGCTAAAAGATCTCAAAATGCCAAAAATCTGCAACAGTCGAATACATAACATGATGTATACCTAGATAATGATTTGACGATAGTGATTTAACCGAGGAAGAGAAATGAAGACTGAGA
This sequence comes from Prostheceraeus crozeri, assembly GCA_907163375.1. Lineage (NCBI taxonomy): Eukaryota > Metazoa > Platyhelminthes > Polycladida > Euryleptidae > Prostheceraeus > Prostheceraeus crozeri. The sequence goes on from CAJQUW010008405.1 coordinate 19,917, forward strand.
TGAATTACAAATGAGGAGATTCGGGTCAGGGTGTAGTCGTTTACCGCAAGAAGATTATTGAACGTAAAGAGCTACGAGATTTTCAGTGAGCGCTTTTAATTCTCAAATTGCCCATGTGCTTTTGGCAGACGTACAATGCATGCGTCTAAAATATGATCTATCCTTAGTAGCAGATCTTCATAGACCAATAATCGCATTATGTGCGAGGCCTGTTTAACTAGGAACATGTCCGATGAAGAATCAACATGACTATGTAATGTGTCGCCAGTACTTACAGATGGCAGACGTGGTGACTGAGGTTGCGCGCATGTTGTAGGCCTATAATGATATTCCCATCAGTTCTTGATGCTTCCGCAAAACCGGACTTCTTTGAATTTTTGACTCTTCATCCTGCAAATGATATCATCTTCTTAGTAATCTACTTTTCTCCAGTTTTAAATGTGCCACATCTGCAGCAAGTGATTTCTTTTCTAATTTCTCGGTTTTTTGGCATGTTTAAAAATCTGCACCACATCTGCAGCAAGTGATTTCTTTTCTAATTTCTCGGTTTTTTGGCATGTTTAAAAATTATGACTGTTGCAAACATGAACAAGTTGTGGTCAGAAGCACTAGAAATGAATTTGGTCTCTATCAAATCGTAAAATTACCAACTCGTAAAGACTGGTCTTAGATAAGATTTGAATATACCGAGACCTATATCCTCTGTATTTCAGTTGTGCTAATATAATTAAAATTATATGCTCAGTATAAAAATTTTATATCAGAATAATAAATTTCATTATCGCCTGACGACGAAGTAGGGTGCTTCGAGACGTTGCGGAAAATAAACTTACTTCTGGCAGATTGGTCTACTTTTCGATATTTATTTGATATGCGTCTGCCTTCTCACGCCATTCATGCATTATCTCTGATCTGAAAGGCAACAAATCGGCTGGAAGCGATGGTATCCCTCGTTTTGGTCAAACTAGTTAGTTCTGAACTTGCAGGTCCGCTTAGTCATATAATTGCTCTGTCCATCAATTCAAAGTCTGTTCCTGATTCGTGGAAATAAACGAATGTCACACCTGTTCAAAAATACAGAAACCTGACACTGGATGACTTCAGACCTGTCTCATTTCTTCCGGTTTATCAAAAATCTTAGAAACTTGCACTCTCAATAATATCAAAGTTTAACTTATAAATAGCTACGGTCCCCAGCATTTCGGTTTTCGGTCTCATCAACAGCTCATGCTAATATTACTATTCACGACTTCGTTTCTTCCGTCTACTGGTGTTTTACTCGTAACTCTCGATTTAAAAAAGGCTTTCGAATGTTTAGAGCATTGGAGCTTATTATAGTCTCTGATAAGTATAAATTTGCCATGAGATTTTTTTACTTTGGTGTTGTGACGTTCCCCCGAAATCGCCGTCAAAGGGTAAATTTGAGAAAGGACTGTTGGAGCTCAATTGTGCGCGTCACCTCTGGCGTTCCGCAAGGGGAAAACTCTTCGTTTTTATTCTGCGTGCACATGCGAGTTGCGAACTCTGCAACCATCGAACAATGATACTTTCATTTCCAAGTATGCTGACGATGTCGTTATTGGCATTCCCATTCGCGCAAATGTAGACTTCAAACTTTCTGTCAGAGAAGATATCCAACACGCAGAAAATTGGTGCAACATTCACATGTTGGAACTGAACAAAAGGAAAACGAAAATTATGAATATTAAGAAGCATGATCTTTCTGCTCCTTTACCAACCAATTTTGAATTTGTACGGGAGCTTCGGATTTTTGGCGTAATCTACAATGAAACATTTTCTTGGGATAGCCAAATACGCTGACTAGCGTCTCAACGACTGCGTGATCAGACGTTTGAAGACTTTCTTGCAAATTCCATGATCGCATTCTGCTTTGATTATTTTTTCGGATTATTTTTTTTCGGGTTCTGCAATGCGGCTATATCTTCGATAATTAATCCTTAATTTTCATTACACATAAAGGTACATGCAATTAGAGTATACTTTAGCCGATGATGACATCGACATTCATGTTGTATTTTGAGTTGACAGTTTTGTCTTTTAAAATGACAGGTGCGTGAAATTCTTTATTTTCTAAATTTGTGAATGTGCCAATACGCACCATCACATAGAACTTTTATATCTAGCATGATTGGAATATATTGTGCATTCAGCTAACATGCACATTGCACAGGTACAGTGTACATGTGGAGTACATCTGTGATGTAGACTACATCCTGTTCAAAACTTTGAACAAAATTAAGTAATTGCAATTTTTGTGTCTACTGCAACCGCAATATTGAAGCTATTGGCTAGGGACCGCACTTCGGTGTGGATTTCGAGTCTATCTGCATGCTGAGGTATCATCGCAATGCTTTAGTTATATTGCTAGCCCTAGCTTTTATAGTTGCCACTGAAACTGCCTTATCCCTGACTTTCCACCCCGGACTCGGGTTCCGTGCCGAGAAAGAAGTTGATAAAGACAATTGCGTTCATGTCACAAGCCGCATACGTAACTACTGCGAAGTTTTCCAATTTCGTTAACTTTGCAAAGAACTCTTACTCCTTTTGAAGTATTGTTTTCATCTTCTGTTGAACTCTTAATTCGATAGCTATTGAGCCAATCATTGAAAGCTCGATAAATTTTGAAGCATTGATCAATCCAATCTGGAGCATTTTAATGTGTAACTTTGACCATGCAGTTCTGGCTCTGATATTAATCTGGAAATTAACGAGTATATTGCATTTGCATAATGCTGAAGCACTAAAAATTTATCATTCGAAAGGCCAAAAAGAATTAATTTGAAATTGATTCAAAATTTGAATGAAGCACGTACCTGATGCCTGAGAGACGAATGTATACACAAACATTTGAACTTGTTAAGTGTGTTTCCGTTCAATGCAATTAGATGAATTCGTTCGAGCACTACTTGCACACGAGCACGATGAAATTCAGGAGTACAAAGGTAACGTTGATGATGAAATCCGTGGAAAAAGTTTTGAAAATTTAAGATAGGATAACCATAAATAAATAGTGATGAATGTTGGTTCACATTTATTAACAGTATGATATAAATTCTATGGTAACAATCCATTAAATTGTTCGTAGCATATCTTATTATTTGATAATTGTCTCCAATGTCGCGTATTATGAGCAAATTAATCTCACTGCTTCGAACTTTCAGTTATGCACACTCTCAGATAACAATAAAGATGTTCTTGCCCCATCGGAAGAGGAATTGATTATTGATAGCATAAATTTACAGGTTGTGGAAAAAATGTAGTCAGTATTAAGTCTGAGGACATATTTCTATTCTAACATTCACCAGGTTGGGAGAACATAACCTAGAAACAGAACCATTTTCACCAAAAGCAGTTTCAATCGGTTCACTTTGCTCAACTATATTTATTCTCCTATTTTTACATGTGTCTTGTTCTTGTCATAGCAAGAAATATATGTATTCAGTGTCTCGAATTCATTTTAAAACATTTTCTCTTCAGGACTTGCCAATGCTGTCTCCCATTACAATGTTAACTCTTGTCTTCTCCTCGACTTGGAAGCAGTTGTCGAAATAAAAGAATCAGGCAAAGCACCGGTAAGACGCGCAAATTGTCACACGCTTTTTTTAAAAAAACTGACAGCATGGCAGATTTTTTTACATTACGGCAAAGTCATTCCTGTTCTGATACTTACCCTCTCCTCTTTCAATTACTAGAAACGTAAAATTTTCGTTCAATTTCGAGAGGTAATGACGTCTGCCAGAATTATTGGAATTTTCATTTAAGGACTACAACAGCATCACTTAGAACAAAAAAATATGATTTGATGAATATCTTAATGGCATGATCTTGAAGTGTGAACATTTCAGATGGTGATATGACTTCCTCATTAGCACTTAGAGACTGGCAAGATAATATTGTCATTGCAGCTTACCCTCAAGTCATAATGAGCATGGCCCAATATGGCAAGTCTCCAAGTAGCAAATGGCAATATTTTCTCCTTTCATACAAGGCTTTTCGCAATCATGAAGTAAACATAGTACCGGGCTGTGCAGCTGGAGTCTCTGACTTGTGTAAGAACGATCGATTTAGAGCTCCGACTCAGGCAATTTTGTAACACATGCAAACGCAGAATAATGCATTTCGTCGAAGCATATTGTTTCACCCTCAATTTATGGTTAACTGAAAAATTGATAAGTAGAAATATCGCGTTGAATCTCAGTCTGGAAAAAATTTGATGCGTGGAAGTCGCATGATATACAAGGTGTTCTTAGTTCCTAATTCCGTGTTCCAGCGTTGCCACCGATGCGCTTTTCCGCGCAGCTGCGCGGAAGAAGGGTTTGAGCTGCGCGCGCGCGGAATCTGCACGGATCAAGGTCTCAGAAAAGTATTCTTTTATTTGGTGTTATAAATTTATAAGAGATATGTTTTTTGAAGTGCTGGTAGCTTATTTCTTGTAAATTAAGCATTTTTCTATTGGAACTACTACTTTGACTTTATTTAACATGATTCAACTATTAGGCTATCGATAAATGTGTAGGTAGGAAAGTGACTTTGATTTTATATCGATTTGGATGGTTTGTTGAGTTTGAGATAACGTGCTTTCATTTACTCGCACTTCTTCTTCTTCAGCCGTTTTCAGTCCACTGCTGGATGAAGGCCTCTACTACACGATGTCGCCAACCTCGTAGGTCTTGTGCTTCTCGCATATGTTTTTCCTGCCACTTTAGTTAGACTGTCTTCCCAACGCGTTCTTTGTCGTCCCTTTTGCCGTCCCTCGGATACCATTCCGCTACCGATTTTGTCCAACGCCTATCTTGTCTTCTTGCCACATGTCCAGCCCAGCTCCATTTCAATTTTGCTACAGTCTCCAGGACGTCACTTACTCCTGTCTGCTGTCTAATCCATGTGTTCTTCTTTTTTGTGTCTTGTAATCTTCAACAATGCTCTTTCCTTTAAAAGATTTGGAAAAGCCAAGTAGAGGTTGGTAACTTTTTGGATTTATTCTATCGATATATTTCGGCTATTCAAGTGCCATAGCCATTTTCAAGAAAACTGACATGTATACAAAAGAAATTAACATGAATACAAGCAAGTTTCAAAATTTGTTTTGGCAAGTATATAGCATAGTATTCCATAGAAGTCAAGCTATCCCCAGATTGATGGAAAAGATATGCAGCCACCCAATATTTTGTTAAACCCCACCCAACCTCCGATATCTACATGTATAAACTGGAGATGACAAGGTCTTCAAGAATAAAGGATTTTTTATTCATATAAATCCTTCTTAAATCCAAAAAAAGTTACTAACCTCTACTTGGCTCTTCCAAATCTTCTAAACATGACAATTGGCCAAGGCATTTTCACTCAAATTGCTCTTTCCATTGCTCCTTGGGTAACTTGAAGTTTATTTCTATGTTCCTTCGTTGTCCTCCGCACTTCGCTATGTCACTCTTGAATATATCTTTTGCACGATTAAATGCTTGCCATGCTTGTATACATCTCCTACTGATTTCCTTAGCGATGTTGCTGCTCATGCTTACTATGTGACCAAGGTAAATATATTCTTGAACCTCTTCGATCTACACGTTTTCGACACTCACCGGTTCCGAGATACCACTGTTGTTTTTCATGATTTTCGTTTTGTCTACATTTATTCGTAGTCCTCTTTAACTGGCAAGTGCTACCTTATTTATCATTCTTTGGAGATCTTCCATATTTTCTGAGAAAATAATGATGTCGTCAGCAAATCGCAAATGACTTAAATTCAGGCCATTAATATTTCTGCCTTTTTCCATCCAGTCCAACGACCTAAGAACATCTTCAAGAACCGCCGTAAACAGTTTTGGGGAGATTGTATCACCTTGCCTTACTCCCCTAGTGACACTAAAAGGTCTACTCTTACTCTTACTCGCACTTACGATAGTAATAATAGCAACTTAGTTTACTCAAAACTAAACACTACTTAAAACTTAGTTAAAAACTCAAAACACATCAGCGTCAGCCTGTTATCGATGTGGTTGAGCTAAAAGGGTTATTCGTATCAATGAACTCAAAAGAAAAAATAGGTCAATATATTTCTAAATTGGCTCACGTGCGCGGAAGTCATGGTACTATTGCTCAACCGAAAATCGACGATGTTTTCAAGTAGCCTTATTTGATTTTTCCATTTTCACGTTATTATGTTTACTGCTGTGACTTATATTGTTTACCTGCATGTCTGTTATGACGTCTTATCTGACTGTTGACGTTTTACATCAGTTCCTATGCTTTAATCACCGTATAGACTAGAGTATCACAATTATGGACATTTTATTATTCATAACTTATCATAGGATTGAGATCTTAGCTGAGACATGAATATTCTAAAGCCTTTAAACTTTGTCTTACCGGTGTGTGTAGTTTGCATACTGTCCTTTTTATACTAAGATGATACTATCCGTAAAAATTGTTGCTGCTGAAATAAGTTTTCCTTTTTTCCATAACATGTGCTTTGGCAGTTTTAATATTTACTGTGCAGTTTGATCAGTGTATTAAATATCAAACCTCTACAAAGAAATAAAAATCGGAAATGTCATGGAAATCGCTCACAATCATGCGATATATTTTAGCACGGTCAAGAATACTGGATATTCAAAAACCTATATCAGGATAGAAACAAGCTTCTACCAACAGAAACCTTCCTTTCGCAAACATTTTCCATGAAACAAATTACCATTCCACTGCCTAGTAAGTAGATGGTTTCCAGGAGCAACGAATTGTTCCCAAGAGTTAGTGCTCACGGATATAATCTCCTAGTATATCATGCGCTTGAGTTAATACCTTCATTTATACTATCCTGTATCGATGCACTGCTGCGCGGATGGGATCTCGAGGCCCAGTGGCAACGCTGCTATTCGTTTTTTCATGAAGTTCTCTTGGCATTTGAAACACCCATTGAGGGACTATTATCGAGGCGATATAGGCCAATGTTCTGCTTATTCAGATGTCCATGGCCAGTGCAATACTTGCCATAGATTTCTAAGGACAAAATCAACTGTTAGCCTGCATTTAAAGCACTCTGTATAGGCGTCTATAGGCGTATCACTTTCAAATATAAGCATCCCAAAGCGTATCGGCAGTTTTACTCGCAAGAATGACAGTGGGTATAGACGACTAATAAAAGCAAATTGTAACAGTAAATGCTATCTTTGAACAAGACATAATTTCTTATTTTCTCACATGTCACATGAGATTGCAAACTGCATGATTTTTCAGTATTTTAGTATACTAATAACAAAAACAAAATAATAATAGTGATAATGATAGTACTAATATGGTAGTTATTTATGCAACTAAAGCATTTTTAATGTAGCTCATAAACGATAATACCAACAACTTGTGTTGATTCTTCAGGTGCCTCGTTTTTTAAATGGTGCGCGGGCCATCTGGAAATGCTCGGCGTGCCACCAAATGGTACACGACCACGCTTTGAATACCACTGTTCTACATAGAAAACTATTATTAATTGTACTAGGCTTAATGACATCAAGCGTGTTATTCAGATGGAAAGGCAGTAATGCGGGATTCGTTGCGAATGCGTGTCATTGATCGGAATAACTGTGCCTTTTTTGGTTCTTCGCAAATTTATGTAGGCTTAGCCATAATAATAAGTATGCGGTACGAGTAGCCAAATTTACCATAACAGTATAGATACATGCATGTTAACATCTAGTCGATTGATTGAAGTAAGCATGCTATGTGTTTGGCATCAGTACTTTCCCTATATGTAGACAGACATGCCATTGATTGTATTGTGTCCACACTCCAATTTATGGTTATTTGGTAAGACTTATGTAACGTTTAATGAGCAAAATGCATGAATATTGACTAATAAATATTTAAAAGATTTTCGGTTACTTCTACAAAATCAATACAAAACTGCATGCATCTCCTCTTTGCTACACAATCAACACAAATCTATTATGAACTACATGTATTATGAAAAATTCAAATTTATATGACTGATGGCGTATTTTGTAGAATTTGAGAAAGGCGCAGACATTCAGATGAATTTGCATATAATAGTTTTGTCCGAATGCCATGTAAATGCGCTTGTATAATCGCATGCCTAACTGGACCTTAATAACAGCGACTGTTTTTATGTCAAGGACTCTGTACGACAAGTACAATCTCTCAAATAAGACGAAACGGAATTACACCGGTATGGCCGGTCCGATTTTCCGTACCAGACTGGACCGGTTACATCTCTGACCGCCAAGTAGTTGCGCCATCCAACATAAAAACATCCGCAACACTTAACCCAAAAGATCCATAAATCAAAGAAGAAATCAACCAACACGAGCAAAATATCTAGATCAGCGAAACACCTTATAGCTGGGTCCCCGCTAAAGAAACAAGCAAACTTTAGCTTACCATTCAAACTAAACGACAAGAGCAGAAGGGAAACCAAATACATACGCGTACATACCCCCAAATATATATGTATACAGACCGTATACATCACAATGACGTTTAACAGACTCTTATCGCAATCATAACATCGCTCACGCCTTTTACAAGCGATTCACCACAAAAAGGTAATGAACCAAAAATTGACGACTCAACCACCGATGCGAAAATCACGACTAATCAAACAGAGCAAGCCATCTCATTCCCTTTTAACAACTCATTTGAACCAGACAAGATCAACTTAACACACCTCAAAACACCTCGGCCCCACTGCAGTGCAATATTCCTAAATCATCTACGCAACACTAGTCATATGCCCAGCATGTGTGAGACCGTCAAAATCAGAACAATTTCAAAACAGTGACATTCATTTTCAAACCTTTCTCGCAACTCTATCTACATGTACATGTTGTCTTACTTCTGGCCGAAACACTTGAGAATGCAGTGCTCACAAAAATGAAGCATTTACCCTTTCTGCTTTTCCAGTACGCCTTAGAATGGAGTACCTCACAATCACCACACCTCACATCAACCGAGCAAAAAAATCTCCCTACATTAAGCTTTTAATAGCAAGAGCAATCGCATCGCTAGACATAACCAGACCATTCGACACAGTTCACATACTCAATTCTCAAACTCAAAGATCTACATGTCTGTCATCTTTATACGATGCATCGAGAACTGCTTCAAATGTAGACAAGCCTAGATCTAAATGCGATAAAATACATTGAATCGCCAAAAGTGTGGCTGCAGGTGTCCCGAGTTATCTCCCCCTTGTCGATTTCTACATACAAGACTTCCTCTTCCGACAGACGGCACTAAAAACAACAGTACAGTGTACGCCGATAGTATCATTGCCATATACTCAAAAAAACATAAGACAGCAGAAGACAAAACCTAACAGCACCTCAACACCTTGTTCTGTCATGGACCCAACAAAATAACCTCCATATCAACCCTATCATAACACTACTTTCTGGACACACCGGATATTCATGAACAGAACACAAGCTGGGCCGTATGCATAAAAATGAGATTTTCTCAAAAAGAGGTGCTCAGATTTTAAGCTAAAATAGTCTCATACTAAAGATTTTCTCATTTATGTATGCATAAAGTTCTGCTCGGAGTAGAAGAAATTCTCTTTCAATGCTAAGATATTTGTAGCGGTTGATTGGCAGATTTTGTCACCACCTGCAATGAGATCGTGTGCATTATCACACTTAATGCAAAAAAACGAGAATTTCTTTTTCTCATGCCCCCAGTCTAATACAATCACAAGCGAATTTTTGTTCATGAGCCAATTACGTAGCAAAATACGAATTCCAACTATACATTACTTTTGTTGTCGTAGTCCTCATTTGTGATTGATCGATCACGCTGTTTCAATTATGCTTCTTTCGTCTGACGTTTGCCATTTATACGATAGATGCACTTAAGTGAGATGCTTACTGCAACCACAGAAAAATTATTAGAGAATGAAAATGAAATTCTCGTCGATTTACTGAAGACCTATCCAGTTTTACTTGAAAAAAGCAACACACCAGAACAGAAATCGAAGAAAGCTGAGGCAATTGCTCAAGTGTGTACATCTATGACGCAATCGCTGGGTCCACCTTTTGACAAGGAAAAAATGATCAAGAAAATAGCGAATTTGAAGATGCGTAGTCAAAAATAGAAGTGACGGAAACAAGACTGGTAACAAACCAATCAATTTATTGAAGTGGGAGAGAAATCTGCTTAATCTTCTTATGCATGACGAAAATCCTACCTTAACGCACTTAGAAGGAGCTGCCTCAGCTGGATTTGAATCGTCCATGGAGAATCTTCATGAATACTCGTACTCAGCAAGCAAAGTCATCGGTGATAGGGAAAAGGAGGAAGAGAGATCTCGCCGGTGAGACTCCAGAAACGAAAAATCTGAATAGCACCGAGTTGCAGAGTTAATTTTACTTGAAGAACAGTTGTCTTGCGTCAGCTTAATGAAGAAACACTTGGCAGAGAAAAGATGTCTTGTTAATGTGAATAACAGTTGCCATGATGACCAAGTGACTGACTATGCCTTAACACAGATGTAATGCTTTCTCTGTAATGAAAATAGCTTATTTAAGTTTCAATTGAACTATATGGAATGACTTGTGTTTTATTACTCATTTGCAAAGTAGGCTGAGTCAGTTAGTGGAAAGGTAAGCCAGTTTTTGTATATGAATATAAATCATGATTTTTATCAATCCTGATGTAAACTGATAAGTACCATTGAAGCAAATTATGCCTTTCTGATCAGACATTAGGGACAGTCATTTAATAAAAAAATAAGATTTATAAAAGTATTATGCGAACTGTCAAGAACTTGTCAAGACTTAAGGGTAATACACAACTGGTTCATTGAAAATATATTCAATAGAAATTCTGAGGGAAGTTATTTACTCATAAATTATATTGATCATTGTTTCAGAGCTGTGGAAAGCTATATATCCACCACGTAAAAATTCAGAGAATCTCTCGTTGCGATACTGAAAACATCCTTACTATTCCTCTTGTTGGAAAGCATATTTCACTAAAGAATGGTGTTATGTCATTTAACGATGGCAGCCGAAAGTCGACAACTAAGTATAACACATGACACATATGAGGACTGGCTGATAAGAGGTCAAAGGATTCTTATGTAAGCGTTCATACGAATCAAGAATTTTAATTGATATCTGAAAGTATACTAAATCATCGATCGTGGTTGACCTAAATTACAGACCGTTTCAAAAGTAATTGCACAAACAAGCTAGGCCATTTTCAAATGAAATTTTCGTGTTGAAGTCCTGGATCAATTTTGATAAACGATATACCATATGAAACCTTATGTTCCATAGATTGTTTTGACATATATTTCGTTTTCATGTGTGGTCAGCTGTGGTCAGTAGGCCTTATGAAAAAAATTGAGCGTTTTCTTTGATGCAGAGTTTCAACATGAAGACGACAGAATTTTTTATGAAAGTTGGCAGACAGCATGAACTATCAGTCAGCTTCATCATGATACACGGTTTCTAGGATTGGCTGTATGTACAAAAAGATACAATGCTAATAAGTTTTACCAAAAAAATGTTGCTAAAAATCTCTCAAGATTTTCTCATTGATGAAGATGTTCAATTTCAATAACCTTTGTACCATGTGAAAGGTTATGTCAAACACTTAAATTTGGCAACGCGTTTAGCTTATGTCTGGTCAACTGTGGCCAGTAGACTTAAAAGTATGAATGTTTGGTCAATTCGTTCACCGACACCTACAGACGAAATTATGCAATACAGAAAATTGAGATATCACCATTGAATCAGGCTCGTGTTAAGCTTTCAGATGATATATTGTTTTTCGAATTCGGACATCAATTTGTTCAATTTCATTCAATTTACACTTCTACCTAATTTTATCTAATGCACCTAATACCTTTTTACCTAATACACTTCTACCTGTTTATCGCAACGCAATGGTATAGTGTTCATGATGTTAATCCTCGTCATTTATTGACCTGACAAGTGACTACCTTTCTGAATTAAGATAATGATTTTGACACTCGAAACAACAGACACTATACATCGAAAAATATCATGCAAATAGTGGAAGTATGAAGTGTGTGCCAAACCGCATACTTCTAGTGTTGGCAGTGTAATGAAAAAGAGACGCTGCGTCAGCGTGCATGCGTCACTACCACGATTGAAATCGATAGAAATCGATCAATATTTCTTTTTGTCGACGTCTATCATTCCACGCCAATCTGCGGTTACTTCGCTCACTTGCAGGCTGCTCCGCGGTTGTGTATTAAGTTTCTACTGTGATAACGTGTCTTGTTATTTATTACTTTCCTGAGAGTTGCTCTTACGTTTCCAATTATTTGACTCCAAATCGTCTTTTTATGGTGTTGCGGGTATTGTGCAATTTTCAATCTTGGTAAGTTAACAATACTTGTGTGACACAGCTTTTGTGAGAATTACATGTTGTATTAATAATTGATATGATTGTGATATATCGTCACAATTGCTTGCCAAAAATAGAAAAAAACAAAGCATTTACTGCAGTCAACATACCGTGACGTACGTAAGTTCGAACTGTTCATTGATTTACACACAGTAATCATCAATAAATGCAAATTTTAAGCTTACTTATAAATCATTGCATTCCGGACAAATAAAGTTAAATTCCTCTTCACCTCCATCAATTAAACCGAAACATTCCTCGTGTATCCAATGCTGACAGAGACTACACTGTCTCATATCTAACTTCTCTTCTGTTTTGCAAACTTTGCAATACCACGATTCATCAATTTTGACTTGTTTTGAGGTACGTACGGGCTTATATTTTGTGTACCAATATGAGACCAACAAGACACCAGGAATGCATACTGAGACAAGTTAAGGACAATGCTTCGAAAGTCAGTGAAGAAAGCATCTTAAGAAGTCCTATAGAGCAATGTCGGGTAATAAGGCCCGGGCCTTATTAGCCCCACTATACCCGGGCCTTATTACCCGACATGCTATCGATTTTTAAAGTGTTGTCACAATAACATAAACACTTAGAAAAATAATTGTTTTTGTTTTTTTTGTTAAGCATTTATCACTGAAATATTGGCAAATAAAAAAATTAATGTGTTAATTAATTGAAGAAATATCTTGAATCAAATTAAAACTAAATTTTAGATCAAAACTAGAATTTAAGGATTTTTTATTTCCGGTCATGGTTTTAAGCGAATGAGTAGATCAAATACAGAACAATTTTTGTTCATAGCTTGAAATTAACTATATTTTCACAAAAATCAAGTAAAACAAGCATTCGATTAGTAGTTTATCAGATATTGCAAGTGGGCCTTATTACCCGCCGGGCCTTTTTACCCGAAGGACCTTAATTAGGATCGATTACTTTATACGACCAATTAAATTGCATTACATTATTGACAATTCATGGGCCCAAGCAATCATATCTTTTCATGAAACATCATAAGTGATTCTTATAAAATCATAAATCCTAAAACCTCCACTCGCAAAATTTTTCTTGCAAGTAAAACTACAGTGTGTTTAAAAATGTCTAATTCTAATATACAGTAATGTCTAAAATTCATTCAAACTGTTGTTACAAACTATTTAGAATTTATTATTTTTCTTTTAATTAGGGCCTGGCCTTAAAAGTGCCGATGGTTCGTTCTCTAATACTTTGTAATTTCACCATTAAGGAAAAATTGTTTAAAATCTGTGTAAAATTAAACTGTTGTTAACTCTTTACGTCGGTCAAGTAATAAAACAGTTCGCTTTCAATTCATAAACTAAATGGCAACTGGCAAGAAAACTAAAAATAATAGAACAATAAACCTTCGTTCACTCAATTAACATAAACTTACGCACGTGCAACGAAAGTCGGAAAGCAACATTCATAAAAAGTACAGAAATTCAATAGAAAGAAAAAACGTAAATATTATTGACCTTTGAAGCGCAATTACTCAGCAAGTAGTAAACAAAGTTTTATAATTTCTTTTTTAAATTAAAGAAGCTTTCAACGATTATAATACATAGAAATTTCAATCAAATAAGCTTATCTTTGTTACTTTTTTTGCAGGCACTTTAATTTTCTTTCAATTTTGTTTTAAATAGCCTATCAGCATAAAAATGTCTTTATCTCTCAAAGTAATAACGTTTTGAAGTTATGAATTAAGTCAAATGAAGCCACGGGTGTATTTTAAGTTATATTAAAAATTCAATGCATAAATACTAATATTAAAGTAATGAGAGTTAGTCAATTAATGGAATGCTCGTTGAAAATAGCCATTTTTTAAACACACTGTAGTTCTTTGGAACAGATGAGTCATTCTTGTATTGTGGAGAGAAAGAAATTGTGCCGTTTTCAGCCTTTAGGCAATAGGATTAGGACCTATTGATTACGAAGACTTATCTATTTAGACATTTATGTACTATGTCTAATATGCCCAAATTTTAATGTAATATTGTTTTTTTTCAGAGGCATCAATTTTGATTGGCAAACCTCCAAACAAGCGCATGAGACAAGCTACTCTATCCTTTCCTGCTGCACCTTCAGCTGAAGTAGACGTGAACAGTCAACTTTTGTCGAAAAGTTCAACGGACAGTACAAGATTTAGCTCTGATAATTTAGCTGATGTGATTGTTTCAACTGATACAAGCAGTGAAAATCCAGGATCTGCTGTTAAACAGTCAGACACTGTACCGTCCGAGCCATTTCATCCTTCTTCAGATTACAAATTTCCTATACATGATTCTCGATCTTGTCACTTTGAATGGTTTTCCGAGTGGAAATGGCTGCATTATAATGTAGAAAAAGATGCAGTGTTCTGTTTTGTGTGCTTATCTACATTACATAAGAACTTAATACATGCAAAAGAAGAATAAATCTCAAATGTCCTTTGTGGAAATTGGGTTCAGTAATTGGAAAAAAGGGCCCGAAAGATTTCGAATCCATGAATCGAGTGATAATCACCAAAAAGCATCTGAGAAACTTACTAGTTCTTCTCGAAAAGGCATAATGTTATTCTCAATGATTGTACACAGCAAAAAAAGGCATTACACAAAATGGGTCTGGACCTTATATTCTCTGCGGTGTTTTATCTCGGGCAAGAAGGCATGTCTTTTCGCGGTCATGATCATAAAGGTGGTCCATTTTATGACCTTGTAATTGAAATGGCAAGAAAGAATTCAGATTTACTTTCCTGGTTTCAGAAACGAGATAGTTTTCTATCAGATACCATCCAAAACGAGATTATAGAAATGGTGTCCCACGAAACTTTGCCTGAAATTATGAAAGATGCCAACAGCAGTCATTTCTTCGGCATCACCGCGGATGGCTCGACAGATTTGTCAGGTGCAGAACAATTTGCAACATGTATACAATACGTGGACAAGAAATTGGTGTCAAAAACTGTATTTGTTGGATTCTACAATCCTCCCGACACGAGAGGAGAAACGCTGGCAAATACAATAGTTGATGTACTAATTCGGCTGACGATTCCCTTGAGCAAATTGGCCGGTTTTTCATTTGATACAGCAGCAAATATGGCAGGAAAACGAAATGGTGTGCAGGCGCGGCTTAAGGGAAAATGTCCATGGTCTATTTACGTATCTTGTTCTAACCATTCTTTGGATTTATGCCTTCAAGATAGTTCGAGATCGGTTTCAGTGATCTATGACACAATCGAATTTGTAAAGAATGTTGCCAATGTCATCAAAGAATCTTCAAAAAGAAAACAGCTGTACACATCTATGTTTGAAAACACAAGCAATGTGCGCATGAATTGGTCACACTAAGCCAAACTAGATGGTGCGTACGCGGAGTTGCAATTCGAAATGTCGTGGAGAATTTCAAAGAAGTAAAAGAGACTCTCATGGAACTATCAAATGATGAAAATGTCCGTCTGATGTCAAAGGGTCTCATTCAGAGCTTATCAAAGAAAGCGAACAAAGCTAAAACCTATGTTGCCCTTGACTTATGCTTCAAGGTGTTCGAACCGTGTGGTGAAACGGCTCGAGCTTTACAAAAATCTGACATCTCACCCCGCTAATCTCTATCAGCAATTGAGATATTGCGTCAAACGCTTGTAAATGTAAGGGAAGACATACCTCAGTATATTCAAGATGCCTCCGTCAAAGCAATCAATATGAATCTGACTCCTCCACCAGCCACGCGACAAACCAAGACCCCAGCTAGATTCCGTCATGATGGCATAGCCGCAGCTCGAGAGGATGAATGTCCTGAATCCGCGTTTGATCAAATCCGAATTTCAATGTATGAAGGTGTTGATATAATGCTGAGGGAGTTGGACGATCGCTTCTGCTCAGATGGCTTAAAGTTAGCGGTCCTTAGAGAAGAAGCGATTCTCGAAGCTGCTCGACAGCGCCAAACAATGCCGAACATACATGTAGACCAACTTCAACTGCCACCTGTTTTCGACAAAACAAGACTGGAATTTCAGCTTCAACAGTTGAATGATTTGGTGCTAAATGAAAAAATGGCTGAACCGACCATACGTGAAATTGCTAAGTTCATCGGTCAGAAAGACATTCTCGTTCAGACTCTATTTTCAGAGGTTATTCGACTCTTATCTCTGTGTCTTTCTCAGCCATCGTCAAACGCATCTTCGGAGAGAGCCTTCTCTGCACTCCGGCGACTAAAAACTTGGCAGCGATCAACTATCGGGCAAAAGCGTCTAACTCATCTTGCCATCATGTCAACAAACCGAGACGTGTTGCGGTCTTTAGATCGTAATAAGCTCATGCGCGATTTTATCAGTCGTACTGCGGAGAGAGTCTTTGGTCAACTTGATTAGACTATTTTACCATATTTTGTTAAATTTGTGTATATAGGTGTATCGCAATTTTATATTCTATGTTTTTGCAACTTTTCATCGATAAAATTCATGACATTATTATGTACTTCTTACTTTACCCAAAGTATCTAGCGTTCTTAATTTAAACTTACAGAAACCTATGTAGACTGCACTACGACTCTTAAAGTAATGTCATAAACAGAGCAACTGTATATTGCTTACATATGTCATAGCAGAAACAATATTTTTTGCCCCCACAATCAAAAAATCGTTCCCGCGCCCCTGGCTTGTCTCGTCTGTGCACCTGTTCACAGCAAACAATAGCATTTCCTTCACGCCGTAGGAATGCTAACACTTGCGTTGCGTCCGATTAATGGAGCAGCTCATCCATGATGAAAAGAAGAATGAGTGACACATGGTCCAACATGATATTGATATCTCAAATAGCATCGTGAAAGTAACAAAGCAAACAATCACTAATTACTTCATTTAATTAGGCAAACCACACCACTATATTTCCAGAACCAAGTGTCTCAGCTTACCAAGCAAATAAGTTTATTGATCGATTATCAGCGTGCTACTAAATTTGACGAGAATATACAAAAGATATAAGAATTTTGTGTTGTGCAACGATTTGTGAAACGGTCGGTACATGCGCTTATGTGTCTGCTAAATATGTTCAAGTTGTCTGTGACATATCAGATGAAAACTTTTTCCTGCATTCGACAGAGGAAGTTATTGTAAATATCCATATGTGCAAATATCTATATGTATGATAGATATTTGGAAAACATTTATGCTTTTTATTGAATTAGTCGTACGGCTTCTCTTTTGCTTCTTAAATGTCCTACGCTAAAGCTCAACATGATTGTCAATGAAACCGACTGAACAAATAGTGTGTGCGAAAATGTAGACTAAGAATTAGTCATCCTTCGGTTTCCATGACACTAATTTATCGGTCTTGATCGAAGAATTTGTTGCTTATGATTTTATGAGAAATTTATAGCAAGATAATCTCAAAACTCATTTTTATGCATACCTTTTTCTCATCCTTGAGATGACTAAGAATTTCTCTATTTGAAGAATTACTCATGAGCGTGAGAAATTTTATGCATTAATAGATAAGATTTGTGAGAAAAAGATTTTCTCATTTTTATGGACACGGCCGATATATGATGACCATAGAAATAGATTGTTTATCTGATGTTGACTAGAATGGAAATTGACTCAAGGTCATATCCGGGAGAACTAAGTTGAGGCATGAACCACCAATTAGAAACTTAGAATTGCGCATTTGGCTGATTCTATTCCTATGATTCAGCCGTTGACAAGTGTATCTAAGTGAGCGAGTTTTGTGCCACTATTGTGTATTGCATGAAGCTTCACTCCCATTCCAGAGGTTTTATTGTCATCAATTTCTGTGATGATGACACTCCACTCAGCCCTCAACAAACGAATCCTGGGCGCCGCCAATCACACCAATCACTCTCGTGCTCTCGAGCAATGACGCATCGCGCAACTTCACCGATGGAAAAGCAGCTAGAGACAATCGTAACCTCATACCTCAACCCGTCCAGACGTCCCCTCTTGCAGTCCGCATTCTGGTCGCCCACCAGTCATCTCAAACATTGACAAACTAGAACAGTTTTCAAGTTCACCAGTTGATGCACGCACGAAACAGGTACACAACATTTGAACGACGAAACACATGTCCTACCAAATGCTGAACACAGGCATGTTAAGCACCTTCTTTGTATTACAAACACTGATTCACCCTCTTTATCCTATCCCGACACAACCAGCTCTCAGAAACTGAAAAGCCCACCATCTTCATGAACAAGTACGCCACACAACCAACAGTGGCAACAAAACTACGTAAATAGGCACTCACCTTTTCGGAGCTTACCTCGGACAGGCAAAAAAAACTATCGCAATCAGAACTTAACAATAAGTCGGCAGTCGCACGCGCAGATAAGCTAGCACAACTACACACTAGCAAATAGCCCATTTAAAAGAATGCTTGCATAAATTAACTCTTCTATCCACGGTTACTCCCATCTGCAAATTGTAGCCACGTAGTACAAGCACCATAATACCTGTGAGTTCTAAGTGAGGCGATTGCACATCCACAACACCTGATTGATCCCCTGGACCCCCTCGCATCGACGCCGTCCACCTCCACCACACCTGCTCATTGTCATTGAGAGAAAGTCATTTTCGAGGCGTCATTGAGAGGGGCTAATTTCGAGTAGGAAAGGGGCTTTCATGGTGCTGGAGTTCTGTCTTGGGGCATTTTTGGCTTTTGAGATATTTATTTATATCTAGATTTTAAATTTTCAATTAAGCTTATATAATGGTAAATTTCCTTTAGATGATGTTATTGATCGTTAACATGTCGCTCAATTGAGACAATGATTGACAAAGAGATCGAATTGTTGGTTATTATCAATGTTACCCTGTGTAGTGAAATATGTATATATATCCTCGATATACTATTTAAAATGCATTATTACACATCACTCTCTACTCATGTTAGAATCCTGATTATCATGTCATATTCTAATGCTTGTAATGTTGGCAGGCCTACTTAAAGTTTCCCTCTTTAAAAATGTGAAGACTCAACTAAATTAGGCTCAGTAAAGCAAATATCATTATTATGAAATTTAAATTAGATATATAAAACTCGAAGTGAAATCCCTCTTATAGTTTGTCATTGTATAATATGGATTTGCGAGCTACCTTAAGATAATCAGACACACTGCTTCCATAAGTAGCCAGCAGCCGAAAATGCAGATTTGCGATGGGGACATCTATAGTGAAGCTGAAGGTTCAGCGGTTTTGTCAAATATGACAAAACCGATATACATGCATTATATATTGCTTCCAGAATTTCACAGCTTTTTAATTTGGATTCTGGTTGGCATGGGTTCTACTATTAGTACATTCTCAGCCTCAGTTCTTTTCCTTTTCGAGATTATCACTAAACGACTTGTGATACATGTATCAATACCTCAAACGAATAAGCACGTGATGAGGGTATCAATTTTTCTTGGTGTTCAATGGCAAGAGTATTGAGTCCCATGAGTGTCAAAATGCAGAAGTCCAAGCAAATGTTCATATCTCTAATGAATACTCATAACTTTGATAACTTCATGCTGTGTGATATTTCATCAGTGACAGAACTGAGGCTTCTTGGCATTACTCTTGACAGCACTTTAAAGTGGAAGTTTCACACTCTTCAAATGAGCAAGAGAGCCTCGTCGAGGATCTATATCCTCAGGCAATTGAAGCCTTTCTTGGATAAAGGACAAATGGTTTCCATTTACTGCGCGTGCATCAGATCAATACTGGAATATTGCGCTCCTGTTTTTGTAGGCATGATGAAGCAACAGTCCCAGATTTTCGAGCGTGTACAGGATTGCCAGTGTGATTCTTTTTTGCCCATAATATTATCGCAGAATGATTCTAGGCTAGACTGTTCCGTAAAATCCTTGCCAACGAACACCATCCTCTGCATAATCTTCTGCCTTGATCGCCTTACCTACAGCAATCATCTCAGAATCCCAGTTTGTTCCAACATGTTGATAAGAAACTCCTTTTTTGTCAGCATGTCAAAAGCTAGACAACAGCGGCTTCAGCATCTAAATAAAGCGACTGTCAATTTTCTGTGGTGTAGTATTGTGTACGTACAAGTCTCAGTTTAAATGCTTTTCTTGATTTGTTTTGTTACTTCTCTATCACTTGTTTATTTCATCGATATGTAATCTACCTTGTACATGCCTCACGATTTCCAATATTGGGGCCTTTTTGAATAAAACGTTATTATAATAATAATTATTATTATTGCAATGGCCAGCTATGACTTGTTGAAATAAACAAGCGAAGACTAGTCTTGTGCATGTCTTCATCTCAATCCCTCAAATGTTTTTCACTTTGTAAACTAGCTATCTTGACTTGATTGAATGGATGCCTATGCTTGGTCGTATTGATGCGAAGCACTTTCTTCGGTTCTGGGTATTACATTTGTTTCCGGTTTGCTTACAAAAGTAATTCCAGAAACAGAGCCGGAACTGAACATGTCTATTTAAGCAGTTTTCTGATTCTCTAATACTGACTGGTCATGGATGAGGTAATTGAAACGGAATAGCAACTTCGGTTAAATGAATTCCGCAGAAATGAGTGCTTGAACAAAATTGAAATCGTTTTCAGCAGGATCCTTTTTCAGTGACATGTGTTCAATAAGTGGACACTAATAGGACTATAGTTTATATCTGCGGCTATCTAGTCGCAGTTTTTGGTCATTGAGACTTCCGACAATCGGTGGAAGTTCTCTTAAACATTCCACGGCCATTTTTATTGTAAAAATACTAT
Source organism: Prostheceraeus crozeri (assembly GCA_907163375.1). Taxonomy (NCBI): domain Eukaryota; kingdom Metazoa; phylum Platyhelminthes; order Polycladida; family Euryleptidae; genus Prostheceraeus; species Prostheceraeus crozeri. The sequence continues at coordinate 41,062 of CAJQUW010008405.1, forward strand.
GTTTTGCTTCCGAAAAATTAGGCATGTACTTAAATTGATGACAGTGCAGCCGGTAATTAATGTAAATTATATTGTAGTTCGTAATTATAAATTAATGATGGTTAATGTCTAATGGCAATAACGCTCGTCATGACAAGCATAATTGGCTTGAATATTCCAAGCAACTCGATTGTGCGTCAACGCATTGTAAAATAAATGTTAAGCTTTAGGTCTGTTTAGATCCATTGACTGTTAACGCCCGCCTCAGCGAGGCAGCCCCTCGCCAATAGGTTACAGTCCGGCCTGTTGCCCTTGGGCTTTGAGAGCACATAGTCCTAGAATTTTGCCTTATTCGACAAGGGGTAACAATAAAACTTAACGCTAAAAATAAATATAAAATATAAAAAATAAATAAAAATAAATAATAAAATAAAAAAATATAAATAATAAAATAAAATAAATATATAAAAAATATAAAAAGACGCACCAGCTTGCGGCTTCTAGAGTTAGATACCATTACCCTTACAGTATTATTAAAAGGCTTATGTAGCCGATAGCACGGATTCCTTTTCTATTGACAGTTGTAATAGAAAAGGGTGCTTGTGCTGTGGGTCCATACATAAATCTTCCTTTTTCGTATCAAACACTACTAGAAAGGCTTTTCTCATAGATTTAAGTGGTTCTTTCGATTGCAAATCCAGCTTTGTAATATATCTCATTTCTTGCAGCGAATGCGGGTTCCAATATGTTGGCAAAACCACCCAATCTCTAAATGCTAGGTTGAATGGTCACCGTCACCATGCATCCTCAAAACCCACTACTTTCCTTTATGAACACTTTAGGCAAGATGGTCATAATTTTTGCAACATTAAATTGCAAATTATAGACCATGTAGATTCCAACTTCTCTGATAATTCTGACCTTAGGGATAGGGAACTTATGAAGGAGGATTTTTGGATTAAAACACTGTACAATCTTCCCACTTGGCTTGAACGATAGAATTCAAGGTTTTGGTTGTGTCCCCAAAGGTTCCTTACATAAGCAGTACTTCTCTTCTCCGGTCCTTAGAAGACCTAGAGGGCATGGGATTCACAGTAATAAGAGAAATGTCTTGACTAAATGCTTGGAGTCTCTCTACGATAAAATTAATAGCCTTTGTTTTTCCAACATGTTTTACGAATTTTACATGACTTTGAAATCTCTTAGTCGTACCACACTTAAACAACTTCTTGCTTTTACTCTTAGCAAACCGGGTACCTGCTCGTATCTAGTCGAATCCTTCTGTTCGAGATTCTTAAAAGTCGAAGATTCCGTTGATAAGGTCGACAGGGAAGTTATTATTATCCCTTTTGAGTGCAAAGAAGTAGATCTTTTAAAAATTTCTTCCATTTTCGCTGATTCACATGTTAACAGTATGTTGCCTAATCCAATTCGTAGTAAATGTCCACTACAGGTTTTCTTCAAATACACCACCCCTATTGGTCGGAAGCTCTTCAATTACAACCAGATCTTGAAGAATGCTTCTATTGATGAAATCAGAGAATTTATTAGCAAGCCTTGTCTTTGTTCTAATTCTATCTTCTGCTACAAGCCCGCTTCGCACGTGGTTACTGGTGACTTGAGTATTATATCCAACCCTAAACTTAGGGATTTGATGGCTAAGGGCACCAATTATAGAGAGCCTATTCATAAGTCTTGGGATTTTGTTAGAGTCAGTGTTAAAAATGCATTAGTTGCATTTATTGAAAAGTCCTGCAGAAAATACGCCCTTAAGAATTCTGACTTCCAGGATTGGTCGGAGGCTGTCCTTAAGATAATTAAAAATCGCATTTCCTTCCTAAGTTCTAGCTTTCCATCTTTGCATTCGCACGAGGTACTATGATCTAAGGAGTGTAAAAACTTCATCTCAAACTTTCAGAAGAATTACGTCATTACTCCGGCGGATGAGGCCGCCAACAATTTTGTCATTGTGAGTAGGAAGTATTAACTCATTGTCCTCTTGAGCGAACTAGGCTTTGACCTTAGAAGTTTCAATGCTGTTGGTAATCAGACTTGCGCACCAGTAATTTCTTCCATTTATGATATAATTGCTGAACATTGCACCGCCCTCAAGGATTCCTTTGGCATAACGGTTAAAGATAAGTTTATGGTTTTACCTAAACTTTTCTGGATACCTAAATTGCACAAAAATCCGTATAAGAGTAGATTCATAGCTGGTGCCAGGAACAGCACTTCCAAAGATTTGGCCATACTTGTGAACAAAGGTTTGCAATTGGTCCGGGACAAGTTTAGTAGTTATTGCCTTTCCATCAAGCATAATTCAGGTGTGAACGCCTTCTGGAGCATTATTCCTTGACAGGATGTCGGGTTTGAATTGCCACTCCTTACAAGTATATGATTTCTCCACACTCTATACGAATCTTAATTTAGACCAGGTTATGGAGTCCTTGAAAGACATATGTTAGTTAATTTTTAGCAGTTCCAAGAGCTTTATATGCATTGGCTATTATAGAACCTTCTTCTCGAATAAAAAATACAGAGGGTATCACTGCTGGTCCAAAACCCAATTCCTTAATGCAATAAGTTTCATCCTGGATAGCACTTTTGTCACTTTCGGGGACTTGTCTTCAAGCAAATTCGAGGCATACCTATGGGTGGGAATTCCAGCTCGCTCTTAGCTGACCTGTTTTTGGCTTACAGGGAGTTTAAGTTTGTGAGGGGGCTCCTAGCGAGTAAGAGATTTGGCTTAGCCAAACTTCTCTCTCGTACCACTAGGTATGTCGACGACATTTGTGTGTTTAACTTCAAACATTTTGATAATATCCTTCCTGAAATCTACCCGGTAGATCTCTTAGCTAGCAGAAGCGGAGACAACAACAAATGTGTTAATTATTTGGATGTAAAAATCAGGATCGAAGATGGTGGCCAATACATCAGAGGTTTACCATAAGGTTGATGAGTTCAGCTTCCCAGTGGTGCTGCATACTTTCCCCGAGAGTAGCATGCCTTTGAACACTGGCTTAAACATCTTTGCTGCCCAACTCATCAGGTTCGCCAGGATTTCATCTGATGCTTCCGCCTTCACATCAAGAGCTAAGGGCATTATTGATATCTTTAAAGGACGGGGTTATAAGAATAATTTGCTGGTTAATTCTTGCATTAAGTCCTTCTCCAAGAATAGGTTCCTCGTTTTTAAGTTTGGTTGTTTTTCGCCCCGCCAGATGCCATCCATCATTGTCATGTTGGGCTAAGAAAACCTCTTCTAGTTTCAAGTGCTTCTTTTTGTCCTAATAAATTTCAAAAAAAAAATATTTTCGGTTAGGTTCTGCTATGTTTCCTCAGGCTTGGAGAGACCTTCCATATCGTACATTCGAAGTGGTTGGCCTGGCCCCGCCATGTGGTATAGGTTGGAGGTTAGGGGCCGAAACCTTGCTTCATGCAGCCACATGGTTCCTCCCTGATGACTCCGTACATAGCAAACTTAATTTTGGTTTTTTACATTTCTAATTTTCACCTTTTGTTATTTTTATTTAGCTTCTCGTCAGGTCCATGACGAACTCTTATTTCAGTTCTTATATGATAAAAATATAATCGTTTATAAGTATTAATTTATTTCCCTTACCGTCTTCAGTTGAGTAGACTTGCCTTTATACGTATTTCAGTACCTGCTCTATACTAGAGTAGGTTACTCTATGTTGTTAGTATTAATTTATATTCATTCGTTCATGACTTTTAATTACCTAATTATTTACAGGATTCTCCATTAGGGTAATTGTTTAACTTTGGCATCTTCCGTTTCCTGGATCCTTCGAATTTTTTTGACCGTGTCGTGTCTTGATTCGATTAGAGGACACCTGCGGTTATTATCCTAAAAATCGGCTGGGACCATTCGTGCTTCCCAAAATCAGGGCCCTGGCCCATGTCCCACTCCGCTCATGACTTTGCTTACCTAGGATGACACGCAATGCGATAGATTCTCGTACGAGAGCATCCACTGTTCTTCCTGTTGTCTCACTAACTGAAGTCTCTCAACTCACGTTCGATGTGCTGCAGTCAAGTTGGAGCCAATACATATTTGGACATGATGGCTGAAGCATTATTGAGGATTTGATTTCCCAATCGAATGATAACAGCAACCTGCCATTTTTGGCCGTTTAGGAAAAGGCAAAGCTTCGAAGCTAAAGCATCACAGAGGGTCCTTCCTGCGGGTTCACATGCCTGCAAATACTGAGAAAATCCAGCAGAGCTACCAAGTAGAATTTAAGGTCTTTCAGGTTAGCCCTACTTCGTAATAACTGGGGAACTTCATGATAAGTTAGAACGAAATTTTTACTTTTTCAAATTCAGTCAAACGAAATTGAGGTGGAGGGTTTGATATTTTTACTTATAATCAGTAAGATGACCCCTACATGGTGACTCTACAGAAAAATTGTTTGCTGATAAATACCGGGGTTTCCGTATTTCCGAGGTAAATTGATTTTCTGATTTTATTTTGAGAGATCATCCATTTTTGAACCAAAAGTTCGTAATTTAGGAACTTTCTAATTTTGATAATTCTATTAAGCTGACTCATTTTCATTGATATTTGGAAACCTGGACTTAGATAGCCCAGAGTATAAGTGTCTCTCAATAGTCAGGCAGAGTAGTTTTCCATGATTTCTGACTCATTTAAAATATCAATGACGCTTCTTCTGCCTACTGTATAATAAGTTATCGCTGAAGCCGTGTTTACGAAATGCATTATTATGTATACGAAGTATGTGAATTTAAATCAATAGATTGCGTCATTTGGAGATGCTTTAAAATTTAGAAAAACAGTTCAATGCGACGGATCGGTTGACGATGCGAAAATATTTCGAAGTATTTATAAAAGTTAACGTCGCTGAAATCGGGCTGTATAAATATAATTCGACCGGTTCGGAGATGTGCCTTCTTTAAAAGTTAATAAATACATTGCCATGCGATAGCTGCCATGCTTTTATCATACAGCTATTATAAGGAATTCGGACCCTACAACTCAATAATTATTCTTCAATATGTCTATTTATTTTAACGTTTGTTCTTTCAGCCATTTGCTTTGAATTGCAGGTGTCCACTAAAAATACAGATAGCAGCATTGGAGAATGTATCAAAGAAAGAAATGTTGCATCAATACAAGTAAATCTACAAGGACAAATAAATGGATCTATGATGCTCACATTTGCTCGAAAATCAAGCGAGGTTTCCTTGACTCAAGTAACTGTGAATTGTGGCGGTGTTATGGCAGAACAAAGTATGTCCCAGCGACTAACAGAAGAGAGTAAATTTTATGAATGCAGTTATCCAAGATTGTATCAGTTAAAATCCGATGACGGATCAGATGTTACTCTGAAACTCAATTACATTAAAATGCAAGCTTTTACGGTAAAGAACGGCAGCTACAGTGCACATGGAGAATATTGTTCTGCTCCGTCAACTCATCGTACAAGTACGCACACCACACATGTCACTACCGCTCATACTACCCACAAGACAACTCCTCATACTACCCACAAGACGACTGTGCATACTACCCACAAGACGACTCCTCTTACCACCCACAAGACGACTGCGCATACTACCCACAAGACGACTGCGCATACTACCCACAAGACGACTGCGCATACTACCCACAAGACGACTGCGCATACTACCCACAAGACGACTGCACATACTACTCACAAGACGACTGCACATACGACTCACAAGACGACTGCGCATACGACTCACAAGACGACTGCGCATACGACTCACAAGACGACTGCGCATACGACTCACAAGACGACTGCGCATACGACTCACAAGACGACTGCGCATACGACTCATAAAACGACTGCGCATACGACTCCGCATACAACTCACAAATCAACAACACCTCGTGTTACCACAACTATTTACCCAACATCTCCGCCAAAGTCAAAGGTCGTTCATCTTGCTGTCAACAGCACTGGAGGTATAAAATGCATTATTTTGGATTTTATGGGAACTATACAAATTTCTAAGAAAGGGGTAAGTTTCTGACCAAATAATTATTGAATGTTTGAAAAATGCAAATTGCATATAAAGTGAAATTTCTGAGGCTATTCCTTAAATACAACTTTTAATACACTAGTGACATGTCTAAGACTGCTTCTGCAACAATTAACCAATGGTTAAGGCTAATTGCAGCGAAGTCATCTATTGAAGTCAAAATTAAAGTTAAAGTAAAATCAACCGAGTTAACTTTCACCTGGTCTTTTCAAGGCTGACCCAGGAAGTGACAATTCTCTCGACATTACAAAATTGCGGTGAAACAGTGATGACAATTCAAATCACCATGGCAGAGCCAACTGTAACACAAAATCTTTCTGGCTACACAGAATTGGCTTGTAGAACCTGATGTACATAGCCTCTAACACGGACAACATGACACTCGATCGTGCACGAGTGACGACACTAAAATTAGCACGCTGATCCGAATCACGTGACTGTGAACAGCTGACAATGTGCCTCGTTACTGATGTCACAGCTTTACAGTTCTTGCCTGCAGCAAACCATGCAGGAACATGCTCACAGATGCGAGTTGCCAGACGTCTGCGAGTTCTTCCGATGTAACTGACTCCACAATTGCAAGCATACTTGCAAATCACATTAGAACACTCAGACGCTGGCAACCGATCCTTAGGGGATGCTACAGGTATACTCCTTGTAGAAAAAATCACAATAGGTTTCACAACGGGAAGACAGGACAAGGTACTGTACACTTTCTTCTTGATTCTTGAGGACACAGAATCACCATAAAATGGTAGTCTCAGGTAGACAGACTTCTTTTCAGGACCCTCAAATACGTCACAAGGTGTAGAGGGTAGTTTGACAATTTTGTGAAAATCTATAAAATCCTGCGGATAACCGTTCCTTTTCAATACTTCAACAAGAAACAAAAATTCAGGAGAACATATGCGCAAAGCACGTAAGAACAGGGTCCTCACCAAAGACTTCTTATACTGGACAGGCACAAAACTGTGAAAGTTTGTAAAGACACAAGCTTTAGTTTTTCTGTAAACTTTTGTCTTCACAATACCCTCGCTTGAACGCATCACAAAAACATCAAGAAAAGAAATTGAGCCGTGGCCTTCAAACTCAGTTGTGAATGACAAATTTGGATGAAATGAGTTAAAACGAGACAAGAGTAACTCAGCATCTGCGGCACTTTTCACAAGAGCAAAAGTATCATCTACAAAACGAACATATCGAAACGTTAAGGAGTCAAGTTCTTGTTTCAAACAATGCTCAAGATGCCCCATGAATATATTAGCCATAAGTGGACCAAGACCGCTACCCATGGCACAACCGTCGCATTGCCTGTAGAACGTTCCGTTAAACAAAAACTGGACATTGAGTGTACAGATCTTTAACAATTCTTCAAGATCCGACACTGGAACACGGCACAACGATGGATTCTCCTTTACTTTGGAAATTATTATACTAATAGTTTCCGTAACAGGTATACTAGTAAATAAAGAATTCACATCATACGACACCATCTTAAGATCGCTGATATCCATATTTGTGATATCATTCACAAACGTAAAGGAATCCTTTACACAACGATTACTGAACAGTTTCTCTATTGGTTTCAAAATCTCAGCTAACCATTTAGAAATATTCAAATAGGCGGATCCAGACATAGACAGAATTGGCCTGAACGGAACATTAACTTTGTGAGTTTTAGGCAAGCCGTACAACTTAGGAACCTGAGAACCAATAGGACACAAATTATTGAAAGAACTTTTACTAATAACACCTTTCTGTAAAAGTCTCTTTAAGCATTTTCTAATACATTTTTCTGTATTTTCAGAAACATCTCTTTGACAAGGATCAACACTAAATTTACTCGTCAGAAATAATGTCATTTACTTTAGAGACATAATCACATTTGTTCAAAATAACCACTCCTGATCCCTTGTCGGGACGAAGGATAACAATGTCCCTGTTGCGCTTCAAAGTCATTAGAGCCTCTACATGCACAGGAAGAAAGCAAGATCTCTCTATCACAGATCTGTTGTACGAATAAGCAAGACTCACTAAACGAGCACGAAATTCACTGAAGCGATCCTCATTCAATGGACGTAAGTCCTGAAGCTGTTGATAAAGTCCTTCAAACTCAGCATTGATCTGTAGATTTGATGATCGAGGAGATATGCAGAAGTCAATGCCAAAACACAGTGCCTGCTTGTCCACCTGAGAAAGTTCAAAATCAGAGTGATTTATGATTCGATCTTCAAGATCAAGTGGATACAATGGAGCACACTTTCCATAATCATATCAGGTTCTACAAGCCAATTCTGTGTAGCCAGAAAGATTTTGTGTTACAGTTGGCTCTGCCATGGTGATTTGAATTGTCATCACTGTTTCACCGCAATTTTGTAATGTCGAGAGAATTGTCACTTCCTGGGTCAGCCTTGAAAAGACCAGGTGAAAGTTAACTCGGTTGATTTTACTTTAACTTTAATTTTGACTTCAATAGATGACTTCGCTGCAATGGGCCTTAACTTTTCTCTACAAATTAATCTCAAGATTGAAATGTTTCTCAATTAACCAATGCTTCATATTTCAAACACAATGTAGCTAGATGGAAGTATCAAATATTATACATAGGGAGTTGTCAATGTTGCGAGATGCTGACAAGGTCAACTAATGATTCCTGATATTGGATGAAATGGCAGCTATTCAGGGGCGACCGCACAGAAACTGTTAGGCTAACAAATCTCTAACACTATCACTCACCCATTGAAATTTGCCTGTCACTAGCAAATCCATCATCTAACACTGATTCTGTGCGGTCGCCCCAGATCTGTTTCCATTTTCCAACTGAGGAAGCCACTCAATATTTAATAATTCTATTCATATTGAATGTTTTTCATACTAAGATAAATGTAATGATGAACTGAACAAACAAAATGAAGTTTCCCCAACGATGTTGAAGCAAACAGTATCCGTTTGACTGCGAACGTGCTTAACTGAATAGTTAATTCAAGCTTTGGCGAAGTGGTGGTTAAATGATTGGCCTAACGTGCTTTTTTGTTTGGTCGAGCCTCTAAAGTTGATGGGAAGGGCTTCTGGGAATAAAGTATTACAACATTCATAGCACTCAATAATATATGAGCACTGCTCAGGTCCCCAGTGAGGTATCAGCAACATAGCTACACAGTCTACACAACTTTATGCAACCACAGGGAATGCCGCTATTGTGTTGTAATTGATCACTAATATGTTTGAAATTGAATAGAAAGCTAGTTAGTTGCTTGTTGACCCAACTACTGGGTGAGCATTTTGTTGGAGGCAAGAGCATCACGGAAGTAAAGAGTGAAAATATCCAGAGATTATCAAAAGTGATTTTCTTGGCAGACATGCCGCCGTGCGTTTTTTCAAATGATTCTGTAGTCAGTGTGTGTCAATCTTGCATGATTAACAGTCTACACAGTTCATCTCGTTGCTTTCAGGATAAAACTCCATACATCTATCATATAGATCAAATTCGCCATCAAAATGGTTCGTGTGGGAGCAGTTCTCAGGAAGTTCAAGCCACATTGGAAAATGGATGGACCCTCCTCGTCGCATTTGCCAAGTCTAAAAGTGTGAAGGTCAATCGAAGGTTACTCGCGAATTCCGGAACTTATTCCATGGAAAAAGTATCCCTTACCTACCGAGACCCTGCCACGAAAAGTAAGTCATTCATATGGCTTCCGAAGATTATATTTGAAAGTCGTAGTTGGGAAATTGTCAGTTTTGCTGATGTTGTCATGTAAAGCTGTCATTTATTTATTTTATCTGACGAACGTGAGATGTTATATATGTAGCTGTATTTTCTCAATATAAGCTTTTATTAAAGTGCTACATAAATTTGCACTTTTATAAGTGATTAATCTACACTCATTCCTGTTGAGTGAGTAAAGAATTTATTTAAAAGAAGGCATATGCAAAGTAGCTTCAAGGCCAACGTACAATAAGTAAAAAAAGAAAAAAAACAGCATGCAAGAGTACACTCAGCTATCAGCAATTCTTTTAAAAACTTCTTAAAACACAAGACAGAGTTCTGTGAATGGACGGATGATGGCAAAGTGTTCCAAATTGTCGGGCCATAGACAGAAAAGCTCCTGCTTCCGAATGTTTTCAATTTTGTCCGGGGTACATTCAATGCACCAGAAGCAGAGGAACGAAGGCGTGAGCGTTTCGGTAACTCACTTATGCGAACAAGCAGATCAGCGAGGTACACTGGGGCACAATTATGCAGATATTTGTAAACAAGCATTGACACATGATAGTCAATGCTCTTCCCAACCACCAGCCAACCCAATTCATTGAGTGTTGAGGTAACGTGAGCAGAACGTGGTAGATTCGCTACTAAGCGAGCAGAGGTATTGATGATGACCTGCAGTCTCCCCTGTTGAACTTTAGTGATGCCATGTAGGACGCCAATACAATAATTTAGTCTCGAAAAAACAAAGGCTTCCACAAGACTTTTTGCCAATGGTCTTGTGATGGATCGGTGCACTGTTCTAATCTGTCGCAATGCACCAAAGCAGACTGCCACAGTTCTCGACACATGCTCAGAAAAAGACAAAGTTTGGTCAAGCACAATACCTAGATAGCGAAAAGATGACACGGGTTTAATGAGATCATTACCTATCTGTTACTTGTAAAACATTAAAATTCACAACTAATAACTAGTAATAACTGATGAAATTTGCCAGATGTAATGTGAGCAATCTTCTTATCGATAAGAGAACATGTTTTGTTACTTGGCTATAAATCAAGGTCCCTATTATTCAAACAAGACAAATAAATTAAATGATGGAATCCAGTGGACTACCCTTGGGTCTCGAAGGATGTGGAAGACCTCTGATCTCGAGGGTCACCGATTGCTTCTTCACAACGCCATCACATAGTAATTTTACAATGGAATTGCATTCAAAGCAATCATTTTCCTAATCATAGCACGTTTAACGGTTTTCATGTAAAGTAGAGAACACTGACCTGTTTTCGGTCTGTTATGGAAAGTCATTCAGCTGACTCTGTGCTCGAGTGTATGTGCAGCATTTGGAGATTTCAGGCTGCTTTAGGAGTAAGTGTTCTTAGCTTTTTTTCTTAGCTTAGATTTTCTTAGCTTTTCATTCATTCACGGTCCATGTGCCATTTAACATGGAACGGTGAATCAAGCACTGACACAAGTTTATTAATGCCTCTGTTATAGATAATGGCTCTTCATGTAGATATGAAAATATTAGCCATTGAGAAAATAAGTTTTGACCACTAGATATTGAGATCAATGTATCAATTGTAGGTCGGGTGGGCATAAATAAGCGAGCGACCTTGGCCTGAATATTCCCGAGAAAGCGGGCAGGTACCGCTCCAGGACTGAAAAGGTCCATTGACAAGTTTATGGAGTATGCAGGCCTTCTGTGTAACCATTCATATGTTCTTTCAATAAATTGAGGTCATTCCCTTAATGAGATGCTTATGAGAATAAAACAAGTTTGCTTTTGCTATTATTGTTCTCATTGCTTCGATTCATTGGTTATAGGACTGCTTCAAATTTTACTTCGAGGATTGCATTGGTCAATGTTTGAATTACTACCTGATTAAAGAACTTAAAAGATGAAAAGAATGGGAGCTAGTATCCTTGAAAGCGGCAAGTAGTGTGGCCAAGTGATTACTTCGGTAACAAAAGTGTTTCGATCATTGCGCACAATAAATTGCAAATTTTTAAGAACTGAAAGAGGTTAGTATACGAAGAAACTGAGGCATTCGAATGTGATAGTAAAAGAAGTCTGCATCATAATTTGAAAATGTTATGGCTGAAAAGTATGATACCAGAAAGTATATTAGGTAGAGTAGCAATTCAGCATTTATTAAATCTCCAATGTGTACAGTTTCGATTTTATTAAATGAACTCGAGGTGAACACATTTGGATATTGTCACCAAATGTGAGATATGCAAATTTTTGCAGTTTTGAAGAAATCACCACGGAATTGACTGATCATGATAGTTAATGCACAAGGAATAATAGTCTCTTGCAAATCCTCCGTGTCATGACAGCCTTGGAGAAGTAATGTTTGTTGAATTAGCAATTCGATAGTTTGCTATTACTTTCATGCTCAACCTCGAGTATTTTCTTAAGCGTGATCATCACAAGCAACCTTCCACTTGTAGAGCAAAATAAAAGAATCAAATACCATGACTTCCATTAGCTTGAAAAGATGTAAATGGGTCCACTTCACTATTTAATTTCAAGAAATGAAACATAAATTTATTGAATCATCAAATCATGCCGATGAAAATTGAATTAAAAACTTGAAATTTCAGCCAAGAAAGCAGAATAAGATCTCGACTTTTTCATGAAGACTTCCATTATACATGATGCCACGCAATATGGTTCATAAAATTCCCTCGATAATCAGCTTAATTTCCGCTTAATTTAGATGCTTATTAGCAAGCATTCATTCATTTTGATATCCAACTTGTTTCATACTACTTACAAAGTGGCTTCATGTCGGATTTGAAAGTATAAATTTGCAAAAATTTGGCTTTTTAAAAACTGCTCAAATAATTTTTTGGATCACAGGAACGTGGTCTCCGCAAAAAACTGAATATTTTCATATAAAAATTTTCACTGTATACCGATACTTTTGAGTCGACACTACCTACTAAATACTTGCTCCATGTATGATACTATAAAATCAGAACGTTAAGCTTCGCCGTTTCGAAACATTGTGTGGCTACCTTCTTTATACTTTATTTCAAAAAGTCTTACTGTTTCCTTACTTTTCCTTTCAGAATCTGCAACAGCTACCAGTAATGTACCGAATAGAAATGCTGTTGATGTTGGGAAAAGTTATCTATGTAACTCACAAGAGACGATCAAATTGAATCAAAATGTGAGCTTGGAGTTACAGGATTTTCACGCAGAAGCTTTCAGGACCAGCAAGGATGCCAAATTTTCAAGTGGTAAGTTATTGATTAGCTTTTTCATTTGTAAAGATATCATCTGCACAGCGTGATCCCAATGTACATGTAAACCTCGATTATCCTTTAGATCAATAATATTAGAAACACTAAATGCACTGTTTTCAATTTGACATCTTAATATTACGCTGGATGATCACCAAGGTGCTCTGTAAAGTTTTGCTGATAATATGTTGGATGAGAAAAAGAATTTACATCAGATGGTAAGCTTGTTCATGGCTAATACCACCCACAATTAGTCTACAGTCGGAATTGATGGTTGAATATATTAACATAAATAAAGTATATTAAAGTAATTCAGTTAATATTTTAAGTAAGCATTATGCAGTATTTTCCGGATATGCAGCACATTCCGTAAAACGTTTACAGGAAGGGGTCTTGAATCTTTGTATTCATCCTTAGTATCGACCTCGTAAGTCCTTAGTATAAGTCACACAAACGATATTTCCATAAACCAGTCAATGAAGGAAAAATACTTTAGTGATTGTATATATCAACGTCACATAAGCAAGTGATACATGTATAAACTTAAACAAGTCTTCTTCATTAACTATAATGCAAATATTTTCGTTTGTCTGTTATACATTATGGGTGAGTGGCATTTGATAAACAGCGACTTTTATTTTGGAAATACGGTTGTATGTCAAAGGTGAAAAAGTAATTATAATACGAATCTGCATGACATTTAACAAGTTTCGATTGGTTGGATCAGTCGGTCAGCATGCAGACAGGGTTGCCAACTGTTTACTATTTAGTGGCCGGCCACCATTGTTCACTATTTGATTACTATTTATTCTCAAGTCAGAATAATTATGTTTGTCCCATAAATTAGACGAAGCTCAAGCCAACTTTATAAAAATCAAACATCTTTGAAACATTTATCATGGACCACAATTTACCTAATAAATTTTTGCTGGGGGAGTATGAATTTTCTTTAAAGAGCACTTTTAGAAAGCGTTTCGGAGCATGGGCTTGTTCTTTCCCCATGCATTAATTTAAATAATACAGGGTGTCCAGAACTTTGTGGCAAAATTAAATTGTCTATAATTCATAAAAACCTTTATATGAACATTTTCGAATTCCTCCTTCTCTTTGAATGAGGGGTATTTACTTTTCGCATTTCAGTTCTGTGGTTGCGACTGATTATGATCAATAATAGTATGCGATCTCACATTACCTGTAGCATTTTCCTGTTACCGGAGCTGTCCGTTTTAGCACCATTAATTTCTCCGAGCGATACTCGATTCCGCGTATTTCCTTATTGCGCTTCCCATTGCAACCAAACTCACACGAGGATCAGCCTCATGACATAGGTTGGCGCAGAAAATCAGCTCAATTCGACTACATTAACATCTTCAAGAATCCAAAAACCGTATTTTGCCTAATAAACCTAGTCTCACATGTTTATGTTGCTGAATGAAACGCAACCAAACTTGGCTCGAGACCCAACATCTTCTGAACATGGAATATCAGGACATTTTGGTGATGTTAACATCTTCAATGATCTAACAAAGCACGCTTTTGATAAAAAAAGACAGATCGACATTTCTATGCTACCGAATGGAATACAAGCATGTGTGCAGGCTCATTTGGAGAACAATAAGTTTTGAATTTTTGGAGTAGCTAGCGTGGATGCATTGGGCTGTTTTTTGTACCAACCCATGTTAGGATGAAGTTGGGTCTCATATCGAGTTTTGGCTGCATTTCCTTCAGCAACATAGAAATGTCAGGAGTCAGTCTGATATGGTATCTAAAAATTATTTTTATTTAGTTTTTTTTGAAGATGCTAACGTCTGAATGAGCTGAATTTCTACAGAAACTTATATTTGCAATGGGAATCGCAATAAGGAAATGCGAGGCAACGGTTAAAACGCTTGGAGAAACTAGTGCCCATCGCTTTAGAAATTCTTCCTCAAATTTTTCTTATATTTTATTTTTGATTTCATTCATCCAACTTTTCTGACTGCTGCCATATTCCGCACCATTATTTTGACAGTGTGTCAATGTACCGTTTTCGCTATCACATGTAAAGGCGAAGTGGATCATAAAAGTCAGCTATGAAATTTAAACTTAGAGAATTTTTTAACTTATCAAACTAATGATCAAAATGGCTGAATTACAGTACTACAATGTATATTGTATAATACTAAAATAACAACTATCATTTTGTCAGTGATAACTAATTGAGTCACTTTTGAAAATTTTCGTCACTTCATTTTAGCAGCCAGCCCTGCATGTCAATAACCTGATTTGGACTATCTTTTGCCTAGCACTTAGATCTAAATATACAAATACCCAGTTGAAATGCTATCTGCACGATGCCACGATAGCAGTGATCAACAGCTAGATACTAGACAGTGCATGAACTGCAGAAGAGATCATTGAATGATTCGCGACTGCTGGATATGTACATGTACTATGCCGATCCGATCAGTTTCTGATTCATGTGACCATCTTTACGAGTAACATGGTCAACTAGAATCATTAGATCTACTCTAATATTCCACATTGAAAACTGCCACCAAGCTTTCGAGCTTCGTCAGAGTACTCAAGAAAATAATGAATAATAAAACCCGCGGGTGGTGGTTTTCTGCAATTTAAGTAAGGGCAAGTTGGATGAATAAATGTTTTAGTCTAACTTGTCCCGATTTTTTTAGTGATTAAATACAGGTCGGACATTCCACGTAAACTCGGAAAATGTCACGAGAGTAATGGTGGAATGGCCGTTGTACACATTCATGAGGCGAAATACGAATGGCAAGAAATTGAAAAGATGATTGTGACAGTGACGACGAGCTAGAGACCCACGATTCTCAAGAGTTAGTAGCTCATGTTGAGTGACGATGTGGTATTGACCAGTTCGTTTTTACTATCCGTTTCATATCGATTTTTATGAATATTAGTTGAACAATAATCGATTCGATCGTTCCTTATCATTTTTATAAGAACTGGATCTTATATGACAGATGTCAATGAAAATATATTTCTTAGAGAAGCAGCTATATTTTGTGATGCAGGACAAAAAATTATTATAAATCCATGTTATGTTGACTATCAGAAAATCAAAAACTTAATCGTGCTGTCAGGCCAACTGTCGAATATTAATTCTATTAAACTGGAAGTGGTCATATAATAAAATTCTCAAAAATTTCTTAAGTGATCTATTTATGTACGGATTCTATTTGAGGGCGGGTTATATGACTATTTTTTAAATTTATTCGCGGGCTCTAATTGAGAAAATACGGTTGCTGAATACTTACCAATTTACATGTGGACGAATCACTGAAGTCACTAGACAAATATAGGCTGCCAGATTTTTTTCGATAATGTACGAATTAAAATAAACTATTTATAGCAATATAAGTCTTGTAATGAAATATGCAAGCAGCACTGATGCCAGCATAACACATAAACTAGAAAAATGTGGTACAAGGCATGTACTCTTAACACCAACATTTAATTCCATTTTTTTCGTGTGTTGCCCGTGGAACCAACCACCTACATTCTGGTCGTCGGTAATCAAGATCATACCAACTTTTTTTTTGATCTAGAATTGATTTGTTGTGAAATATAAATTGATCGTATAAAATATAATGTATGCCTCTGTATAGTACATTACTATCATGAAAATGTTTTACGGATCGGGTTGAAGTACTCGATATTGAAGGTAAAAAGGTATCTTCCCGTTTTTTAACCTTTGAAGGCACGGGACGCCGAATTACTTGTCTTGGTTTATAAACGGACTATAACAGAAATTCGACCGTAAAGCAAAGGGGAGTTACCTTTTTGCCTTTCTCAATATGAATATGATCTCCCGTCGCTTGGTCAACTACGTGAAGTACTTGAATTCAATCGTCATATTCAGCCGTAAACGCCATATCGATTATATCCCGATTAACTAATACACGCTTTGCCTATCAATGCTTGTGAGTTTGTGACCTATATATGTGGGTGAATACAGCTTGAGTAATCGCAATGGAATGAAGACATTGATGTTGTGCTCCTGCGTGCATACACACAGGGTTTCATTTAAGTGCTTGCGTGCATTTCAGTCCTAGCTCATCATTTTGACTACTGAAGCTTGCCGGAGTTTTCCACTTAATATAAAAAAATTCCACTTAAATGATCATTCAAATCATCTTTCGTTGCCATCTCACACAGCCCTACGATGTCACTAACCTCTGAGACATCGCTTGAGACACATACCTCGGAGACATATATACTCATCTTCAACTCATCATCCTCAGAACTCTGATGAAGCATTCACTTCTGGAAGTTTTTTTGGCAACATTCATATGCCGTCATCGTCGGCATTAAGCCTATTGCATATTTCAGTCCATAGTAAGCAACAGCTTGGGTATTGTCTTCAGATAGCTACATGGGTTGATATAATCAAAAAGTTTAGCCTTTATAGATATTTTAAACCAGTTTGGGCCATCTCGAGCCGCTGGCGTGCCCTAGTAGGGCGAGACGCACCGTCTGCGGCCAATGAAGTTTTGCATTGAAGTTTTTCGAGTCGGAGGACATCTTTGTATTTCATGCTCAGGCGAACTGGCACCCTGCAATGTTTATGATTAAGCTATAAGTGGAAATGCTTGAGATTTGATCTCTCTTTGACATTTTCATTTGTTCGTACATGAGCCGACAAGTCTAATGTCGAGGAACGTGCTATGGCAATGGACTTTGGTTGGTTTTGTGATGGGAAAGCCATAGGCTAAAAATAGCAACAAGCACTACACACACTTAGACGACACTAAGAGTGTAATATTCCAATGCAGTTGTCGATCTTTTTCTGTATTCAACAAACATTAGTTTTGAAGAAAGTTGACAGTACTCACCACCGTTTACTTCATTTACACTGTTGTTGTTTTTGACATTTTGTATATCATATTGCGCCAGTGTAACTAAAACGTTGCGGTTTCAAAAAATTGACATGCCATGTCATGAATATCTGATGAAGTATTGATTGCTATTTTCGGTATTTTATGAATAATGGGATCACGTAAATCACATGGATAGTAAATTACATATGGACGTTCATCCACTGTGTCTTCCAGTATAGAAGCAGATTTTATGCCCAGTTTTTGTATAATTTCGTGATCAAATATAAGCACCAAAAAGTGCTAATTTCTGAATTGGCGATAGTTTGCCTGAAAATATATGATAAATCATGTATGGCAATCGAAATATTGTATTATATGTCGCTGGCTGGAGAAGACAGCAGACAGCAGTGCTGTAACGAAAGCGCTACGATGGCGCCAAATGGGTTAAGTGACGAATTCCATTTAATGTATCAAATATGCTTATTATGTGGTGTTTCCATTTAATATACCCGGGTATATTAACCTGATACCAATTTATTCTGCAGTTTCGTCATTTTCCAGCTAATACACCGGGTATATTAAGTGGAAAACTCCGGTAGGTTGATTAATTATCTTAGTTGTCAAACTCGAATTACTACATGATCAAATCGAAGAAGCCACTCGAACTATGCTTGTCCACCCTCAGGTCAATGTCTACTGTTAGCACACAGCCTACCCATGACACATTGCATAAAATGCGAGGAAGGCGATAGTCGAATATAAAATGAACCATAATGTGTTAAAATGCAGCACTCAATTCAGTGTCTGAAGTGCATTGCAGGAAAAGTAAGCGTCATGATGCATAATGTTATCGCTAGCAGAAGCATGCTAAAAATAGTTTTAAACGAATGTTAAAAGCTAATGTATCATCACATTTGCACGGAAATATTTCTAAAGCAAGTTTAGGGTTCGCTGCTAAACTCATAATTTGTAGATTTGCAAATACAAGTGCCTGCTATTTTCCATTTAAATTCTACTTTAGTGGTGCATGTGAGTGCGTAATTTCGGAACTTCATTTTGGTGATACATTTGTTACATAATAATTAGATGTGACTAACCATGCTTTAATGAGGAACTATCTGAAAAATCAAGCTGTGTTGGATAGCAGTTCGAGCCTAAACCAATTTCTTAGCGATATCATCGATCAGGTCTGTGGACTACTTTTGAATGTGTAATTTCTATATGCAGTTGATGATAACACATGTGAGGAAGTTGTGCATGATGGTGAACATGATTAGCGCTTATGTGTAGTTAAACTTATTGCGATTTAGGCAAATTGACGCGAGGAAACTGGTGAAAATGCAAGTTAAGCAAAAACTCAATCGATTCACTAAATGCTGATTACGTCACTCACATTCTATGACTAGAGCCATTTGTATTGAGTTAGCGCATGACGAACTACTATGTTGAATAGAAAATCGCGGAACTTTTTAATGCAACTTTCAAAATAGTTTCATCTGGGGGTGCACCGATTAGTGATTTAGCTAATCGGCGGAAGGGGACCGATTGATCGGCCGATTTGGTACATTCTGGGATACTATATTAAGTTTGCACGTCATTGATCATACGTAAATTGAAATTGTCCTACAGATAAACCATGCCTTCTAGAAATATTTATTTGCATTCTTTATCCGAGTGGAAAATTAAATAATAATGGTTCTCTGATTTTCATTTTACGATCAGTAAATTTCGCTGTGCAATTCTTTTAAAAAATACCGGTATTTGTACATCTGGTAGCACACACGTCCAGGCATGGTTACCCATTATCTTCAAGGAAAATATAGGAATTTATGCTGCGTGCTAAATGAATGTTCAACTTTGCTGTTTTTATAGTAATTGCAATTACTTCTCAGTTACATGACTAACAATGTAATTGATTACAATTACTAATTACAGTAACTGTTTGTTCCTGCAATCACCTAATTGTTGTTGCCATTACTTGCTAAACACAAGTCTGAGCCCAGGAGACTGTCATTTTCACCACAGTGAGTTGATAGTTTGGTCGGTCTGTCCGTGATATGTGGTGTACATGTAGTTTGGTTTGGAGCCGAATCCTTGCTTTATGTGGCCACATGGTTCCTCCTTTGCATTGTTACATCCCTCAATATGCCTTTGGAGGTGGATGTGCTTCCCTTGGAGGCATTCTCTTGCCTCCTTATGAATATGCTTCCTATGGTGGCATTCTCAACATCTGCCAGTGTTGAAGCATTCAAGATAGCCATCAATGAATTTCCACCAAGCTTTATGGAGTGTTGATGATTTGAAGGGTCCTTTGTCTTGTGTATTTCTTTTATGGTACCATAGTTTGGTCTTTTTCGTTATTTCCACCTTCATCCTCATGAGTTATACAGTTATCAGTTCTTACTTACAGTATCTATTATGTCTTTTGCATCCTCATGTTTGTCTATTCATTCTCCACCTTATTTTCAGTGTTTCAATGGCTTAGTTATGTAGCTATGTTATTTTAGCATCCCCGCTATTCTTTTTTCTTTTTGATTCATTTTTTGTAGCTTGGTGTGATTCTCTGATCAGACAGGCATTAATTAATACTTAAAACCTAAAGATCCATTCCCTTACAAAGGTGAGGGCTATCATCTACCCCAGCATCGTCTATATCGACAAAGCATCTCTGACAGCTGCGGCGCTCACACAAGAATGGCAACTTGAATCCGTTGGATCATGTGGGAAAACAACTTATTGTCCAAGTTGCCGCGACAATTCTGGCTCCAAAGTTCTTTTCAGAAGGATTGTGTTTCTGGTCCAGAAGCACAATCTCAAAAGACATTGTTTATTTAGGCAATTTACAAGCACTTATTATCAAACATTTGTTTTTAAGCAGTTGTTATTTGTAAAGCAATTTCTTTTTTTGAGATGTGGAACCCTCGTTCTCCTTTTTCAAAACTTTCCGCCCTGAAAAAATTTCATAATTCACCTGCACAGTGAACAGGAAATTGGAATCGAGCTTAAAGAAAAGTGAATGAGACATGAATTGTGACAAAAGGTAGACAAAAGCCTTCAGAAGGAACTTTGTCCTGTTCAATATTTTTGATGATGCACTCTTGTGATCATTTTGTCCAAAGAGTTGCCATAACGTAATACTTAACCATACATTTTTCTATGACATTCAGTCAAAAAAGTTACGAACCAAATTATAAACAATGTATTTTTTAAACAAAAGAAAAATTAGTAACTTACTGCACCCTTCATGAATATTCGAGGTACATGTATTGTAAATTTTCAAGCATCAAGCAACTACAGATTGTTTCATAAAAAATGGATCACCCTTAAACATCGCTTTAACTTCAACTTTGTATAACTCCGCCAAACTTGAACGAATTTCTCTGAAATTTGGAAGATATGTCAGTTGTGCTTACTTATATCATTGTTGGAAATTTCAAGCATGAATAATGAGTTGTTTTCCTGTTATAGATAAAAAAGTAGTAGATAATTTGATCTTCATTTAGCAATGTTACACAAAATCACACCTCACTCTTATAAAATTACATTTGTTTCCTTTGTTATGTAATATGTTGTTCTACAAGCCAAAAGCTATCAAGCAAAACAAAAATAAAGAAAATCGGTCAATCAGAGCCAGTATAGCACCATTATTCATCAACAATAATGTAACTGCTACATGTGATTAACTGGACTTCATGTTCCATAGCTTCCTGACTTCGTTGCGGTGGTGTTGGCAGCACTCCTGATTGCTTTCAGCTAGAAATCTATCTCTTACCGGTTGAAAACAATACAAAGCACAAATGAACAATAACGAGATCGCATTCACAAAAGTAAAAGTGTCAGCCTTGCTAGAACTACTTCACATACAGCAAGGAAACATGAATTCTGAACGCTATGTGAATGTTTTACGAATGAACATTGGCCAAATGACAGATCAACTTGGTGATCCATCGACTTGGTTATTTATGGATGATAATGCTACGTGTCACAGGAGTAGTAGAGTCAACTTAAGCAAGTCTCAATTAGGGCTTAGGACATTATCTGGCCAGCTCGTTCTCCTTATCTGAATCCCATAGAAAAGGTATGGAGTATTCTAAAACGTAACGTTCGTCGTTCACTGCTACCTACAGATGGCGTATCACAACTTGCGTCACTGTTAAAAAGAGAGTGGAGAAAGTTAGATCAGTCAAAAATCATCGAATCAATGCCTAGACGAATTGGTAATGTCATTGACAATAAGGGTAGGGCCACAAAATATTAGCTTCTTCTTAAGAACCGTTACTGTATCATAGCTTATCAGATTATATAAGGACATTTAAATATATTAGGACATGAAATAACATGAAAAATGCTTTCTGTATCATACTTATGTTTTATTTAGTCAAATTTTAGGATGATCCACTTTTTATGAAACGGACTGTAGTCTGTACGTCACCGGTGTCGGACGTGTTTTCAGCGCGCTCTTAGCCTTGTGGTCTTTGTGTTTCTGTTCTAGGCTGTTAGGGATTGTTTTTCATTAATTTTGGTATCATTCATCTCCTTATCACATTCATTTCTGTGTCATCGGTATCCCCTGTCATTTAGTGGCTCCAAAGTTATCGCTGTATTTCAGTCCCTTCGATTACTCCATTATCTAATCACGTGATTCGTTGTTTAGTGATTACCATAGCTTAGTTTCATTGGCGTGCTTCTATCAACACGCAGCTGCAGTGTGCTTTGTCTCGTAATCTGGATTCATCTCTCTGTCCGATTTCTCTGCTGTTGAGAGTGCTGTAGCTTGGCGTATTGTGCCAAGTCAGATTTCTATGTAATTCTCTCTCCAGAATTGCATCCCTCTTCGATTTCTTTGCTGATCACACGCGTTTATAGATATCAAATTTCTTCAAAAGACAGCGGCGCAGTAGTGTAGTGGTACCGTGTTAGACTTGCTAACCTCGTTCATCGAGTTCAAATCCTGCTCTAATTTTTTTTGTTTGTTTTGTGTGGTAGTTCAGTCATATGATAATAGCATATAATTAGCTAGTGTTGAGCTCTTACACTGTTTACTCTCTACCGTTCGTTTTTTGTATTATGCCATCTGTCCACCGCATAAGCCGTTAGTGTGCATGTAGCTTGGCGTGTTGTTTTAGAACCAGCGTATATTTTTCCCATCCATCCTACTTCGCTAATTCGGTAACTGCAGGGTCTGAGTGTGGGCTTAGCCTACTATTATACCTTCTTTGTTGTGACTGAAATCTCTGAGTGTGACTCCTTTCTATTGTAGTTAATTCCTTTTTTTTCCTCTTCGCATAATGCCTAGAACGGCTAAAGATTCCAAGAGTCAAGCTTCCTCTGATCTTCTCCCTGGTAGATCTACGTGTTGGTGTAATTAGCTTTCGAACTCAACGGAGATTGAGTGTTCCAACTGTCGATCTTGGATTCATTACCTCAGTCTGGGTATTTCCTTCCGCCAGCTCTCATATGTTATCAATGACGATCCTGGCCTTTATCTCTGTAAATCTTGTTGTCTCTCTCCAGAAGTTGACTCCATCAAGACCAAGTTACTGGACGGTTTCCCGTCTTTGACGAGGATTGGTTCACTGTTGCCAATTTAACTAATCCTCCTGTTTGCCAGACTCAGGATGTTTCTCACAATTGTGTTAGTTCCAATGTTAAGGAAATTTCTCCCAGTTCAGACAGTCCTCCATTGCTTTCGAAGTTTCAAGAATTGGAGAAAGTATTTTCGACTGTGACATTGAAGCTGGAATCCATGATAGCCATGATCTCTACAGCTGATAAATCTCCCAGCATTCCTTGGCCTGCTCCTCTTCCCCCCGTTTCTTCCTCCCAGTTTTACACCGGTAATTTTCCTCCTATCTCAATAGATGTCCCTGTTGATTGCTCACCTGGTGCTTTCCAAGGATGGTTCTCTATTGAATCATGTATCGAATCCCACTCCGCCTATCTCAACTTCCCGGATGCCTGTCTTTCCCGTGAGACAGACCGGTTCGATCCCGTCCGTCCCTCCAGACTCTGGAATCTACATGCCAAATGAGCTCATCCTGACAAATTTTCCTGATGATAAGGATCCGTCTTTCGGTATATCTTCAATCATTCAGTCTATTAGAAACAGTTCTCCTTCCTCGTCACGTCCTGAACCAACTGATGTTATCCGTATTGGCAAGCCGAAAGTCAATTCTCATAGACTGGTCAGGCTGATTTTTAAATCTGCTTTCGACGCGAAGCTTTTCAAATCAGCTTTCTCTTCCGCTTCTCCCCTTTTTGTGATTCAAGCCAGGTTCGCATTCGATCAAGCCTTTCGCCTTCTGGACAAGCTCTCCGTCGGCACTGCTTCGAACTGAATAAACAAGCTTCCAAGAGCGACAATGGCTCTTCTTGTGAGAGTTTTAGTCTACGGGACTCCGGGGTTATTTGGCGCTTCGTTCGCAGAGATGATGGTAGCTGGCAAATAGACTCCTCTTGGTTTGATCGTACTTATTCAAAAAAACTGAAGAGCCCTAACCTTGCACTTAAGTTTCTTAACTTGAATGCTCGCAGCATTGTCAACAAGCTTCACATTTTTCATTCCTATATCTCTGACCTCCAACCAGATATTATCTCTGTCACTGAAACTTGGGCAAATAAAAATTTTAATGATGCTTTATTTCAAATTTCAGGCTTTAAATTATTCAGATCTGATCGTCGCAGTGGTAGTCGCGGTGGTGGTTGTTGCCTTTACATTAAGGACTCACTTCAGTCTTGTGCTTTGGATGTCGCTAACAGCTCGAACTTCAGTGATTGTGTTTGGGCTGAAGTTTATCTTCAGAATAAATCTTCCATTCTTGTAGGTGTGGTTTATCGTCCTCCTAATTCATCAGTAGCTAATGACAGTGTCCTATTCAAGCTCTTCCATGAAGCCTCCTCCCTTCCCCATCAGTTTAAGCTAATAAGTGGCGATTTTAATTTCCTCCACATTGACTGGGAGACACTTTCTTCCAACAAAGACTCTGAAGATTTTCTTGTTTGCACTGTTGAGTCAGGGTTCTACCAAACTGTCTTTGAACCTACAAGCGAAGAGCATATATTGGATTTATTATTCTGCTCCACTCCTGATCTTGTTACCCGCGTTGATGTAATTGAACCTCTAGCCTCTTCAGATCACAATATGGTCTTGGCTGAACTGGCTTTTTCTGCTGAAAGAAAACCAATTTCTTCCAAGTCGACTACTCGTTATAATTTTAAGCAGGCTGATTGGGACTTGTACCGTTCTATTCTCGCTTCCAATAACTGGGAAAGTTGCTTCCAGCACAAAGATGTGAATGAGATATGGGCTTCTTTTCAATCCGCTATTCACGGTGCTTTATCGTCAGCAGTTCCAACCACGAATTATCTTCGAAGTAACAGACCTCCTTGGGATTCTCCAGAAATTCGTTCTTTAAAACTACAGCGCAGAAGGGCGGAACGTATCTTCCTTGACACCAGATCTGAAGAGCCTAGACGTTTGCGCAATCATACATCTAACCTCTTGAAACAAGCAATCCGCAGATCTATTTACAATTTTGAATCATCTTTGGCTAACAGTGACAATTCTAAGCGATTCTGGAACTATGTAAAATCTAAACAAAAGGTTCGATCCACCGTTGGTCCGCTTGTCGACCCGTCCACTGACCGAGTAGTGGGTGATCCCCTACACTCAGCTACTATTCTTGGTGATTCCTACAAATCTGCTTTCACCTCTGAGTCTCTTCCCATACCTGCTGTTCATACACAAACTGATCATTGCTTCGCTGATGTAGTCTTCACACCTGATAGAATTCGCTTCCACCTATCACATAAGAATTTCTCCTCCCCTGGCCCTGATGGCATTCAATATATCTGCTACAAACAAGGTGCTTTTGTTCTGCTTCCACTTATTGCTTGCCTTTTCCAGATCTTTTTCGAGCTGGGGAATATCCCGCTAGTCTGGAAGCACGCTCTGGTTACTCCTATACATAAGAAAGGTTGTCGCAAGAAGGCAGAGAATTACCGTCCGGTCAGCCAGACTTGTATTGCCTCCAAATTGATGGAGTCGATTGTTCGCGATCACCTGTGGCAGTTCTGGAACCAATATGACATAATCAAGCGCTCTCAATTTGGTTTTCGATCCAATTCGTCTAGTACCCACCAGCTCTTAGAATTCCTCGAGGATTTAACATCTGTTGTGGATCGCTGTCAGTGGACTGACGTCATCTATCTCGATTTTGAAAAAGCGTTCAATTCAGTCCCTCACTTTCGTCTCCTCTCGAAATTGACTTCCTTGGGCATTGGAGGGAGACTTCTATGTTTTCTGAAATCTTTTCTTGAGGATAGAACTGAGTGTTGTCGTGAATGGTGTGCATTCTTCCCCCTACAGCATGATTTCTGGTGTCTCCCAGGGATCCGTTTTAGGCCCAGATCTGTTTGTCGCCTTTATTAATGACATTGATGACACCTTGACAAACTCTTCTTTATTGAAATATGCTCATGATGTAAAATTGTACTCCGAAATCAAGCGCACTGATCCCCTGAAAGCCAAAGAACTTTTGCAAGCTGACCTCAACGCTGTAACCACCTGGTCGAAGAAATGGCAGCTATCGCTCAATCCCCAAAAGTGCTCCATTCTACACTTTGGATTTCGCAATCCTGCCTCGGACTACCGTCTGGATGGAAGTTTCCTGAATAATTCCAAGTGTGTCAAAGACCTTGGAGTTCTGATTTCAAAAGACCTAAAATTCTCTCGGCACATTCTGACCTGTGTTCAGAAAGCGAATCGCATTGTATCTGCCATCCTCAGGACATTCGTCTCTCGGGACGCCGATCTGCTTATTCGTCTCTTCAAGACACTGGTCCGCCCTCACCTCGAATATGCCATCCCAGTCTGGAATCCATCTCTGAATAAAGACATTCTGGCTATCGAACGTGTACAACGTCGATTCACCAAAAGCATCCGTGGTCTATCCTCGTTGCCCTACGAAGAAAGACTGACAGCTCTGAAACTCCCAACACTACAATGTCGTCGTCGGATTATGGACCTTACAACCGTGTTCAAAATATGTAACCACCTTACTCCAAGTGATCCTAATTCCTTATTCACCTTTAGTGTTTCCCGAACCCGTGGACATAACTACAAAATTTTTCGCCACCCAACAAATCTGAATTGTCGCCTATCCTCCTTTTCCCACCGCATTATAGATGACTGGAACCGCCTCCCCGACGATATTGTGAACAGTGAAACGGTGAAACAGTTTAAACGAAATCTTTTTGTTTTATTGTAACTTCCAATTGTTCCCTCCTGAATGTATTTCCTGTGTTGCCTTGGTGCTCCTTGCACTTATTGGTGCACTAAATGAATAAATAAATAAAACTGGTTTTATTGCAGACAGTGCACAAATTTCTAAGTGATCAGATAATTTAGCTGGTTTTCATCAGAGCGAAGATAATGAAGTAACTGTAAAATTTCGATGGTCAGTGATAAATGTATGGCAATGACGTGTGATACATGGCTGTAATCTCAATCATGCGCATTATGCCGTGTATAGCGTCATCGTCATTATGTTCCATGATATCATCTGTAGTCGATTGTTTAGATGAATATCATGACGTGTCTTGGCCACTAACGGAATATAGCGAAGAGGTTATTGTTGACTTATCAAATGCCATTATGTATTACATATAGTGCTATTATCTGGTATGGCCATCCACACCTCTGCAGCATCTATGGATTTTTAGTTCTTCAGAATCAATTCTGTCCAGTGAGCTCAAGGATCGCTCAGAGGCTAAAAACAAACACAGAATGAAGATCCTGATCTCTACCGCAGAGCTTTCTTTCCTGGTGTACAAGGGTACATTGAGGCACCATTTTCTTCGAGAAAGTGAAGGAACAATCAATCTCTTAGTCTGTTGGAGATCGTGAAGAACCTGAGTGTGTCCTCAGTTCTTCATTTCGTTTCATAGGCTCGGGATTGAGGAGTTCTCATAGGAACTGGTATATCCTGAGCAAATTTCTCGTAGAATGGAACTTTCATAGAAGTCATCCAACTTCATTCTATGGCTGCTTTACAGACTCCTGAAGAAGCCTATGATTATCGAAACTGTAATGGAAACTTGATATTTATAAAGAATATCTGATTTATCCTGAAAGGAGGTTCGATGACGTGTTAACTGTCTTATGTGCTAACAGCTAGTGTATATCAATAACGCACTCATGCACCATTCGCAATGCGTCCTTGATCCAGTGCAAGTTTATCAAGTTGAAGCTGATAGCGAAGTGTTTGCCCAATAAACCTATACTCAATAGGAAGACTAATTTGTATCGAGCAAACTAGATAACTTTATACTCGATGATAGTACCTGATTATTATTCAGTTGTCATTATGGAAGTCGATAGATCAAACTAATCTAATCAATAATGGAATGACAATGGGGTATTGAATAAGAAATACTTGAATTCAAAAGAATATACTTGAAATTGAATTCTTATTGGATACTTGAAATCGCCGGAAACTTCATCGCTAATTCAAATAATATTCAAAATCCACTCTTGTACTCAACATGAAGAACTTAACATCTTGCGGATTTATTTCTTTTACATTGTGAATTTATTTTTATGACTAATTTCATGAAGAATCAGAAGTACCGTCTAGCTAGATTATTATCTAATACTTCTAGATACATCGACGATTTATGTATTCTTAATTATAAAAAGTTTGATTCCTTGATACCACAGATTTACCCACCTAGTCTAGAAGCCAGTAGAAGTGGGAGTAATAGCAAACAAGTAGAATATCTTGATATTAATATAAAAATCACTGACTGCGGCACAATTACATCCGTTTTTCATAAATTCGACCATTTTAATCTCCCTGTCACTCTTTTAACCTTTCCCTAAAACTTTGTGCCCTACAGGACAGGAGCTAGAGTGTTTGCTGGACAAGTTTTAAGATGTGGGCGTATCTGTACATTGGAAAAAGATTTCATCCAAAAAGTCAATCGTACAGCTTCTACTTTCATTAAGATAGAATATAACAGCGTAGATACCAAGCAAAATGCTGAGAAGAAGCTGCATAAGCATAGTGAAACTTTATTGAAATACGGATATTTCTCTGCTAAGCAGCCTCTTAATAATTGCGCGTGCTTTCATTGATTTTATTAATTTCGAGGCTACTTTCATATAGCAGGTCCCCGCTTGGGTGAGTTTGAGCGTTCAGGAGTAGGGGCCAAAACGCGAATCCTTACCCAAGTTCCTGCTGATGACCTCAATTGCACATTTTTTCAATAAGGTAATCTGTTGTAGTTGTTATTTCCTTTAACCTGTGGGGAACGCGCCACATGGGTCCTTTTGAGGGATCAAATTCTTTTCACTTATCGTTATCTTCCACTTCATCTTCTCCTCAATCAAAGCATTAAATCTCATTCTGACGCAATTGACATATGCAAGCATATGGGCGACTAGACCTGCAGATTAAGTTTTGTCAATACAGTAAAACCTCTATTTAATGGACACCATTTTTGGCAGCTCAGTGTCCATTATGTAAAGGGGTCCATCTGCGTTTACTTCAATACTCACTTTGTCGTTATTATTATCGTTTTTTAATCATATGAAAGTACTTATAGTGGTTATATTCTGCACATGCGTATATTAGTATTATGTAAATACATGTACTGAAATTATTTGCAAATACATTATAGAATATATAATATTATGCATATATTATGTTATTGTATATGATCACCGTAAACTCTATTCGTACTTCTGCATCATGAGAAACTTAACTATTTGAATAATTTATGCTGTTTGCTACGTGTATACGAATTTGTTAATTGATATATTTTCTGGTCAGTGAATTATGTCAATGATCACTTAATATACGCATTATAATGATCTACACACTTTCTTTTATCATGAAGTTAAAACCAAAAATTAAATACATCGATCAGTTTAATTGAGCATGTTTTATTGAGAGATTTCTTCTCACAAGAAGGTACGCAAGTTCAGAAGATAACTGTCTATTGTGGTTTAAAAAATTGTCAATATGAGTTTGTCTGGCCACTTTCGAACTCTTTAACTGCTTTATGCGAAAACGTCCTTGAAGCTTAATTATCATATCTACACTCTCTTCGTCATTGGATTCCATTGCCCTTGCTAATAAGTCATTTAAATGCGTTTGGTATTCACTCAATGGTTTCATAGCTGCTGGTCTCTCTTCACATTCTGATTCAGATTCAGTATCTGATGGATCAGGATCACACGTATCTGTAGGATCATTGGTTTCAATGTTGTCGTCGAAACTAATAACTTCGTCTAGAGTGATTTCGGGATCAAGGATGCGGTGGTTAGAATCTAGGTCCAAGTCTGTTGAAACCGCATTCGGTATATCACTGTCTGAGGGAAACTTGAATCCACATTTGTAGAAACACTTTTTAATCGTAGATTTTTCTAACTTCTACGATGCTAACTTCTCCCGATGAAAATGTCTGTAGAATTTCTTCTTTTCTTCCCAAAATGTTGCCAATTTGTCTCTTCCCAACTTTCATTTCCTTGGCAATTTTTCTTACTGGTAAGCCCTTTTCACTTAAACGAATGCATTTCACTTTTTCTGAAAGACTCAGCATTGCTTAAGACATAATTTATCATGAAAGTCAATTAAGCGATTATGTCACCTCGTGAGTGGCCGACGGGTTTGAAGAGTTTCAGACAACATCATCAATCGTTTGCTTGGTTTGGACTGTTTACAAGTGCGGCAATGTGTTAATTTAATTATCATGAGATGGGAATAATGTCAATTCGTGTCAATCATCGTGTTTTCATAACAAAACTTAAGACGAGATTGCCATACACAGCAATCTCATCTTGAGAATTAACCACTTTGATGATGTGTTTGTCCACACCTATTGAGGGAAATTGTCACAAAATGTTGTCCATTGTCCACGTTGAGCAGGTGTCCACTATGGCAAGGGGCATTCCAATGAGAAATGCAAATTATGCAGGACAAAGTGTCCATTGCGTACGAGTGTCCATTATGGAGAGGGTCCACTACAAACAGGTTTTACTGTATAACCAAATCCCGCAATTACTACACTGCCAAACACAGTGGAAGACAGGCAGGAGTTCTCGTGTAAGTTACCAAAAATTTTTCTCACTCTACTTATATTTACACAGGCCTTTTTTTTCATTACCTACCATTTGAATATTATCAGCATTTACATTTGTGTTTTATTCTTATTTTTCACATTGGTTTTACTTAATGAATAGTTCGATTTGTTATTTAATTCATTATTAATTGTTTCGCTTAAGGTTAGCCCTTGCTAATTTTATTAGATGTGAAGGAGTTTCTCAATGCAATCGGAGCTACAGTGCAAGAATTAGTCATACAGTATCATTAAGTTTTGTTAGGCTATACACGTTAAGGTACTAGGCAAATAGTTTTTACTTAGAGCTGTCAACAAGTCGTTTGAAACTTGTATTATCAGATTTTCTTGTTTAAACATGATGCCATAGAATGTATGTACGTTTTGCCTAGATATTCAAGCGAGCTTCAATCGATTGGTAGGGGCAAACCTTGTACTCGACCTTATGGTTTTACAGATTATGGTGTTTCTGAAGGGCCAATATCCTAATGTCCCCTATCAGCTATCCCATTTTTTCAAAGCGTTCAGCAGAACTGAGTTTTGTAATATGCTACTGCATTTGTATTTTGTTCAGTACAAATTATATACTATATCATATATTTTAATTTGTATATTATACATTACATAATATACGTGTATATTATATGAATTATATATTATGTATACATAATATTTCGACCTGCTCAGTCAGCGTCAGAGGTAAAAAGGACGCAACAAAACGATATCTAAAAATGGTATAAAATTGAAATACAATATTTAGGCAAGATGCAATGAGCACATGTGACTAAAAAGAGGAATTGTTTGCAACATTCTTCTCGGGAGTTGGTTTATGTTTTTGGATCAACATACCTTGCTTTTGTCGTGCATTTGGCAGTTTCTTCTTATTTGCTAATATTGATGCTGTTACTGTGACTGATGGATGATGATACTGTTACTCTGATTCTGTTTAAGATGTTATCCCATGCCATCATGGAATTGCAAAATTTTCATTTTAGTTGGTATATAGTGCTCATCCTCATAGTTCATAGTTGTTTGCTGGTTTTTTTCGTATCTAGATCATTTCTCAAAGCGTATGTTTTGTGGAGATACCGTATGTTGATGTCTTCTTTTCTAAGTGTAAATGCGCTCTTTATCTTTATTCTCCGGTCGATTGCATTGAACGTGATGTTTAGATTAAAACACTAGATGCCTTAAAAAGTTCGAAGAATGCTGGAAACGAAAAAATACAAACTTAGCAAATACCCGAATGGAAATTCCTAGAATACGGTAGATTATTAAAATTCTAGTGCGCACAAATGTGGATAATACACATAACATAGAGATCCACACCATGATATAGGACAAGATGTGTAATACTTACATGAAGACTAGCCGAACCAAAATTTAAGGAGAATGGAAAGATAAATCAAAGCCAATAATTAATCTTTTTATTTTCTTAAGCTGACGATGGCTCGGCATACAGTATGACGAAATTCTAGCCAAAATTAAAATGAAGATATCCATAAAACTGAAGGAAGTAAAAATTATATAGCAATACAAATAGACATAACGGAGGAACCATGTGGCTGCATAAAGCAAGCTTTCGGCCACAAACCTCCAACCTGTACCACATGGCGTGCCAATCCAACCAAATCGATTGAACTATCAGGAGGACCTCTCCATACCTGAGGAAGCATAGATAAAGTAAATTACAAACTGAATTTGGATAATTGACGAACATAGCAATAGCAGCAGTCATCAGCACATTTCTGTGATGGGTGAAAAACAACCAAACTTTTAGACGAGAAGCTTACTTTTTGAGAAGATTTCTATTCTTTTTGGAATTCACAATTGGATCAACTTCATAGCCCCTAATCTTTCAAACTTTGAAAATGCTGCTAGCTTCTAGATATGGAGACGAATGTATTTGAAGAAATTCAAAGTTGTCAATTCTGGTAAGTTGGGCCTCAAAGATGTTCAAGTCAGTATAATTTGGCACATTACTTTCAACGTCAAACTTATGGTAGACCTCCGTGATGCAAATAGTCCGGCAGCCAGAACGAGTTTCTGCAGGGAACGAGGCCGAAAGTGAGACTTTCACTGAATAATGTACACCCTATGCCTACTACGAATCGGCACGTCTGCCGAGATCTAGTGAGTTCCTCTTCTTGTCAGACAGGATCAAAGAAAAACACATGTAAATCCAATGGGACGCAGATTGCAGTTTTTGGCTAAAATGAAATTTTGTATGTTTTCTCTGATTAAACAAAACGTACTGAGCCCAGTCATAATTTTTGGAATGGAATGTCTTCAGGTCATTTTCTTTCATTTTCTTGCACCCCTGTCTACGAGCATAATGCTAAACACATCTAGATTCGGTGAGCCTCTTAATGTCGGCAGACACAAGCATTATGACCAACATTATCCACATTCAATCACATTCTCACATACATCGCCGATTAGATGCATGATAGAAGCACATGTACATCATAGGAAATGACCTGAAGACACTCCATTCCAAAAATTATGACTGGGCTCAGTACGTTTTGTTTAATCAGAGAAAACATACAAAATTTCATTTTAGCCAAAAACTGCAATCTGCGTCCCATTGGATTTACATGTGTTTTTCTTTGATCCTGTCTGACAAGAAGAGGAACTCACTAGAACTCGGCAGACGTGCCGATTCGTAGTAGGCATAGGGTGTACATTATTCAGTGAAAGTCTCACTTTCGGCCTCGTTCCCTGCAGAAACTCGTTCTGGCTGCAGGACTAAAATGTCACTTCCATTGAATCTTCATCTCAACGTCCAAGTAGTTCACGCATTTGTCATTGCTTCCTCATCTGCTAGTCAAGAGGTCAGTAGCATAGATCTAAGAAAGGATCTTATCGCAGCGCTCCTAATTGAAGACACAAATGTCGTCTACATATAGTGGTGCTTGAGAGAAGTCAGGCCAAGCCAAACTCGTTCACTGGTATTCATGAATAAGATTTCGGCAATGGCAGACAATGAGGACCTTATTGGTAGGTCACGTATCTGTTTAAAAATTTCATCAGATTTGGAAGAGGTACCGGTATTCATCAAAGGGAATTGATGATTGATATGACCTGCATGCAGTCCATCCCTATTTAAAATTTTGAACCGACAAAAAAATGGATTGCAGCTTTCGGCAAAGTTTCATCCATTTTTTAGAAACTTATCTTTCAAAATATATGATTAAATTACTGTTTAAACGGAACTGTTGCTACTCATTTATGTTCAATGAAACGTATGACTTCCTTTATGAGAGCTGTGAATATAGTTGATTTCTTTATTAACATCCATCACTAGCTTCTATCTTCAATTGACAATCGGTAATAGTGACACTTTTCTGATCACGCAATGTTTGTTGTATGGAATTCAGAAGTATTCGATGCTGCCACCAACAAGTCATTAATGGATTTTACTCTTTCGGATGTCTGATAAGCGTGACATGTGAAGTTTCTGAAATTGACAGCTCTAAGTTCCGATATTCTAATTTGTAGTACCTTAAACGCGAACATCTGAATACGCACGTGATTCTGTTATCTATTACAACCTGTTTGCCAAGTGTAATATTTTATGCAGATCACGACTGCATTAAGATTCTAGATTGTTCTTCAGATTAGCTATGTACGGAATGGCATACATGCACATGACGCCTATACCTCGCATGCTATAAGCTGCATCACATTATATGCATGATGCCCGATCGTCCTGTATTCACATTGTTTTTTTAAAAATTGGTAGTTAGATGAGAGAAAATAAGGCGAATGCCCCACTTGTGTAGAATATAATTAGTAATGAGTGAACGCACGCTCACACATTACTTCACGGGTAGTTCTCAGAGTTCCTTACGTGATGTGAGAAGATCCTGTCACTTCAATGAAAGTTTCATCTAGCAATCATACACAACACTTGCACACTCATTCCAAGCTTGATGTAATACAAAAAATCTTTCTTATCATTTGGCTCGTGATCTAGACTTCATGCATCTTGTGCGTGTAGCGAAAAAGTATGGCGCTTTCTACTACTGCAGTGCGCTTTCCGAGCATTCTTGCCTAATTGATAAGACAACTTTATCATAGCATTTGATATTTCGTGGCCGTTTCAATGTAGTTTCAAAGAAATTTAACCATGAGCTACTTTCGAGATGCAGTGCAATTGTCTGCCCAATGTAACATTTACATGGATTTTTGAGGGCAACAGTGGAGGACATTTGAAGACGCGTAAGCGCCTGAAAATGTCCTACATTGTTGCCCGGAAAAATCTGTTAATACTATTGAGTGCAATTGAAATAGACTGGGCAGCAATGTAGGAAAAAAGCGGGCAGCAATGCTATGAATACACAGATAGACATGCGTTAACTGAGACTTACAAAATTTCTTAGACATGCATTGATACACATATCATCATTACGCGATACATTGTTAACTTCATTTTCCACATTGTTCCATGGCTAAACTACGCACAATATTTTTCAATCAGTGCTTTAGGGATTAGAAATAATGTTTTTAATGTCTTTTTATTCCAGAATTTTTCATTGTTTCTTTTAAAATGAGCAACCTATTAAATGTGACGTCGCCCTCAAAAGTTGTCTTGATGGGTGAAATAAAGTACATGTCAAAATTGTTCATCCCTAGTTTGCTAAGCTGCATTTTGCATCATGTATTTTCTGACAGCTACTCAATTTTTTGAAAAGTATTCTCGACCTTCGCATTTGCCTCTCTAGCAAACCATGGAAAGATAGTGGGGATTGCTTCTATCTGATTTTGCTTTGCATGAAGCATCGAGGATCACATAGTCAATGTGGGATCTCAATTGTACAACGCATTTTGAAAAACCATCTTTCAAGACACTTAAGAGCATGATTAAAGCGAAGGTTATGAGAACATGTTTGACGGCATGGCTTGAAAGCAAGGTTTTAAAGTCGCTCGTTATAATACGAGTAGTAATGCGCTTTTTTTTCAAACTTTTGATTTAGAGCCATATATGACGAATGCTTTGAAACCATTTGCAAAACACGCTTCTAAATCATGCATCAAAGAAGAATTTGAGAGACGTTTTATAGTTATTGTTTTAAACGAGACGTTAAAACTGTTCCCATTGATAATTGACATTACAGCTTACACCACACACACAAAAAGAATAATCTTCTATCGAGTTTCATCTTCCAGAAATTTCTAAAAAATTCAAAAGCAAGTTTGACATGCTTTAAAACACGCCAAACCTGCATGCTAACAGTTGTTCCTCAGCAGAAGATTAGCTCCTAACTGTATGTATCATAATTTATATCTAATCAAAGGATTTCGACTAAGATAAAACTAAGTAATCAAACGGTATAAAATGAAAGCATTAAGCATAGAACTACACAAAGAAATCAAGAAGGCACAAGTTATTGCTGTTATATATTTAGTGTGTTTTGACGTGAAATTAATACCTTTTCAGCAATTAATCAATGATATTTAGGTCCTTCTATAAAGTTGCACCTAGTAGTGCCTTGGTAGCACTATGGTATATCTTGTTTTATAGATAACGAATCGTTCAATAATTGATGATTCTGTTAATTCACCAAAACAATCCAATAACAATTATTTTGCACTTGCAACGTTTTGGTTGTAATTCTGAAATATATCTACAGCTGAATTCTTACTTGTGGTATTGATACCACAGAACTAGTTGTGGCTTATTAGGCCGGAGGCACACAGAATGAACCACAAGTCATAAGCCATTGTTTGCAAATCACTTCGCGATCCTCCATGAGCTATCGGCTTATGGCTTAATATATTTTTGTTAAATTTCACTGATATTTAATTCATGTTTTTTTGAATAGGAGTCCTTTTAGCCAGATCTGCTTACTGTTCTGCAATACCATCCTCATATAATCGATTCATTTAGTACCATCTGCGTTGCATAGTTTCAGTGACAAGAAAACGATGCTATGCTACCGAATTATGAAGGAGCAAGCGATGTCCAATTGAGGTAGTTCGTTGCATGATAAAAAGCAAAGTTTGTAGACACTGTTTATGGAGATACTAATGCGGCGTATGTGGCTTTGCTCATCAGGCGCTTTCTCAAGCGGTGTCCATTTTGATCCGTTTTCCTTTTAAGGTTCATTTTACTATTGTTGAAAGGGTCAATGCTGACAGAAATCGGTCTCACCTATTTTCGTCATTTAGCCCAATTTTGAATACTAATGTCACTCGCACAATAACCATGATAAAGTAATATCATCACTCGCAGTAATATCCATTTAATAAACCAAGGTCTTTCATTAGACATTCAACTTCATAAGTTATGCTGTCATGTATTTGTTTTTGTTTCGTCACCTTGATAGTGAAATCTCCTGTATTATGTTTCTAGTTTAGGATGAAATAAAAGAAAATGAATGCATATGATTCATCATGTTATTGACTTTATGTTTTGCTTGTTAAAGTAGGCTTATCTCACAATTCTGAAACGGATCGTTTTTCCAGGTGTTGAATGTGCGGGGGACAAGTCTGGTGGTGGAAACAGCGTAATCCCGATCGTGGTAGGGGTGTGTTTGGCTGTTCTTGTCATCATTATTGTTGTTGCTTATCTGATCGGTCGCAGGCGTCGACAAAACGTCTATCAGCCAATGAACTAATGATATTTTCTGATATTTTTTCCTTTGTATATTTTTTGATTGAATAAATCCAGTATTACGCCCTCGATCATGTGTCTGAAAACCAATAAAGTGCTTTAAAATTAATTCATTGTTTTGTTTGAAATTAATATTGAATGATCTCTGGCGTTAAATGCAATGCCAGCTAGTCTTGCAGTTTCTAGTCGATGATTTTATTAACTGGATTTCAATAATTTGTTTATTTTTGTACAGCAAAGTATAAATTAACGAAAGATGCGCTTGAGGAGCATTCACAGCTATTCAAACGTCGTGACACAGCTATTCAGTGCGTCGATGGACATTCATTTTGTATGCACTATTTGAACAAGTCTAATACCCTCACGGTTCATGGTACTAAATATGTATTTGTCAAAATGTCACCCCCACCAATTACACAACCAAATTCTTTGCTGAGTGAGCGAGTCATAAATTTTCATCCAGACCCATAGATCATGAAACATAATTCATTGATTGGATACATCAAATGTAAAACAAAATTTGCAAGGCATGTCGGAATAATTTCACTGAACTATTTTTCAAAAATTGTTTGATGGTCATATCTTCATCTGGTCAGTTTAACCCTGAAAAACAAGAATCTGAATTAGTTACCAATTTCCTTCATTGTACACTAATTATGACAAAACATTTTTTGAACCTGACCCGAATACGATAAAACTCACTCCCATCCAAGCCTACCAACCCATTAACGATCTTGCAATAGAAAATCAGTCTAGCCTATATCTCGGCCTCCGTGCTTCCAAAGCTCAACAAATTCAAATTAAATAATTTAGCGCGGTAACTGATGCCTGTTGCGAGAAAAAAATTACAGAAGCACTTCTGAACTTGCTTAATCAAATCAATGATGTCGAACTCGCAGACACCACTCTACACTGCCATACAGAACTGATCTTACATTAGCTTTATACGGAATGAGAAGATATTCCGGTTCACGCGTATGAAACGACTTTTTGATTACTCCCAACAAAAGGTTAGCCTTACTATTCTATCAAATAAGTCTAAATGGGAGTAAAAGGGACACATTTTGATTGACTTATCACATCCCGACCTTTCGTAATAACATGACAGCAAATTCTCATAGTGGTCGTTTTTATGCTTCCCGGCCGTTCATTAATGACTGAAATGATGATCATGGGCCTACATAGCTTCTTTCAATTTTTGTAGTTGAATTTTGCATGGTTGATGAGTGATGACGATGCACGGAAGGTTAGCCTATTTGTTTTCATCGTTCCGAAAGAGAATGGCGAAAGCACTCCAGTCTTATCTTCTATATATTCTAGTTTAAGTATTCACAAGAAACCCGACGCTTCGTCCTCCTTGGACTTGTTCACAGGTGTATGGATGTATGAAGACATAGCCATGCTCGGAGTTTGAATTGACTTATAAAAACAAATGATCACTGATTGTCAGCTCCTGTTTGCGATTAATGCATGGTTGATGAATTTTAATAATAAGTTTTGCTTCAGCGATTACATATAGAAACTGCATCATTATGAAATTGCATAATAATGATGTCAAAATCATCAATAGTTAAAATCGACCAATAGTGGTCTTTCTTCGCATGTTCTATCAACAACTTGTCTTGATTATTCAAACTACGTTTTTGTTCTGCAGCTCGCACTTAACGTGCGATTCGTACAGCCAATGCATAGCTCCAGGCAGTACTCCAAATATTTCCTCCTCGTCTATTGCCATGTCTGCAGCGAATAATAACGTTGAAAGTGGGACACCTAAGCCACCTATGGCTATCAGTCCAGATTGACATGATGGGCCTTCTATGTTCCTATCCCTTATACAGTTCTTGAAGTTCACAGTCACCTTCCTTGTGGTCAATCGTTATTCTTGTCAACGTTCTTGTGTCGTCCTGATTCGCAGTTCTTCTTTGAGACAGGTAGAGCCACCAGGAACGGCTTAGCTGCCAAATATCTTTAAGACAATGTCTGTAATTTCGAGATAGGCAGAGACTTTACGCACAATCCTGTTAAAATGTTTTTTGATTTTGATTGTAATATTGTAAAGAATCAAAAAAATAGCTTCTACCACAATGTTTACAAATAGGCTAAACCTACATGCATGCAATATATTTTAACTTACATATGTTGGGTTTGCTAATTATACCACATAGATAATTACAATTATGCAAATTATTGCGGTAGTTGAAACATGAACGAATCTGTCTGCTAGGTTTGCTGACAAGATTAATAGGCGAGTAATATGTATCGAATAATTATGAATAATTAATAATAATAATAAGTTTACGACTAGTAACCTACTATCGTTCATGTAATCCAAGTTCAAATTATTGTAACATTATTTTTATTTTTTTGCTTACTTTCGTAGTTTTATTAATGTTGGCATGACTCGTGTAGCTTTGATTGAAGCCATTTATCCTCAATTTTTTAGTTTATGCTTTTATTCATGTGTGGAACAACGCTCTTCAACATGCTTGTAACTATTTTTAGTAAAATTAGTTTTAACGTGTGAGGGGTCCCAACTATCATAATGAAGAGTATTCCCAGAGTGGCAGCCTTTTTTATATAATTCATACTTTATCTGATGATTGAATATACAGATGCTGATATCCAAAATATTAAGAGCGTTGTTCATAGGAACGTCTCTGGAAAAATTTATTTTCTCTGATACCGAGTTGAAAATGTGGAGGATACTATTCAAAATGCTAGCTTCATTTGGGAATGGCCCCATAATA
The DNA here is from genome assembly GCA_907163375.1 of Prostheceraeus crozeri. Taxonomy (NCBI): domain Eukaryota; kingdom Metazoa; phylum Platyhelminthes; order Polycladida; family Euryleptidae; genus Prostheceraeus; species Prostheceraeus crozeri. The sequence continues at coordinate 81,376 of CAJQUW010008405.1, forward strand.
AATTAATAATATCGTTGATATACCTCTTATAGAGACATGTTTGAATATTGTGACCATAGAGGTTAATTTATTCAACCCCATATTTTCAATATGATTCATGTAAATAATGGCAAAGGCTGTAGAATACTGAGAGCCCATAGGCCAACCTTGATTTTGGAGACACGTTTTATTATTGCAATTATATTGTAGAAAGTTACAAGTTTAAAAATTCTCAATTTCACCTTTCAAGAACCCGTAACAATCAAAAGTGTTTTCGTGTTCTTTTACAAATTTTGTAACAGTTTCGATTCCATGGAGTAAGCTTAGAGGTTTGCTATAGTGTACGAGTTTTTAACATCTATAGAAATAAAGTTAGGTTGTCTTTTTTAGGAAACGTAGATCCTCAGATGCTCGATAAGTTCGTCAGTGCTCTTTATGTTATTACTAATGACTTTTGGGACCAATCAGAATTTGACTCAATAACCACACATGTGTCTATTGGCGTTATTGACTGTGTGTGAATGAAGTAGCACTCAGTATGGCGAGTTCAGAGATGCAGAGCTCCCCCCACTGATGCAAATCTCCATAGATTTAGATTGTTCAATATTCTCAGTTTGCTGGGGGTTGCGATGAACGGGAATTTTCACCAGGGCTGCGAGAACTTATTGAGTGGCGGATAATCTCAATGAATCCGCTGAAAGGCAGAAACAGTGTATTCCATCGCTTGTGTAGTTTAATGAAAAATAAAGATAGTAATTTCGAAAATTTTTAATCAAAAAATGAAAATGATAGTTCATAATCATTCTTCTTACACCACATTCCATGTTTTCCCGTCTTCTACGTTGATGAACACCAAGTCTTTGTTTCATGTTCTTGAAACGGCAACGTATACAACATCCCATCTGAGAAACTGGCATGGAAAGATGTAAGCCTACAGTGTTGACCTTGAGCCTTGTTGATTGTTATTGCAAAGTATGGTTTTTATAGGAAACTGGCTTCTTTTAAACGACAATGGAAGTCCACTATCTGTTGGTTTTAGTGAAACTCTATAGGTAATGCACAGGCTTGCCGTGGGAATGGGAATTCCCATAGGATGGGATGCGGGTTTCAGCTTATGGTTTTAATGTTAACCATCCTATATCTGTTTAGGCAGTGAAGTTCTCTATAAAAACTAATTTCTTCTCCCACGGCAGCAACCAGACAAAGTTGATCACCTCATATTCGGTTTGATTGGTTGCAGTTGGAGACATCGTACTCGATGGCCAGAAGCCGATACAAGTACAGAACAGTTGGAAATGTCATACACATGCTCATCCTGAATAACCGGCTAACGTGTTTCAGTGTTTCGCTTGCAAACTATTCTGTTCCTCTGATTGGCGCTTGGCGCTGACTCATTATGGCAACACTACAAGCCGAACAGCGAGCTGCGTTTATATATGGAAAATAATAGGTATATTAGGCTATAGGCCTAATTGTGACCGGTACTGTAAACTCTCTTTACACTATTTAGTGTCATTATAATTTGAAATTTAGTTTGTCGATGATAGTATATTCGTTATAGTTTATTTGTTGGTGACTATTCAGATTATTTCCTTGAAGTCCTTTATATTTGTCGACTCATTCCTGAAATGATCTTTTTTGTAAGCATAGATCCCCATTATCGAGTGTAGGTCCCTCGATTATTATATACATATAGCCAAAATTACAGGTTTTTACAAGAACATTTTGCAAGAGCAAATAAGGAAGACAGAATTGCAAGAACTAATTACAAGTACATTATAAGTTAACTGTTATAGCCTAAAATTTATAATGTATAGTTGATAATTAAAGACATTCAAAGAGAGTGTTGAATTATGAAATTCACTTGTTGTTACACCTGGTATGCTTTATTCATTGACTTTGAGTTTGGTGAAATGTGATTCATTAGTAGAAGATCTGGATTATGTTGAATATGGAAATGTTGCGGCCTGTAATTGCCCATATGTGTTATCTGAGTTTGTACGTTTCTCCACGATTTTTTGACTTCTCAGGTCTATACATATGACTCTGGTGTTTGATTTTTAATATCTAAGTAACTTTTGGCTGGCTACTTTCGTTATTTTCAGTATTTAGTATTTCATTTCAATCTGTTATCTATAATTAATTGTTTACCTCTTCAGTGCTTTCACGCATACACAATAATGAATTCTTACTTATTCGTCTCAATAGCATGCAAGTGTTCAATTTTTCCAATAACATCATTAATTGATAATCATCAATTCCATACCATTTTATTGGATTCTTGTCAGCTGAATTTTGTCTTTACCGCAGTAGTCGCCGCCTACTGTAGACAGCCGCATATTGTGGACAGTCACCAGGAACGGAATTTCGCCCTAGTGAAATCCGCTGAATAATTATGTGGACAGCCGTCGTCTACTGTGAACAGGCCTTGTAAATGAAAATATAAATGAGAAACTCAAACCAATCCATTCCTTTTAAATGCTACTTGTTGCAAAGCAAGTTAAGGAAAGTGTAGAAATTGTTTTTGGACATCTTGTTTTTATTATCTCCGACACCCTTGCAGAAACCATCAATTGCTTGCAGTGCAATTAATTGGACATCATTGCAGCTTGATGCTTGTCAAAACCTACACCAAAATATCACCTAAAATCAAATACATGCCCTCTAAACTTTATACCATATACATATACCATATACCATATACACCTGGTTTTCTGGTTCAATCAGGTTTGGCTTTTCATTCGTCGATATTTTTAGACATCTGGTTTCTCAGTCAGTCTGAGTCGGAGGAGCTCTTCCTCAACTCCTCAATTGGGTGGCAATGGACGATGAAGTGGAAGTCGCAGATAAAGCGACGGCTGATGAAGTGACTCAACAGCTCGCCCAAGTCGGGGCCCGGCGACGCCAAGAATCAAGAAGGAGCGGTTTAGAGAGGCTTTTAGAGGGGTTATTTCGGTTATTGTGGACCGCTGGTTAATGTGGACAATAACTCCTGCCCCGCGGTGTTCACAATAAGCGGCGACTATTATATATGCAATATATTGAGCTGGCAAATATGCAATGCATTAACTAACTAAAACTGAAACTACTGAAACCGATTTTTTGCACTTAGATGCTTCAAACCCGGGAAATGTGCATCTGTCCCGCAAGACACGTTCGGGACACTGGCATGGACGTTTGGTCTCATTGAATTAAAGTCGCATCGGCGACAAACATGTAGCATTGTTCAATGAATTACACATCTGTATACGTAATTATGATTCTGCAGAAAGTCTAAGCTTTGAACCTCAAGCAATGAACACAATCGAGCGACAGCTAAAATGACTGGCCTCTTTTTAAGACCAATCCTTCGACAATTACACGCATATGCCCACACGATTCACGCTCACTTTTTGCATTTATTAACTTTATTGCTCTTATCTTGTAGAGCGTCTAATATCGATCGAGTGATGTAAAAAAACACGAAAAGAATGACATTTCTGTCATTGCTGGATGCCCATTCTTTCTTTTTAGCCGCAATGTGATAGAAAGCATTCTCCAATTAATCACAGTTTATATTCAAGGAATTGAAAATCGTCTTTATCGAATATTGAAAATTAAGAATTTGAAGTGTATACACAGCGCAATATATTGGTTTGAGTTTGCTAATGAAAACATAAGTAGAAATGTAAGTGATCGGAATCATGCCCGAAGATTCCAATACATCTCCTCCAAAATATTTGATTTTCAATGAAATCGTGGCCACGATTTCAAGCTTTGAAGATTACAAATTCCGGGTGTACATGTACATTCACGAGTAGATCACTCATACTGTCAAAAATGTTAATAATTTTGGTATGCAACTCATCGAAGTTGGATTTCAAATTTAGTCTTCGATTTGATTTTCAGACAATGTCTTAAAGTTTCACCACTTTCGAAGAATTATTTTTGTCCGCGAAACTGGACAATCGTTACAATCACAAGTGACGTGAGAAGCCCACAAATTTCCATGATGCTGATAACACTCATTCCAAGCCATAAGCCAACATTGCTAGCAAAAGATGTTACTAGTTTCAGAGGTGGAAAAGAGTCAGCTTGAGAAAAAATTCTCATGTTGTTGTTGTTTAGGTAGACAACTAGTTGTTGGCAATATTTGCATTTATATAAAAGCACCAATGTCTCAATAGCGTTGTTCGGTTTTGTCATATTCATGTCCTGGAATTGTTTTTGACTGGTGTGATATTGGTGAGCAAACACTGAAAGGAGAGAAAAAAATTGCATTGAGCTTCACAGAATTATCCAAATTCTTGGCATTGCTGATGACATTGGGATTTATTAATTAATGCATTTTAATGCATTAAATATTATTAACAATTTATTTTCAATTATGCTTATTATGGCCCTAAATGAAGATAATCAATCATCTCGAATGCATACTTGCATTCATAAAGGCAATCAAATGGTAAAATTTTACGAGAAAAGCTATTTCCAAATCGGATAATGCACAGGGGTGTTGAATGCACAGAAAAATATTGTGAGATCCCTTTTCAGTAAACAAAGGGTGTAGGATAACTTTTTCATCGGTGTCAGATCAATGGTTGTCAGGGTGTCAGTAGCAATTTTCTTATAAATCTGATTTTTATATATCTTTGTTCTTTCACCCAATATTAAAATGCAAATATCATAAGAATATAAGTTAATAGATTATTGTGTGAGTCATAGATTAGTGATATATAGGTAGAGTGTCGACTCAAAAAAAGTATCTGTATACAGTGAAACTTTTTATATCAAAAGATTCAGTTTTTTGCGGATATTACGTTCCCGTGGTCCAAAAAATTATTTGAGCAGTTTTTAAAAAAGTCAAAATTTTGCCAATTTACCCGGTGAAAAAAAACTGTCGGGATCTGTCGGTCAATTGTCGGTAAATTGTCGGGCCGACAATTTACCGACAATTCACCGACAGATCCCGACAGTTTTTTTTCACCGGGTATATACTACCGAGATGACTCTCCTGCATAAGTAGTATGCAACAAGTTGGATATCAAAAGGAATGAATATTTGCTAACAAGCATCGTAACCAGACGGAAATTATGCTGGTGATCAAGGAAATTTCATGATCCGTGTTATAATGGAAGTCTTCATGAAAAAGTCGCCATCTTTTGGTGCTTTCTTGACTGAAATTTCAAGTTTTTAATTCAATTTTCACCGGCATGATTTTATGATTTACTAAATTCATGTTTTATTTCTTGAGTCCGAATAGTGATGTGGACCCATTTACATCTTTCAGAGTTAATTGAAATCATTATCTTTAATTATGTGATGCTGCTCTGCCAATGGCAGGTTGCCTGTGACATGATCACGCCTAAGAAAATACTCTTGAGGTTTAGCATGAAAGTAGTAGGAACCTATCGAATTGCTAATTTAACAAACATTAAATCTCCAAGGCTGTCATGACACTGAGAATGTGTAAAATACTATCATGATCACTCATTCCGTGGCAATTTCTTCAAAACTGCAAATATTCGCATATCTCACATTTGGTGACAATACCACCTGTATCTCCCTCGAGTTCATTTAATAAAATTAAAAGTGTATACACATTGGGGATTTAATAAATGAGGAGTTACCATTCTACCTAATATACTTACTCTATGGTGTGAATCTAATCACTAAAGCATACACTGTCTTCATGTTGAAATCCTGCATCAAAGAATACCTCCAATTCTCTTTCGTTTAATGAATGCAATTGATCAGCACTGTAATTAAATAATATGCCAAGTTGATTTATGGAGCATCAGTTTTCATATGGTATAAAGTTTAGAGGGCATGTATTTGATTTTAGGTGATATTTTGGTGTAGGTTTTGACAAGCATCAAGCTGCAATGATGTCCAATTAATTGCACTGCAAGCAATCGATGGTTTCTGCAAGGGTGTCGCAGATAATAAGATCACGATTAAGGGATGCCATGCGACAAGAAAAAGGTTGAGAAACATTGCTTTAACCTAAAGCATGGTCTACCATAGGTCAACGTAGCAACTAATCTGGAAATTCTACGGTGAAAATTGTTGCCAATGTAGTACACGTAGTTCTGTCATGAAGCACGAACTTCTAAGGAAGTTGAAAATTGACTTGACTAAAAAGATCGATATAAGATAATCGGATGGCTTTGACAAATCAGCTGATCAAAGCAATTACAGCAATTTGATAATTCCGAGTAGACCTAACATATTGGGCTTAAAAAGCCTGAACTTAAAGACTGTCAGATCTAAGGTCCTGCAGTGTGATAAAAAAACAGAATTCAAAAGTAGACTTTATACTTTTCGCGATGAATCATTAATGGCACTATTGTCATCTGTCATTCTGGCTCAAAATTCTTTTATTTGCATCGTCCATGTGATGCATTCGAACACCAAATTATTTTCGATCTAAATCCTGTTTTGGTCATTTTGTGTGATTTTGAGCGAACGTTGTCAGATAATAAAGCTAGAGAATCCGCGATTGACAGAGAAGTAGGCGAAGACAAGGCCATTTTCATTCAAAGCATGATGTATTCTCTCAAACATTTCAGACACACGTGGTAACATTGACATGATTTACATGACATTGTGCAATATTCTATTTCGTGTAAAATTTGCACAATGGCCGAGTGTTGCTGTTGAAAGTAAAATCCGTAGATGGACGGCAGTTATTAATGTCACCTAGAAGACAGTTTTGAAGTGCTATAAAGACTCGCATCAACAACTAGCTCATTTTTATGTCATATGAAAACTTAAGATAAGATAAGAATCTTCATTGATCTATAATAGTAAAGTGATTGTTGTACTATGGGTCTACAAGTAACTTAATCAGATTATAGTATTAGTCATTCTTTTGTTGCAGACTTGTAATGACAGCAAAGATGGTAAAACTTGTCATTCTTTTCAAAGTCATTGGGAATTGTTAACTATTTCATTTCAAATTAACGATATGATTAAGTCCATCCGTGAGGTATTTCGCTCTGAAGATACTCTATAGCACTGAGCGAAATATCACTTATGGTTAAAGTTACATGGTTCATTTTCAATGAATAACTTGATCATTCTAAAACAATTGACTAGTTAGTCGATAATTCTAGGTATTATCAGGCAATTGATATAATAGCAAGTATATCTGCCGCGTCAAACATTGGTGAAGTCAAATATTTCCTATTAAATGATTGTTGATTGAGTTAATTGATTGATGTACCCATTTTAATTGCAATAAAAAGTTAAATATTAACGCCTGATGATCCTTACAGTTTTATTACCACAGAGAATGGAAAATTTCGTCGGCTTCGATAGTGAACGCAAAACAGAAATAGTTTTGCCAAAAACAAACAAATGGAAAAATTTCCGGAAAACCAAAAATTGTTCCATACAGAACTTATTATAAGAAATGTAACTTACTCTGAGTGTTTTGATTCTGCTGTGACATTTTGTTAAATAATGCGTTAATTCTGTAAGAAGTCGTTGAACATTTCTGCAAACATTTTGAGCCATCAATTTGTTTCGACGATTCTCGTCTAAGGCATAATACGGTTACATTTAGTTGTGATATCGCTTCTTGATATTCACTATTTGTAATCGTGTGACTCTTGTTTATGAATTTAGCAAACAAATTTGCTTGTAATTCAAAGCATCCCCTGATGAATCGTTGGGACGGCCTTCTTGGTAAAGTATCTGAAGCGCAGCCACATTTCGAGATTATCCAATCCTGCTGTAGCAAGCGGTAACAGAGATTGACTGTATAGTTCCACCGAAATTCTCTCCCTGTTGCATCAAGGATAAGCAAATATTCATTGGACTTTGCGCATGGCTTTTCTGGAGAGGCCAGCATTGTTTGCTGAATAGCATCCACTCCTAAACTTACATCTTGCTCTGGCTTCCAAATCAGTGGTGCTTGAAACCGCGGGTACTCTCCTGTTGGAGTAATGTAGACATAGAAAGCTTTAGGGTTTGTGTGAAGGAAAAGTTCATAGTAGGCTTTAAAAATGATTATTTCGGTGAAAACATAGGAGTTGACGAATATTGATGATGCCAATTTGAAACTTATTCCGGAGTTTTTTCCTGATTGGTATGAAATATTTGTATGCGGCAGCGTGTAGACCATGCATGGACCTACGCTTGGTTCGTAATACATCTTGAAATCCAGGGGCTGACAGGTTGCATTGATGAATTTACAGGTGATTATTCCATTGATAGGATTTTCTATGACATTGTGTAGAATGACTATGCGTCTCGATGATATGAGAGCATTCACAACCACATTTCCACCAAATGCTTTCATTAATTTGCCAAACCTTTTGTATATTGGAAGAAAATACATTACGGCTCTGGAATCGGCAGTCAAACTGAAGTATTTCCCACAAATATGCACGCTTGGAAGTGATGTCTTCATGTACTCAGTATGTATAATTGTCGCAGGTTTCCGATTGATAAATCTGTATAACAGAAAACAATGATTATAAGTTAATCAATGGCACATGAAATGATTTTCTTAGTAGTGCAAGTGGCACTGAAACATAAGTCTACATCAAATCAAATTGATCTGGTGTAGCACAGTTAAAAGACTGTCTAGTTATCGCTTTCTGGTTAGAGCAGAATTAATCAAATAAACATGCAATCGATTGACACGACCTAATCGTGATCACGACCTCTTGATTTTACTTAATCAGGGGCTCCGCCACCAGGGGAGGGAGGGGGTCTGTCCCCCCGCCATCTTTTTTTATTAAGTAGCATAAAAAACTGTAGGGAAAGTGCAACATAAGTAAGTAAGTAAGTGTTTATTTCTGATATTGAAAATCAATAAATACACAAAAATACAAGTCACAAAATAAGTCAGATACAATAAACCGGAGAAAAAGAGAAAGAGAACACTGTCACACAACTGGAAAATGCTACATGGTTTCATTCATGACAACACACATCCAAGGTATGAATGAATGGAGTCTTCTGGCAGTTTTAACATTTGGAAGACATAAATGACCGCTACGTAGCATTCGAAGAGGAATTAAATGATGCAGAGGATGCTCCTAGTTTACTTCACATTTCTTGAAAAATGAAAATGCACGGTCTTTCAGAACCACAGAAAACAAGGGAAACTTGTTGCACGTACAGTCTTTACCGCAAATCAGTCGGTGAGCACGATTATGAAATATTTGCAATTTTTGCTCGATGGATTTTGGAAGCCAAGAAAACAGAGAAGCGGCATAAAATAAAAGATTACAAATCAATGAATTATACACAATGACAAGCTGGTCAGAAGACACAAGCGGCTTTAACGTTCGAATTACGTACAGTCTTTGCGAAGCAAGTTTCAAAATTTCGCTGAAATGAAGATCCCATGTTAAATTCTTGGTTCAATGAACACCCAAAATTTTCACGGCATCTGAAACCTTGATAGATGGATATAAAGCGTCAAATTGTTCTCCATGATAGAAAATCATCTGCGAGGATTTCTCGAGATCTAGTAAACATATACCCTTACCTGCTAAGCTGAAAGGCATTTCGATAAAAGGAAATAGATTGAGCATTCATCGCTCAACTGCATGTAATGTACTGTCAATCCGTTTTCGAAAGCTATTCTTGCTCCACTTCACAAATTGAGCACTCTTTTACAAAGTAAGAGTAAAATTGTGACTGATGTGATCATCGCAGCAGATGTCACGAAGAAAATTATTCAAAGTCTACGCAAAAATGAGAAAAGTGTTGTTGATGACGCTCTGGCGAAAGTAGAAAAGTTAAACTTGAGTATGCCACGATTACCCAATGCCCTATCACTCCCTTCTAGTTTTCTTCAGTAGAATATCAGCAAGAAATGGATAAATACTTCAGAACTAAATTCTATAAAGTTTGAGACTTTGCAATGACACAAATCTCGACACGTTTCAATCAGGGAATCTGCTTTACTTCACACCGAAAATGAAAATGCTTCCAAACTGTCTGCATATTCCGAGTTTGATATAAAGCACCTGATCAGGCAGCTTAGAATGTTTAAATAGTAATCCTCGTTTTCTAGTTAAATTACATGATCATTAGCACTGCACATACAATTAGCGTAATGTAGTCGTGTTTGAACACTAGATTTCAATATCTAAATTATGGGTCTCCCAAACTTTAAAAGCGTAGCGGAGCGCCTGTGCTTAATCATTCATCATGGTTATAATCACATCATCCGTGTTTTGTTAGATTCAATCAATTGCTTTTTTCATTCATGTATTTATAACCTACAGTCTTTTTTTGCTTCATCGTGACTCGCAAACTAACAACTTCACTTCACATGTTTAATTCACAATCGAAGTCAACTGATTGAATAAAAGAAAGTAGACAAAAGTCCAGGACACTTCTCCAAAACTCTCGAAACTTTGATTATCATATCTTCAGTTCAAATGCTGAATATCTGATTTTATTTTTTGAGCAAATTTACAAAACTTTTCAACTCTCATAAATTTTCTTAGAATTTTAGAGATTGTATTAGGCCTACATTGCAGCCAGAACGAGTTTCTGTAGGCCGAAAATGAGACTTTCACATAATGTTGTGCACCCTGTGCCTTCAACGAATATTCACGTCTGCCGAGTTTTATCCAGTTCCTCTTCTTGTCAGACGCGATCAAAAAAAACACATGTAAATCTAATGGGACGCAGATTGAAGCTTTTGGCAAAAATGAAATTTTGTTTGTTTTCTCTTATTTACAGAAAAATACTAAGTCTAGAGCCATAACTTTTGGCATGTCTTCAGGTCATTTCCTATTATGTTTGTGATATTATCATACTTCTGATCGACAATGCATATGAGAATATGACTAAATGTGGATAAAATTGACCCAAATGTCTTTGTTTGCCTACATTAGGAGGCGTGTTTACCTTCATAGATAAATGTTCATGAACATGATAAGAAATGACTTGAAGACGTTCCATGTCAAAAATTATGGCTCTAGAATTTCTACTTTTCAAATAAAAAGATAAAGCACATAAAATATCTTTTGAACCAAAACCTGCAACCTGCGTCCCATTTGATTAACTGTGTTTTTCTTTGATCCTGTCTGACAAGAAGAGGAACCGTGTGGAACTCGGCAGATGCACAGATTTACAATATAACCAATAGGGGGTATTCCATGCAAGTCTAATTGTTGACCTTGTTCCCTACAGAAACTGGTTTTGGCTGCCGGACTAACAGTTGAAAGTGAAGGAAAAGGACAGAACGTTGACTACTTTAGCAGTTGTCAAATCTTTTTGTTGCATGATAACCACAGAGCGATGGCAAAACTGATACTGAATTGATTTTTTTCATGACAACAAAGAAAATCAACATTTCATAAATTCAAATTGTTGAATTTATGTCTTATATCAATTTCTGTTAGCGAGAGTTAGACATCTGATCAATTTTCAGGGAAATCGAATCAATGAGGGTATGTGTTATCAATTGCTTTTTTCTAAATTTAATCACTAAAAATCAACGGTATTATCGCGAACCACTTATGCACTATGCAATCAGGATATAGGCATGCGGCATTATCAAGTAAAATTATTTAAGTTTTGGAATAACATGATATTTATGCCTGTAGCAACCAGGAGCCAGTATAGCAAGTAGCTTTTGTATTTTACTTTTGTATGCATGTATGCACTTGGTCTTTATGACGAAATAATTTGTACATGTGTTTCTTATTTGTATTAGCATGGTAGCAATAAGGATTCAATAAGGTACGGTAACAATAAGGTTGAAATAAGGATTCGTGCATATTCATGTAGGCCTAAGAGCATGTGTATGCTCAAGTGATAGGCTATATGTGTCACGCTTGTGTCAGGTTACTTTAGGGAAGACCGAGGCAGAACGGACCATTTAATGATCTAGAGCTTGTAAAAACTATAATTTCAAATCCATCCATTTTCTACGAAGATGTCTTAATTAATATCATTGAGTGAATCAGCAGCCTTAGTAGACGCACTTAGTTGATCTTTTTCAAAAAAAATGGCGGGGAAAAGTGGACAAACCTGGAGCACTATGCCCAATATTATGTAGCGAAACTTATTTCTTGAAACCAAATGATTGACTAGGAGCTAATAAAACAATAATTGTGAAAAAATGCAACAATTGTTTCAAAATCTACTTCTATTGCCTTCAAAGCAGATAATTAAGTTAAAAGGAGAGTTCGAAGACAGCGGATACCGCTTTGACTTTGGGTGAATCAGATTCAAGTTGATCGCACTGTAAAAGTTTTCTTTAAAGCATACAGATAATGCTTACTTATCAAGATAACGATTTAACATAACAAACTAAGTTGATCCTACATATAGTATTAATGCCTGAAACGCTCTTAAAACAGCTTTATATCTAGAAAAGTCAGCAGAATGAGAATCAACAAACTGTCAATTCAACAGAGGAAAAATGCAGCTCATTTCGGAGCGCATCGCATTGCTGGTTGTTGAGTTTCATTCCTGACGAGGACGTTTCACTTATTTTTTAGTTAATGCTTTATTGCTATCGAACCAACACATTAAAAAATCATTTCATAGTAAAAATTGACAGAAGCTATTGTTCATTTCTATCACTTTTGTAAAGTTTTGAAGCATAAAACACGAACTGGGTGTAAAACGCGCTAATTAGGACCAAATCAAAGCATATTTATTCAATTTGGTCGACCCTCAGTGTTATTAGCCTATAGACAAATGCTGTTTGCGGATAAGTATTCTGGCCAACGTTAGCTGGATATGGAGCATGTGTTGCAAGCGACCCTAACGGCAACAGCGTTTCTTTTCCGCGATACTCAGAGGGTTAATAAGGTATATTATATACTTTAAGAAATATGAGCCTTTACTGAATAAATCCATCCCGATTAATGCGAAGGATCTTGTAAGATGTAGGCAACATGAGTTTAAAAAAAATGGAAAGAATTTCAGAATAAAATTTCGCTTGAAATATTTCTACCTGACATCAGATGATTTTGAAGCCAAGATTCTGATGGTCCTGTTCATTAATTTCATTCAATCTATCCATGCCATCATGAAATCCCTGAAAAAATTTTAAAGGCATAGGACATTTATTTGGTTCACGAAAATCAAGAAATGTCTTGATTTTCCAGTTTACTAAAAAAATTGTAATTATTTCTGCGAATGAATGTATTTGCACAAGCTTGATGGCGAATAGCTGTAATTCAATTCTATTGTGTGCTTACTGTGGAATATTAAATACAATACTATTTCACACATTTCCTTGTTCTTCGATTTTAACAGTTTCCCGCAAATTAAGAAAAAAATTTCAATGAAACTTTATGATTGTTTCTTTCACACAGTTTCTTTATTTCCATCATCTTTTGTGATATATCATACATGTCATGTTACTAAGCTATTGATCAAAGAGTCAATGTAAAGCAATGTAGTCGTTCATTTAGTACAAGTAATCAACAATTTTCTACCTTCAGAGAAAAGTATCTACATGTACACCTGCGATGGAAGTTTCAGAACAGCTCATACTATCGTAAGTTGTGAGTCTTTTTTACGCTTACGAGATATGTGCATAGGCCTATATTATCTCAGATTCGTCAAAAATTGAGACACTGCCTTTTGAAAAAATGATTGAAGAACTATCTTTCTACTAAAGATTTCAAAAGAAAAATAATCCTTAAACTGTACATGCATGCTGAAATTGAAAGGCATTTTATTCAGTCATAGGCCCATGCATGTATATCAGCCAAATCAAATAATTACAACATGATAACAGGCGGGCATCTCCCGTGTCCATATTTATCCCAATTATATTTGTATATATACAAAGTCTTCATTTTTATCAAATTCGTTAAATATTTACTGAATCAGTCGGCTATAGTCGACTGACTAATCGGCACTTATATGGTATCATTTATTCGGCAATTATAATAGAGGCTGATCAGTTTATTGAACAGAATATGACAGTATAGAACTGCGGGCTGCCTGCAAGAACTGTGTGGACAAATTTCTGATGGAAATTTCTCTCAAAGAGCTGCGCAGGAGATGAGTCTATTTGCTGACTAAGTTTGCTTTTGAAGGTTTATAAGTACATCTGTAATAAATAAACATCATAAGTATTATTTAATTTTTTCCTGGGCAGACAAAATCATTTCATAAAATTATAATTGATAAGTCAAATGAATGAACGTGAATAAAATCATCGCATGCAGCAGCATATATTCAGAAAATCCAGATGCGACAATTATGTCATCATCTTCATATTTAGTCATAGACAACTCACTGATAGAATAGAAATGTACAATGGCCGCTGAAGGCCATCATTACAACCAACATCATCAGAATCCATGTCAACCTCAATTTTGTATTGTTCGTGTTCACAATGTGTAGATACCCATGAGCTGTTGTGGTTCCTGCAAACTTTCTCAGCACCTTTTGCACTGGATCTTTACCCGATCCAAATTTCGACAACACAGGACGACGGTAATCTGACAGAGATAAAAAAGGATAGAAAATAGATAATAAAAGTTAAGGAATTTTAAAAAATGATAATAATAATTAATAAAAATTAAATAAAAAGTGCATGACTGCGGAAATCGAAGTGCGAATTTCGCATTATATTATGTCTTTATCTCTATAAATGATTGACAAACTAGAAATGATTGTTTAAACCGACGTAAATTACCATGGAAGAATGGTTAAAATGCTGGTTAATCTTAGAAAAAATCAAAAATTGTCTTGAACTCATTTCTACTTCAACATGTGAATCACACTGAAAAAAATTCCCGTGCCACAAACGTGTCTACTTCAGATTTTTGTGTCAGTAAGTGTGATTTAAATGAATTTTATGTTGAAGACACGTCTAATGCGTGTCGAAGTATATTTGACGAGTCTTACTATTAGTCTTTCAAAATTTCAGGTGTCGCCATTTCGTTTGTGTGTCGAGATGAGAGAATTAGCGTGTCAGGACTTATATTTAAAACAAAACATTAAGTATTTAAACTCTTTCTAAGCACAACAGGATGACCATAGAAAGCATATGGCATCTTATAATTATTATACAGGCGGTTTGATTATAGTTCGATCTTACCTCCTCTTTGGTTCAATAGCATCATCTAAATGTAGATCCTAAAATACTTTTTCTTGATATTAACAATAATTATTTCCGAAGTTCCTTTAATTATATTTACTATTAGAATCTTACAATCCCATCAATGTTGAGTAAAACATTCTAAAACAAATTATTCGTACAAAGATATTAAAGCGCGTTGTTCATTCGCCAACCAACAAACGAACGTCATATTGAACATGGAACGAGAAGGTGGCATCTTATTATTATGCCCGCCAGTAGCAAGATGCCACTATCTCCTCCCAGTAACAAGCCAGTAATAAGATACCACTGTCTCCTCCCGGGTTACATGCGACGTTCACATGTTGATTGGCGCATGACTAACGTGATTCAATATCTTTCTACGAATAATTTTTTTTAGAATATATAATCAACTTTGATGGCATCATAAAATTCTAATAGTAAATGTACTTTAAAGAAATTAGGAAATAATTATTATTGATATCAAATAAAAGTGATTTAGGTATAAAAGTACTTTAGGATCTACATTTTGATGACGCTATTGAAGTTATAATCAAACCAACCTACATCCGAAATAAATTGTAATTTGTTTAAATGCCGTTAAATTTGATCAGGAGATACCTTTAATATATGCTGCAAAAATGGCAGAAGATGGAGTAGCAGACACCGAGGTATGTATACTGTGCGAGGAAAACAGTTCGATTTTTTAGGTGTCATAATTATGTGTTGGTCATAATGACAATTCTATAATTAAACCGTACATAGGATTATTGCTAAATGAAACCATAGGCATACTTTCTGATTCTCCTTAATGTCTAATCAAATAATTTATCCGTGTTCAAGCATTATAAAATACTTTTAATTTATGACTAATATCCATTGTATATTTGCGCCGGTGAATGGTCTGTGTTAAGAAAAGTTAGGTATCTGAACATGCCGAATTAATCCACAAAAAATATAACGATTGCAGGCTGGATGCGTAGTTTTATTTTTCCTTAAATGTTCCTCGATTATTTTTCACATAGCTTATATATGTAGATTGTACCCACATAGCTTTGTATATCCATTCGGGTTCAAACTGTCAAGGGTAGAAAGTCGATGTCCTGAACACGAAGAAATAAATATGTCTGTTATCTACCAGGATATAGGCCTAGGCCAAATAAGGAATAGTAAATTTCAAATTTATAAAACTTAGCGAACGAATTTCTAAAAACTAGCGGATTAAATAGAATTAGCAGCTCCGAATAAATCTGCAACGTTGAATTTAAGAAGTGGTAATAGGCAATAGGCATATAATTTGCCGTATTCTATACAGCAAGACTGGAATATATTCATATGGAATATATTCCTCCTCGTGTGTCCCTGTCGATTGTAGCGTGCCCCAGGGCTCAGTCCTGGGCCCACTTCTATTCATACTGTACTCTTCTGACATTATCCAAATCGCTGAAACGCATGACCTGTTTATTCATGTGTTTGCTGACGATATTTTACTGTATGGCCGTTCTAACCCTTCTCAATCTCAACTGCTCAGTTATACAACTCTCAGCATGTATAAATGCCTTATCCACATGGTTGAAGACAAACCATCTCCTACTAAATCCTACAAAAACGACTGCTATGTGTTCTTCAAAGCGTCGACTCCTGCCTCCCTCTAATCACATCATCCTTGGCGATGCTCAAATCAAGCCTACCTCAACGCTCCAGTGCCTTGGTATAGCACTTGACAGCCACTTAACTTTCAAACCCAATATCACGAGAACAGTGTCGTGTTGCTTTTCCTCCCTTCGTCTCATTCTCAGTATCCGCTCCTCTATTAACCCCTTGCTCACCAAAGTTCTTGTCACTTCGTTAGTGCTATCTCGGCTTGACTATTGCCTTTCCATTCACGCTAGCTTACCTGCGTCTTCTCTTCATCGTCTTCAGCGTGTAATACATGCTGCCGCTCGAATTATTTTTATGTCCTCTCGCTATGACCCTATTTCACCCCTGTTGTCGCAACTCCGATGGCTCCCCATCAAAGGCAGAATTGAATATAAAATTGCTGTTCTTACTTTTCAGTGTCTTAACGTCTCCGCCCCAGAATACCTCTCTTCCAAACTTACCAATATTTCTTCTCTTCCAAGTCGCTCGCGCCTTCGATCTTCAAGCACTGCTAAACTTCTTACCCCATTTACTCGACACCCGACCCTAGGCGGTCGTTCTTTCTCCTCCACCTCCCCAAGCGTGTGGAACTCTCTTCCCACTTCTCTAACCTCCCCCATGTCCTTTTCTTGCTTCAAACGCATGCTTAAATCCCATCTCAAAAATAAATACTTGTAATCTTTTTGGAATGTGTTTGTAATCTACTAGTACTACATAAATATCTGTTGACCTGCTGTTTGGCAACTAGTGTACGAATCTTTGCTGTACATTTTTCTATTTGTGATATGGCCTTGAAGTCCTTCATGGACAAAACGCCACACTTTTGTGAAATTCTTTACATGACTAAATAAATAAAATAGGGCGCATGCAAAATTTAAGACGCTGCGCTCCAACGCACCAGTGTTTGCCGATGCTCCCCTTCGCGCTGATTCTGTGTGCATTTTGTCAGTTAATACTCTATTTCTAAAAATTTTAGAAAATTTTAAAAATGTTCAATTTATCAGGAAACAAAATTCCCCTTTGAAATCAATTCATCATGTTGTTAGACAAGGAAAGGCGTAGAAAGAAGTTTTTATGACAACACATATTATAGTGACTTAAACTCTATTGAAGCAAGAATTGTTATGTTAGAAGTTGCATCATTTGTTTTCTACTGTTACAGGGTTTTTTGACGCACAGTTCAACGCAGTCTGTGCAGTTAATTTTCTTGATTTGTGCATTTCCACGGTAAGCAACTTAATAGAATACATATGGCATAAATGGATGTGCAGATTTTACATCAGTTGATCCGCAATAAACAAAAACAACATCAAAAGACATCACTGCTTTTTGAAAAATCGAATTATAGTAAGATTGAGCCTTACGACTACTTGTCAGATTTAAATATCAACTGCACGCTACTCTCCGATGTATTCCAGGAGCACCAGGAATTTGGGGAAGTTCTTTTTGACATCATAGCGGTCACTTTTATTTTCATTCTGGTGGCCAAGATCATCAAGATGATGCACAGCGCAGCTATTGCCAGTTTGTTATGCTGTTGACGTTATAATCATGATTTTTGAGAAACATAAGCTTGCCGACTTGCGAAGCGACATATTGCGTACCGCAAGAAGCTGACGCAGCATGAAATTCGAAAATCCGTGACTGTCAATTACACAATGTGCACCTCTAGGAGCGATCACTTTAATCGCTTTAATGCCACATGCATCAACAGTTTGTTCAGAAGGCTCATGTCTTAGTTTATATCTCCTGCTGAAGGACAACGCAACTTTATTGACGAAACAACTTCTAAGAAAAAGTTATTGCCTCAATAAAACCTCTTCACATGTGAAATTCTGAGGTTAGAACGTCGGCGTTTGATTAGCCGTAGCGCACCATACTCTGATGCGTTGAAAGACAACTGGATCAGTAATGAAAAGAAAGCCACATACTAATATTGGTTAAATATGAAACCCAAAAAACGAGAAGAATGAGAATATTGATTATTGCTTGTCCAACATGATGACAACTAGTTCATATTTAGCTTCGGTTATAAGCACTGTTTTAATCACATTTTGAATGATTTATCTGTCCAATTTTCAACATGACAAAGTCGCTACAGCAAGAGAACCGCCTAGACAGTATCTTTGGAAGTCCTTCGTTAGATATTTTCGAGACGACTCCATTTGGTAATCTTATTTCTTCTCATTATCTCGTAATATTTCGGGTTGGGATTTCTGTCGGGGTTCCATGAATTTAAGCATGTTCGTCAAGAACATGGTTATATTGGGCTATATTGCAACCCAGCACAAGGAGATTCGCCGCGATTCATGAGTGTGTTGTATTCATGAATGCCATCATAGTCATTTTACAAGAAGGAATGCCCAACATGTTGCGCTGTGTATGCAGCATGCATCAATTTCTTTTTAAACGTAGTTACATGATTCAGAAACATTTTTTGTTTTGCATGATTGAGCTAATAGAAAGTATGACAGATTTGTACATGAAGCGGTTAAATCCAATTTAATCCACAACATTTGACGAAAATGTGCCTTTGATTTGTAAAATCCATATTTCTGAACCGATTTCAATAGTTTTTTTTTCAATCGAACCGTAAAGATCTCATCTATTATGGCATGGTTTTTAAAAAGTCACAAAGCCAAGACCTTCTTCACAAGTTGCCGTTTTTTGCCGAAAAAAGACCAAAAAAGCATGTCCAAAGTTGCAGTACTCTCAGTTCAACACGGATTTTCGATTAGATACATTCAAATACACCCACTAATATTTATATCATCTGAAAGAAGAAGATCAGCTCTTTAAGACAGTCTAATTTTAAATATTATAATCAATATTAATCATTGAATTTTCACTGGGTTTCCATTGTCCAATGAAAAAAATGTCCTCTGACCGAGACGTTTTCTGTCCTCTGACCGAGGTACCTTTTCTCGAAGAATATTGATTCTTCCATTAAACGTTTTGCACCAAACGAATTCTCTAGTGTGCTAGTTTATAAATCCGTAAAGAAAATTCAGTTTGATGCCGTTACAAGTGTGCAATATTGATTTAAAAATATTTTTATCCGTTTTTTCGACCAGAGAATTTGAATATTCCCAAAAATTTCATATGGATGCTGAAACCAGAAATTTTGTCAGGAATCGATGAAATTTCACAGCATAGGAGGGATCCATGCTCTTAACATCTATGCAAAAGAAATTTTTCATTTATATCAATTAACCCTCTCAAAATCTCCAAAAACCACGAAAATGTCCTCTGACCGAGACCCTAAAAAATCTCGGTCAGAGGACAAGGTGGGTCACGGTCAACGGACATTATATGCAATACATTACATTTTGGTCACTTCGCTTTCCGCATGCAAGCATTCATCCTAAGCTCCAAGTTTCATCAGCAACCCAAATGCAGAAGCCGAAGAGTTTCCTATTCGACATCTATCTGACCGAGATCAATTTGTCCTCTGACCGAGATGTAGAAAAAATGGCTTTTTAAAAGTGCTAGATTTCTATGGAAAGTTTTTATTTGGTGTGGTCGCCGCTAAGATTTTCGGGTTCAGCGTAAAAAAATGAGTTTATATGCAAATTTTCACGGAAATCTGAGACCCAAAGTTGAAAAGACAGAAATGTTGTGGAATAAATTGGATTTACCCAAGCACGAGTTTGCATTAAAAAGTGTGTACATTTAATTTGTCTGCAATTAGTGTAAATAGAGCCTTAATTAAATTAATCGTGCGTAGAATTGTCACTTACAAGCTTTGCTGACAAGAATAGTCTATAGACCTAGGTAGCCGTAAAATGTGGCCTACATTCATGATAAATGTCCCATTAGGTTATTCTCTTCCGGATTAAAGAAATGATATTTGTGTTAAACATAAAAAGCAGTTGTCATAATTAAATTCAAATGTACGGCCTATAGTTAATTGATGTCATTCTACAAACCATCAAATATTAGGCAGATAATTATTATAATATCAATCAAAATAATGCAGGGTATTCATTTAAAGCAATTGTGAGCTTTAGTAAAATTTAAAAGCGGCATATAGCGGAATTTAAATACATCAGCAACGGAATTAGCGTTTGTAAAGGTATATGCCCATCCATATTAGCAAGTAAAGGTCTTCTGAACTTCTCAACATCTTGGTGAAAATTTTTAGCAGGCGCTCGAACTAAATGTCATGCAGGCCTAGGTCACTCCCCCCTCCCGGTATAGATATGGGCTTGGTTAATCAGTTGATATCTACTCACAGGGTCTGTAAGTTTGTGTAGCAGGTCTACATAACTAAGAAATGCACATATAAAAATTACATGTACAGGATCGATACCAAATCCACTCTGCTACTTTTTCTCCTGACATTCATTTGTGTAACATTCAGCATTAGTCAGCACAATTATGTATGCTTTAATTGAATTGCGTTCAAGAATTATGTGTCAACTGTTATGTCCATCTTGCTCATCTACTGTTCATTGAAATTTGATAGCCATGCGTAATTGCATGCGTATAAGGAAATAGAAATGTTAGAATTTTAGTAACACGAAATTTGAGATAAGCGATGGACAGAGCCCCATACCCAGTTCATAGAACTGCTCAAAAGTTTTGGTGACATAAGGCTAGGTATATGTCCGCATATCTGTCCCAAAAGACACTTGCGCCAGAACCCCCTCCCCCATCCCAGGTCATAGAACTGTTCAAAGGCTAGGTGAGATAGGGTTAGGTAACTTATCTGTCCGTATCTGTCCCGAAAGACATTTGCGCCAAACCCATGCCCCACCCAGATCATATAGCTGCTCAAGATCCCAGGTGAGATAGGGTTGGGCATCTGTCTGCATCCGTCTCGAAAGATACTCCCGAAAGACAAAAGAGCCCTAACCGGGTCTGTCCCAGTGAAAACCGGTTCAGTGGACACACCGGGAACTAAGTCTACGTGGCATAGTAACTGATTACAGATAGAACTTACTTTCTGCTCCTTGCGCCATCAAACTACCAGTAGACGTTGAGTCGCTATCTGAAAATAAAATGCAGGGAAGAATATAAATTTACATCGAGAACATTTTTATTGGTAGCGTATGTGCTTCAATCCTCAGCTTCGGTGCACAAAGAATGCAGCTAATAATGCTGCGATGAAGTTTGTCCAAACAATCCTACTTTCTGACAGAAAAGCGCATCTGCTGATAATCGTGTGATATTTATTTTATGACTCATAATTGCCAAATTATTTGCAAATCCCCTAAACAGGGATTTAATTTCTTTTTTAGACTTGCTTTTCAATATGCAAAAACGCAGGCTGTCTTAATGAATCAAACACCCAGTAACCGCAGACTAGTAGACTAAGTAGTATGAAACAAGTTGGATATCAGGAGGAATGAATATTTGCTAATAAGCATCCTAACTAAGTGGAAATTGAGCTGATTATCAAGGGAATTTCATGAACCGTATTATAATGGAAGTCTTCATGAAAAAGTCGCGATATTATTCGTGCTTTCTTGGCTTTAATTCAATTTTCACCGACATGATTTTATGGTTCACTAATTTTATGTTTCATTTCTTGAATCTGAATAGTGATGTGGACCCATTGACTTATTTGAAAGTTAGTTGAAATCATAGTCTATAGCTACGTTTTTTGCTCTATCAGTGGCAGGCAGTTTGTGATATGATCACTCTTAAGAAAATACTTTGGAGGTTGAGCATGAAAGTAATAGCAGCCTATCTAATTCAGCAGACATTACCTCTCCGAGGCTGTCATGGCACGGAGGATCTGCAAAATACTATCATCCTTCTGCATTACTATCATGATCAGTCAATCCCCAATTTCTTCAAACTGTGAAAATTTGCATATCTCATATTTGGTAGCAATACCCTATTGTGTTATTATTATATATATTATTATATTATTATTATATATATTATTATACATACATATATATATATATATATATATATATATATATATATATATATATATATATATATGTGTTATTGTGTATTATATAATCCAAACTGTATACACTTTGGGGATTTATGCTGAGTTGCTACTCTACCTAATATACGTACTCTATGTCTGGAATACAAAGTATCACACTTCGTGTTACTAGCATGGTAGGACTTCCGATAGCCTGTCTGTCGTCATAAAATGGACAGTAATCATCATCACAGAGGCCTATTGGTCATCATTAGCCCTATCCGCATATAAATAGGCCGTATACTTACTTTAAGAAGCTATCGAAAAGTGTGACGATTATTATTCTGCTATTTTACTAAATCCATCAACGTTCGCGCTCATTGAGCTATGCACAAACAAAATAAAAACTCAAATAAAATTAGTGAACCATAAAATCATGTCGGTGAAAATTGAATTAAAGCCAAGAAAGCACGAATAATATCGCGACTTTTTCATGAAGACTTTCATTATAATACGGTTCATGAAATTCCCTTGATAATCAGCTCAATTTCCACTTAGTTAGGATGCTTATTAGCAAATATTCATTCCTCCTGATATCCAACTTGTTTCATACTACTTATAACGTGGCTTCATATCGACAGTATATAAATCTGCAAAAAATGTGGCTTTAAAAACTGCTCAAATATTTTTTCGACCGCAAGAACGCAATCTCCGCGAAAAACTGAATCTTTTCATAAAAAAAGTTTCACTGTGTACACAGTCTTTTTTGAGTCCATGCTACCTACTATACTTTCTCTATGACTCCAGATATTGTGATTTGCAAAATGAGCACGATTAGAAACATTTAAAGCTCGATTGCCAATTATCCGATTCACCAGCTCAAAAGTTGAATTCGATTATCCGATTCGAGTGCGAAGAAATTAGCTTAGATCCAAATTGTGACTATCCAAACTTCTGATTCGATTATGCCATGTTTAAGCGATTCAATTATCCGATTATCCAAATCGATTGTCATGTAAATGGAATTCAATTCAATTTCTTTGATTATGGATGTTAATTGGAATGTTGATATGAATGTTGATTTCGTTAGCCAAAACGAAGACAAAAACCATTCCGTCTTTGGCATTTTTAGTTTTCGACAACAACATCAGAAGGAAAAGCGAAAAACTATCAAAAAAAGGAAAACGATAACGGAAACTTTTCAAAATTCATGTCGGGAAACAAGATAGCACTTATAAGGTGAAATAATTAAAGATGCGGGTAAAAGCTCAGAATGTGACAAACTACGATTTGCGCGGAATGTTGTAGGATTTGATGCGCAAGTTGACTCCAGTGGAAACAATAAGATTACTCACTCTAGTTGCATTTTGCGGCAATTTACTTATGCCACATTCACTATGTCACTATTAGAAAATGCTGGATGGAAAAAACTTCTGATGTACTGTATAATAATTGATGGTGCGAAAAACAAGTTGATGCAAAAACAAAAGCATCAATTTGATGCAGGACCTGCACAAGCATTCAAAATAGATCCTTGTTAAACATGTTCAGTGACGTGTGATCGATCTCACTGAACTACTATCAAGCTGCATTTAATTGTGAAAAGTACATTATCATAGCAGTGATTTAACGTGACTGAAATCGAAAGCTTTGCGCAATGAACCAGTAATTAGCATTTGTGGTTATAGCCGAGTGTAAAGGCTGGTTTCCAATGAGTCGCACTTGCGCGTTTTACGTCGTAACACCGTCTTCTGCAATAGCGCGCTCTCATTGGTCAGTGTTTCGCGCAGCTGCCCTTCAACTCGCAAGGTGGTTTCCAATCAGGGGCGCAGCATCTAGGGGGGTCAGGGAGGTCCGCACCCCCTCCAGAAATTTCTAAGGGGGGTCGGACCCCTGTTGGAACGGCGTGATTTCCATTTTCCATGCCTCTTTGTCACCTTTCACTAAATTACGAAAATCATTTTTGCCCATCTTGCCAAACAAATTATCCATCTGTGAGCTATTCTGTCCTCGAAACTGTAGAAAAGCCTCGTTAAACACGCATAATCATGCCGGAGGAGACCGTGTGCTTTGATAAACCTACATATCTAGAATTTCGACTAATTCTTCATCCGTTTCACTTTATTTTGCTCAACTTAGAACATGCAAATAGCAATGTTAATAAAGAATTTCATTCCATAGACTGGCACAG
Organism: Prostheceraeus crozeri; assembly: GCA_907163375.1. Classification (NCBI taxonomy): domain Eukaryota; kingdom Metazoa; phylum Platyhelminthes; order Polycladida; family Euryleptidae; genus Prostheceraeus; species Prostheceraeus crozeri. Next base: position 106,102 of record CAJQUW010008405.1, read on the forward strand.
TCTTAGACAAAGTCTTAGACACAGTCTTTGGCAAAGTCAAGACATCTGGCATCGTCATTAATCCTTAAAGTGCCAACGTGTTACATGTGCAACACCTACTGTGCAATGCATTAGCGAGACACAAGATCCCATTTGGCGGGCATCACACATTGAGTCCTCCGGCCAAATTCCATTAAACGTGGAAGATTGATTAACGTAGTGAACTTTGTTATACACCTTTCATTCAAGCCTTGATTTGTGAGAAGTGTATGTGAACTGTGAAGCATTGCTATTCGAATTTATTTTGAAATTCATTACTGACAATCTTCAGCGTGTGCCGTGTACCCATTTACATTTGGAATATATATTTTTTATTTACAAAATTCTTTCGACTATCGTCTGATTCGCCTCGCTTTTACAATGCCTCGCTTTCAAGAAAGCAAGAAAAGAAAGGGAGAGGAACTGTCTGTCACTGGAACCAAACGAATGCGAACTTTGGATATGTATTGGCAAGTTACAATGTGCATTATTCACAAAATGCGGTTCTTTTAGCATGAAATGTACGAAATGCTTCAGTCTTGAATTAATTTATAATAGTGAAAAATATTGATAAGTCCACACTGGATCAGAAGTTGTGTATCAAATAATTTAAAAGGATTATTAGTCAAAGAATTTTACATTATTTGAATAAATATTATATTTTCAAAATTTTCAATACATAGCTTCTAATTCAGTGGGGTAGCCTATACCCTTATTATCATTGCAATTCGACACACATTTTGAGTTCAAACATTCTATTATGGTATTCGATAGCTATGTCCATTAACTTATGTGTATATTCGCTTTAAGCAGCATATTTCATTCGACTCAATCATCTTTCGTATTGCATGAGTGTTTTGGTTGCCAAACGAGTACACGTATAACATTAAAAAGTACAGAAATTTTGCAGTGCCATGCAGTAATTAACCTAAATGTTGACCTAATTGACACATTAATCAATCGAAATCAGTGACTTGGAATTTACAGTTAAAAATGGCTATTTGTATTTAGAGCATTAAATATGCTACAGGCCAAAACATTTGGCAATAATAAATTGTTTGCAAAATTTTCAATTATCAATTAGATATAAAGCGATCAGCAAGTATAATGGAAAATTGATCGAGAAGAGGCTTACTATGAACCACAACATGCAAGAAATATTTTACAGCGTTGCTGCATGGTATAGATTCTTTGGATCTAGTAGGAATTTCGTTGCTTATTGTACCAAGCTGCAATTTTGAAAGCAACTTCATGATGCGAATGCAAATAATTTTGTGTTTAGTCCAACAATATATTGATTTCCTGTAAGACTGCAACACTTTTAATTTCCAGTATTTCATGTTCTCCGTGGCACAGTGGTTAATTTGTTGGCCTAGCGATCTTCCGGTCCAGAGGTCGAGCCCCGAAAGTGTCATTGAAAGTCGAAATGAAAAATAATGCACTGTAAATTTTTAATCGATGATTTCCGTGATTTTCAGGACTATTTTGTCTATGGTTGCTCTCTAATTTCCATGACTTTTGAGGATGTTGGTCTCACATGTACATACTTTTATATACATTTATATACATGTGCCTAAAAATTAGATATTCATCTTGCGGGTGCGATCTATGAAAAGCTAATTTGATGGATCCTATGACGTTTGAAACTGATGAACGCTTTTCTGATTGTCTCTGTTTGTCTGACTCAACGACAAATTACCAGCATTTTGAATGGAAGCAGAAAACCGACTTATATTAGTTGTGCATGGTTTCAACCAGTGCGTTGAACGAGGGAATTTTTCAGTTTACTCTGTTCCTCATTCAGTTGACGTTTTTCTTTGACTGAGGTAGAGGCTGGAAAATGCACTTCCATAGTCCTAAATGGGCTGTGTAGGCGGGGGTAGGGGAGGGGTCTACCTCTTTGCTCGGAGACGGAGGCCGGTCTTTTGATTAGGTTTGAGAAGAGTGCGGAGTCGGCTCTAGAAGTCACTTCTACAATTCTGGTTACTTGTCGAATTCTGTGTGGATCTGGATAAGGCGCTCGCTTACTTTTGCAGCAAGAATGAAGAAGCCATTTCTTCATACATTCTATCACAATTGTATATTATGCTGTATTTCTACATTCTTTAAATTTCAAAGCAACTTGCAAATAGCTTCATCATAAGTTTGAAAATGAGATCATTTCGAATAGCTGTCATTTTATCCAATATCGGGAATCATTACGAGACGTACTTCACATCAAGATAGCCCCCACATTCAACAGGCAGCCATGCATGGAGTAAATCTGAGATACATGTGAGCAATGAATAATATTTTGATAATCATGAAAAATGATTGAATATTCAGGTATATTCTCATTTTCAGCTGAGGATGTAACTCAATAGGCAGACTCAATTCTTCTATTTACATTCTGTTTTCAAAACGCACTATAAGCTGGTATTGGCAGACTAACTGAGACGAAATGTCAGTAATGTAAATGTCCTAAATGAATGCTTACGACTTTTGGACATCAGAAACCCCTTACATATTTCAGTTGCATGATTCTGAAATTAAAGAGACATCAAACTAGGGGACTTCTACAAAAATTGGGGCTGTGCGCGATGCACTGATTCTTCTATTTGCGCCAATTGTCGGGCTCTTGCACCAAAATATGTGAATTTCGATCAAATTGATATTTCACTGTTCAATTCAAATAATAATTAATTCATTTATTCTGTTATCTTTCTGCTCTACGTCAATGAGGGGGCCTAGGCAAGTCTGTCTGAAATTCTTTAGCACCAGTACTAGAATTTTCCTAGTGCTCCATAAAAATTGCATGCATTCTAGAAATTTTGAACAATGAAAGTTTGGAGATATTGGTTCGTCTAATTACCGTTGTTCCTTCTACAACCGCATCTGCAGAGCGCAGCTTTTCCAGCTTGCGCCGCCTCTTGACTTGGCTTCGGTCAACGACTCAATCACTTGGCAGTCCTGTACATTCATGAAGAGTTAGCGTGGACCTTAGATTTGGAGGAGGTATGTAAGGAGTTTATCTTCAAAGACAACCGGTCACACATTTTTGGACCATAAGGGCGTTTGGGTAAGATTTCCACCAAGGTATTGAAATACACAGCATTCATGACGGAATTAATGTTTTCTCTTTTAATACAGCATGTATGCCTATCGCGTAAAGTGGGAAATTGCAGAGACAATAAGGGGTATTTATGAACTATGAGCGGCTCTGCCTGATAAACAAGTCAATACTGGAAAGAAGTTACGTAAGATTTCATAATGTATCATGGATTGATTTTTAACGATATTTTATCTGAAAATTTGTCGGATCCCCTTAGGGCAATTCGCTGCTGCGCCCCTGTTTCCAATCAATGTCTGCTGCGTGCGTGTCACCCTTGCGGCACTACATTAGTGCCGATTGTTACTTCGAATTGTAGTGCCATGAACGCCGAGCTTTCTTATCACAAGAAAAAGGGAAGAAAACTGTGACGTCAAATTTCACACGACAGCGCAGACAGTGAAGCGACTGCGAGTGGGTATTGCAAAACCGCGGAAAATCTCAATCCCGGGATTATTACCGGAAATGAGTAGAATCGCAAATATCCTATTCCAAAGGATGGATATACATGTATGTTAATAACATGTGATATCATTAGGGATTGCAAATCCCGAAATCGCAGGATTAATACCGATAGCGTCTTCTCCGTACCTGCGAGACCTTTGGCGCATCCTCAAAGATAATTTTCCAACAATTACAAAAATGAAAAGTGTCACCATTCATTTAAATTTGATAGCTTCTCGTGACAACTATGCACAGCTTTCCTCATTAAACTCAGACGCTCAACCTCATTGAACAGTTTTGCGGCATTTCCTCGAATCACAGCTATTTTCTTCGAACAATTAGACACACCAGCTGGTCGTGTGTTCAGACGGAGCATTGATGTTCAGAAAGCGAAAAAGAGTTGTGTGCGTGTGAGGTAGTAAGCGCACGCCCCCGCGCCAATATTGGCTTTTCCGATAGACTGATGCTTTGCCTTCTCCAATTTTTGCAATGACATTCTACGCGATTCTTGATTGAGGTGCAGTATCTAAATGTAGTAAGGGAAGCGCAACCCAATTGTTCCTGGATTCGCTTTATGTCAGAGAGGCCACTACGTCAACAGTAGCATATGGCTGACGTTCAGACAAGACTGCGATCAGATGATGAGCGTTCTGCAATGAATGCAGAGTAATGCATCTGACTCGAACACCCAGATTCGGTAGAATTCCATAATTTGTTTTTACATGATTGATGTGACACTATGTTTAGTACTGCAGATGAGATCATAACCACGCCTTCCGTCCGAAGGGAATATACTGAAAAGATATATATATATATTCGTATGAAATGTACAGTGATAAAGAGAAAGAAAGTTAAACACAAAGATCAGTTTCACGAAGCCACGTGCGTAAGTCACGATCGACGGTCTTCAGGTCACCACACATTCCAATTACAGGACACATCAGGACGTGTTCACTAGTTTGAACGTCTCCGCATCTGCAGGAATCACTTGAGGACAGACCGATCTTATGCATGAATTCAACGAATCTGCCGTGTCCAGATCGGAGGCGATTCAGGAGGACCCACTGTCCTCTGGGGAGATCGGACCCGGGAGGATGGTAAGCCGGTTCGGATATGAAGCGCCGAAGTCCGTGACTCGCCTGTGTCCATTTTCGTCTCCATTCATCTGCAGCCCATGAGTTGGAATAGGTTGTTGATAGTGGGATAAGGCCGTTGTGTCGTCTGGATAGAGGGTTGCGTGACTTAAGTCTTCTTGATGGTCAGTCGTTGGCGAAGAGCTTCTTATGCAGCAGGTGGTCACTGTCCGAAGCTCTTTGGTGAAGTCGTATCGCGAGTCTTTCGCGGCGGATGTCAGGAGGTTCAATGCCACTCAGAATGGGCAGGATGTCAATTGGTGTACTGCGTATACAACCAGAGATTAGTCGCATAGTGTCATTTAGAGCGCAGTCTATCTTCTTGGAGTGGGTACTCTGCATCCAGATTGGAGAGAAAAGATGACAGTCGTCAAGCAAGGTAGGCCAACACCTGATATAAAAATTGAAAGTACTCACAGAGAAAGAAATAAGAAATACACAATACATTTTAATGCATCAGAATTTCAAACATGTGAGCGGCTGACCGGCCATGAGAAACGCAAGAAACTGTTGACCTTGCCTCCTTTTTTCTCGAAAAAATGTGGTCTGGACAGAGAGGGGATATAGTAATCAGTTCCTTGAGTAAGGCGGTTAAGAGACATGAGCAATCACTTCTCATGTGCACATTCACTTGGCCTTCAAAAATGTTCGGAAAATTGTAGTTAAAAATTCAACTTTTATGAAAATTAATGTTGTAACATAAAAAATGTCTGGTATAGAAACAGTATTCCAATGCCGAGTGAATGCCTATGGATAGGGTGCACGCGACACCTCTGATTAATACGAGTATATTAATTAGTGGCTATTTTGGTAGTAATTTATGAGGATCTTTATTGCTTCGCTGGTGGAAATCGAATAGATTTTCGAATACTTTTCGGTATCTTTCTTTGAATTACTAACTCAATACTGTAGCCGTATGATAATTTGACCGAGTACCTCCTATGACAGTGTTTCTCAACCTTTTGTTTATCGTGGACTAAGCGCTCACCCCAAGTGAACTACGTGGAGGACTAAGACCAAAGTGTTCAAAGTTTTACTTTGACTAAGACTAATTTAAATAAACACGGATCTATTCGCGACGGCGTCTATCTGATCGCGCTGAAATGCAAGTTTGCAATTTTGTCTCAAATTCTGTTTCTATACAGATGATGTCCTGTAAAAAGAATGATCGCGAGTAAGATGTTATTAGTAATAAAGGAATTTCTAGAAAAGCAAAAAAATGTTATTTATGTTGTTCATAAAATAACAGTATACGATTCAGTAGCATGTCAACTTGGCGAGGCAATTGGAACAACGCATTCTTCAGACAACCGTGAAAATCAATGAACATAGTGCGTCACCCTAGTGGTGGATAGTTGCTGATGACTGAATCGCACACTCGTAATTCGCAGTTAAGTAGTGCTACGAGTATCATTGACACGCATGGCTATGTCAGCGTAACCTCATATGAAGACACATGATCCATAGATGCTTTCTATGACAGGAGGCACTTTTGGATGCTCCTCCTTGTGACAGTCTTTAGAAGAAAGTATTGTGTCTATGAAACTGCAACTTCAGACTCTAAAACTTCCCACATATTCCTTTCGTGCATCATGGTGATCAATTAATTAAAGTGATCGTGCATTGTGAAAATTTACATTGAATTTTGCATCTCTCTTCATTTTTCTAAAAAGAATGTAATTGAACAAATTTTCAAGAGTCTGATACTGAGACATAACTCACTTAAAGATATTGTGTTATATACCAAAATGTTGCACGAGACTTGAATTGTAACATTCTGATTAAAAGTTTAACTCTTTCTTGTTGTATCACAGTTTTAAAATGTTCTAACAACGGAAAATTACGTTTTTCTTAAAATGCAAGACACGCAATAGCTATAAAATAGCAAATCGAAAGACAAAAAGCCTAACATTTTCGGTCATTATAGCAACCAAACATCATTGTTTGATGTGGTATAAGCAAATCTGAAAGTCGCTAAATATACCGAAAGTACTAAAAAATAATGTATTACCCAGCAAGATGCCTATATATGGAATTTCGACAAATAATTCCTCGGAGGAATTTTTCTAATTTATGATTGTATTATGTACTGCTATTTATTTATTAATTAGTTCTTCTTTGTGCCCAAGAAGAATCTTTTGTACTCTTTGTAATTGTTCTTCTTCTTATTTCAGTGAGTTATTTTATAATAACTTAATGTAAATTTAGTGTTCGTTACGTGCTTTTAGTTTTCACCGACATTAACTCCTAGAAGGTACTTTTCCTTTACGTGTTTGTCCTTTAACTTCATGGCCGGAAAGAATTAGAATGAAGTAATCGGAATTACCTGAAGTATTGACTAAGTAATAGAGTCAAATTTTCAAGTATAGAATCACTTTTTCCTTTATTACTTTAGCCATTTAGACACCTTTGATTAAGACCAGATTTCCTGATGAAAATAAAATGGAAGAAAACATGATAAAAATATAGCATTTTTCCATCTGTTACTTCATTAATTACTTAAATATGCATGTACTTCAACATCTCTTCAGCGGCATGTCCATAGACTGGTGCTCTCAACAATCTCATGCTGTCGGTGAACAGATCGGGTCATAGAGTAGATATATTAGGTTGAGTGGTAACTCCGCATTTACTAAATCCCCATTGTGCATGCACTTTCGATTTTATTAAATGAACTCGAGGTGAATACGGGGTGGGTATTGCTACCAAATGTGAGACATGCACATTTATGCAGTTTTGAAGAAATTGCCACGGAATTGAGTGATCATGATTGCAATGCAGAAGGAATGATGGTATTTTACAGATCCTACGTGTCATGACATCCTTGGAGAGGTGGTGTTTGCTAAATTAGCAATTCATGGTCAACCTCAAGAGTATTTTCTCAAGCGTGATCATATTACAGGCAACCTGCCACTGGCAGACCAAAATCACATAATCAAAGACAGTGATTTCATTTAACTTTGAAAGATGTCACATCACTATTCAGATTCAAGAAATGAAACATAGATTGAGTGAATCATAAAATCATGCCGATAAAATTTGAATTAATAACTTGAAATTTTACCAAGAAAGCACGAATAACATCGCGACTTTTTCATGAAGACTTCCATTATAATACGGTTCATGAAATTCCCTTGATAATCAGCTTAATTTCCGCTTTGTTAGGATGCCTATTAGCAAATATTCATTCCTTTTGATATCCAACTTGTTTCATACTACTTGTAAGGCGGATTCATCTCGGTAGTATATAAATTTGCATAATTCTAGCTTTTTAAAAACTGCTCAAATAATTTTTTTGGACCGCAGGAACTGACCTAAAAAAATTGACTCTTTTCATATAAAAATTTCCACTGTTAACATATTTTTTTATTGAGTCGCCACTCTACCTATATATAGCCTACTTACTCTATGGATCGGGTACTCCATACCACACAAGACACAGTAAAAGCTGAGAAATAGTTGCAAATGCGTTGTTGATGTTACCGGTGTTATGCTATTCATATTCTCCATTCACTTGTTTTTCAGGGATGGGCTTTCGCTGTGGCCTACAATTGATCATTTTTCAGATTTATCAAAAAAGACAGTAGCATTAGCTACTCACAGGTTGCTAGCTGTTAACAGACGTACTCCTTCAGTAATACCAAAAATGTAATGATCATTTAAATGTTCTTTTCACTTTCTAGAATGATGACGAAGATCAAGGATTCCCTAAAGCGAATGGTGCGGTACCATGAACGACGCAATGGTGGGTCTTCGGAATTCGTAGTGGGAGATCGTGTCCTTTTTAGAAACAAAAGACGTGATGATCAAAAAGGAGGTGTCATGACAACCACTTAGTCGAACAGCATCTACACTGTTCATGTGAATACAGGCAGATCCGTTTTATTTTGAAGGATGAGAACGGTGTTGTCTTGGAGAAAGGTGTTAATGGTTGTCACCTGAAGAAGTTTGTTGATTAGCTTGCCAAATTTACTTTCTAATAAATGTATAATTAGATGAATAAATACTTCTATCTTGAACTGAAATGAGAGATGTAATGAGAAAGGGGAAAATGAATTTCCAAAGTGGAAAATAGAGAGCACAAGATAGTGAAAAATCTGGGCGGAATATTAGAAAATGGAGATGATAATAGTACGCTACAAAATTGAACACTAAGTTTCTCCCCGGAAAATGAATATAGCAATACATTTTCCGATCGGAAACTGTGTGTAGGGGAAGATAAATAGCATAACACCGGTATGTACGTAAAAAATGTCGGCCTGATGATGTTCAACATGGCACTAATGACATTATTCCGAAATGTGTAAAATTGTCTGGTCTTAGTGTTTTTGTTAGAGGACTTGATATCTATTTATTACAAATAATGAAGAAAGTTTATTTGGTAATTAATTTAGGGCGGTCAAAAAGTCAATAAAGTAAAAATACGGTCAAAATAAACAAATGAAGTCAATATAGTCAATAGAGTAAAAATAAGGTCAAATGTAGTCAAATAAGGTCAAAAAGTTTAAATAAGACAGTAAATTTTTCAGGAATCTGGTCTTCCCAGGCGCTATTTTTAGACACCTGGCCTTCATAAGCGCTATTTTTAGATCTGGGTTTCCCGAACTCTTTTCAATCAAAACATAAAGCTAAGCTATTGGGACACCAAATATTTTCGCAAGGATTTCAACGCACATAACTACATCTTTTTGTTGCCTGACACTGACTATCTTCGATTGTTTGAAATGCCCAAAACAGCTGAACGTGATGCATCCAAGTGCAAAAGAATTACTTGCCAATATCCTCAAGAATTTAAAGCAACACCAAGGAATGAACTTTTCTGTGTGCTTTGTGAATGCCCGGTGAAATACGCGAAACAGTTTATGATTGACAGTCATCGTAAAAGTGCCAAACATGCGACGAAGTTACAAAGAATTACCTCCTCATCATCAGTACCCACCTCATCAAAGCATGAAAGTCAGACCTTCTTGAACTTCAAACCTGATCTGGCTAAGCATGTAGCAACAGCGTTTTTATCCGCTAACATTCCTTTACATAAATTGGAGCATCAAGCGATACGAGATTTATTTGATTTTATGGGTCATCATTGCCCATCTGAGTCATCATGTCGGCAACATGTGCCAAAACTCTTTCAGTTAGAATAACAGAAATTGTTTCGATATGTGAGTGGAGAAAAAATATTTATAATGGTGGACGAAACGGAAATTTCTGGTCGGAAGTTTATGAACATTCTTGTCGGAATTCTAGAAGAGCCTGAAGTTACTTATCTATATGACTGTAGACAGCTAGGAAACATCAATCATCAAACAGTGTGCCATGCTATTGATGATGCTGTTAAAGATTTAAATGTTCATCGCAATAATTTCCTTTTACTGCTATATGATGCAGTTCGTTATATGACTCTTGCGGTCAAAACTTTGAAGTCTATGTATCCATCATTATTTCATGTAACGTGTTGCACAACTGTGCATTGCTTGTGAAGTCGAAGTATGAGGCTGTCGACAGTTTGATTTCCTCAATCAAGGCTGCCACTGTTAAAATGGTGATCGCCGTCTTCTTTTTGCATCGATTGGAAGTCCACCAAAGCCGGTCGTAACCAGGTGGGGAACATGGTTAAACGCGGCTTTTTGGTATGCAGACCACTTTTCCGACGTCAAACAAATTGTGTTGGGTTTCGAGGATGATGGATTACTTGTAAGTCGTTTCCAGCACAGTAATTGTTGACCAACTCGTGGATGTAGCAACGTATAGGCCTCTGCATCATCTAATGGAGCGATGCGAAGGAACCAACTGCAACATTCGTCAGGTAATACAGGACGTAAACAGTCTGGATTTCGGAATTGTTCCCTGTGAAATCAAATCATACATAAACTTGCGTCTATCTAAGAATGATATCATGAAGATTGTTAACTTGGCACGTGACGATATCTCACCAACGGAATGCAATCTTCTGTTGTGTGCACAATCAACCACAGCTGCGATCGAACGAAGCTTTTCCCAGTTGAAAAATCTTTTAACATAAACTTTTCTCCCCAAAACATTAAATACTATGCATAATGAATTACAACGCCAGTAACAATTAACTCGTTGTTTAAGAGGCATTCCTTCTTTTCGTGAAGAACTTTGTATTTGTGGGCTCAAAAATAAAATGTGTTTCTTTAATTAAAACAAGTAAAGTTTTCTTGTGAGTCTGAAATGATGTTTTCTTTGGTTAAACAAAAATGAATTAGGTAAAAAGATTGGGTAAAAATTTTACATTTAAGTCAAAATTTTAGGTAAAAATTTACTTGAAAATAAAGTCAAAATTCGTAATTTTTTAGGTCAATAAAAAACCGCCCTAGTAATTATTATAAAGCAAATTACACAATACTTTTAATTCGTTATTTATTGTGACATGCAGTGTTCTAAGCTTTCCGTTCTTGCGCAAAACTATCAACTGAACTATACTAACCCTAATTGCTCCTTTGTGTCGGATTTCGTCCGTGTTGACAAAAGAAGCAATTCTTTTGAAATTTCTTCGCCCCCAACTGTCGTAACAGATGCTGCTCCGCATATCCACTCAAGTGCTCGTCTATTCTATTTTGATATGAAGATCGAAGATGAAGTGAACCGTTTTTCTTTGAATGTGACCAACTGATTGACGCGGTTCATTTTGAAGTTAAAGCGTTTTGGCTCATAAGAGCGCTTCATCGACAAGTAAGCATTGGTAAATATGCATCCCATGACTCCGGAAAACTGTCTGGTGGGGTCCTTTGCATGCCGCACATCTTGCAATCCTTTCGGGCCAGTGCGAATGTGAAAGTCAATATCTATGTCAGCGGCATAGCGGAGGTAATCAGCAGCGACCTTGGGTATCTGTATCTGTCCACTATGACGAGTATTTAGAGGCTCGCCTGGAGAACTCACAGAGCAAGTTGAAATGAACAGCTTTTCCCTCGTTCCGGAGCCTGAACATCTATTGTTTCTCTCGTCCCATTTTACCCTGAGTAGTAAGTAAAACTCCACTTCTGGATAGCGCAAGATGGCCGCCATCGAAGAATTTCCGCTGACGTCCCCCCCTCTGGAACGACAGAGGTTGTGGTCTGTCGTGGTGTGCCGGCCAGGTGGGTCCACGTTCACAAAATGTTCGCTGACGTCCCCCCTCTGCAACGACAGAGTGTCGTGGTGGACTTGGGCGACCGCCAGGATTAGTCTTGAGGCTGTAGTGTGTGATGTTTTTCGTGCAATCTGCTGAATGTTGGGTTGTAAAATGGGCTGTTTCGAGTGGAAGGAGTGCTCGGATGAGAAAACGGAGGCCAGATTCGGATTCAGCGTGAAATTCTGCATCGGTATGGTGAATTTGAACGCAATCGGAGAGAAAAAATTTTCGCTGACGTCCCCCCCCTCTGGTTAGCTCGCTTCGATCTTGGCTTCTAGTGGACGGATTTTGTCGTGCCATAGCTCGTTTGAAAGCTAAGAGTGAGATAAATTCAGTGAAACAAACGGCTTGTTCATATCTGTCTTCGTTTAGATGTGAGACACCATTTAAGATTTTGGGACATTGGCGAAAAACGACAGAGTTAGAATTTGGGACGTTTTGGGCTGTAGCTTCAAAACGAAGCATCGGATTGGAAAACGGATTTCAGATTTGGAATCAGCGTGAAATTCTCTATCTGTATGGTGAGTTTCATGTCAATCGGAGAGTTTCAAGTCAATCGGAGAGAAAAATTTTCAACATTTTTCGGAAAAACGAGTTAGAATTTTTGCGATGGCTGCCTACTGTAGAGCCAAAACGAAGCATCGGATGGGAAAACGGAGGCCAGATTCGGATTCAGCGTCAAATTCTACATGGAAATGGTGTATTTCCAGCTCAATCGGAGCACTAGAACCGGAGATAGACGGGATTTTTAGTGTTTGGATGATGGGTATTACGTCATCAGCTGATCGCCACACACTATATAAGCTGGGAACCGACAGAGACTTGTCATTCAGACGAGAGATTGCCAACGGTAAGTCGTCTCTCTGAGCTCCGATGATAGCTTCGGACATTCCAAATCCCGAGTTTCTGTCAGAAACCGACTTAGAAAATTTCATTGCTGATATCAGCTAAGGCGTCAGACTTAGAGGTTCGCCAGGAGATGGCCTTCGTCTCCAGGCCATAAAAGACTCCAAAATTTAAAGGCTTGTAACTCTGCTTCTACAAGTCCGTTTGACTTGATTCAAAAAAGGTTCGGTCGCCATTCACCTGCCCTAAGTGATAGACTACTTATAAAATTTCATAAGTAGTGCTAAAAAGTTGAAAATTTTAAATTCACTATTTTTGGAGGTTTTCTGGGGTTTTCGACCCTGCTGAACTCAATGAAAGCATTTTTAATGATGTCTGAGCCAGTCTTCTCATGGTATAAGCGGCTTTTCACTGAAAGCGAGCAAGACACGGAGAGTTTTGCTGTAATATTCCACTGACAGGGTGTTCCTTCGGGACGGCGGACGATGCCGTAGTGATAAGTGTGGCAAGGGAGTGTGTCATAGTTTAGACCGTAACCGCTGGGACAACTCATGTCTCATGTTGGGCATTTGACACAGTTCTCAACGTAGCACTTTGAACGCCAATCGGTTGAGTCTTAGCTATCTTGTCATGGGTGGCCTCTAAACATCTCCATTGCGAAACGCTGGTGAATCAAGCTCTCTACGGCTTGCTATCAAGCTGCTCAAAGTCTGTCAACCTCTTACCAACTCTACAGGTTTTCATGTCTGGCGAATACTATCATTAAGTTGAATCTGCTATCAGTCAACTTGAACGTTGCAAATGAAGTTCGGTGTAATACTTCCTTTCGACGGGCGTTCCTGTAAAGGGCGGCGGTGAAACCCGTAGCTATGTATACCGCAAGGGACATTCGGCAATGGTCAATCTTGTTAAACCTCTCTGCGTCATGTTTGCAAGTGATTGCCTCTGTCTCAACGTAGTATGCATTCGCGCCAGGGCGACATTTAGCCAGCTGTCGAAGGTTGCCTTATAAACTATCCATTGCATACGTTATGAGAACCATGAGTTCTACCTGTCTCTATCAATGAGATGAATTGATGAATGGAATGAAATTGGAGGACACTCACGCGCCACACGCAACATAACACACTTCTCTCTTCCGTAGTCTAACAAGCTCTTTACACAAGGATCGCAGTCGATTGCTATCCCTGTATCAGAAGTGTAAGCTATCTTAATTTTATTTAACACTATTTCATCTACCATCATCACCCATATGAAATGTTATAAGATTTACAAGTTAAACTAAGCGTGCTACTATTTCCAAATGAAAAAGTATACATGGTTAAATCATCCACTGAAGCCCCATTCAAGTAAGTCAGTATGAAAGCAAAGATAATACGAAATAAAAATTTATTATGGCATGTACTTCAAAAGGTCTTCATCGTCAATATCGTCCCAGAGTCTGGCTTCACACAGATCACAAAAACAGTTCACTTGCTTCAATCGTTCTTCTACCGCGAGCCTCACTTTGTCGATGTACTCCCACTCCGCCATAGTTCGTGGCTGGGAGTTAGGGGTGTACCATTCCCATAATTGATGGAGGAATTTGGTGCTGGTGATCTCCATCACATCATCAGTATCGTACTGCAGATACTTCCACCTCACGCCTGTTAAGTCGGGATACTCCTTCTCACATACACTCTCCTCTTCGTCATCCGCTGGTAATGACAACTTTCTAATGTTGTCGAGTCGGTATAATTTCTCCACCTTCCCCTTCGTTGGAGCGTTTGGTGCAACGAGCGCCTTTGGCGATGAGCATGGAGAAGAGAATTTTGTATTCGGTGTTTTTGGAGGGCTTGTCATGTTGACTGTGAATAATGACTTTGAAATGTTTTCTAATTCTCAAGTATAAACAAGCAACCAATCAGAATGAACAGCCAATGAATGATGAATATGAAAGTATATATGCAAAGTGACATTCGTGTCATTTCACTCTGTCTTTGAGACGTATAAGTGAAGTGTTCTCTAGCGAATTCTATATTTGAGGCGTACAAGTGAACTGCTCTCTCGCGAATTCCAAATTTGAGACGTATTATTTGAGTGAAGTCTCTATCTTGTTGAAGTATCAACCTTAAACTTGATTTCGTTGAAATGGTAAGTTGAAAATTTCTTCACTCATCTCCCTCAAACGTGTGGCTAATAGCATCTTCCTCAATTTCAGGCATCAACTTCATCACCAACGCCCTCCTTTCTCGAGGAAAGTTTAGAGTCGTTGAGTCAAGGTAGGTTGTAACAATACACTGAGACTTGAACAGAGATGATAGAATGATTTCTCTTTCAGGTGATGTGAGTTCCAGCTCAGGACTCTCGCGACAAGGCAACGAGTGGGAATGTGCCGACTGCGGACATATGTTTACAAGGAAGCACAGTCTCCTTCGACACATCAAACAACGTGTGTGTCAACGCAAAGCGGCATCAATCTCCGGAGGTGAAGTTGATTCTGACGATGACATCTCCTTTCCTTGCGATTTGTGCCCTCTTTCTTTTGATAGTCACTTTCAGCGATCTTCGCACAGACTTCAACACACGCATGCAAATGATCACTACACCAACGGTACCTCTACCATCTCCCTCATTAATGTTTCACATAATAATTTAGTACGCGACTACTGCATGGAGTCCAATACTCAAATAGTAGATTTTCCTGAGTGGCTCCTTCAAAATTCTAACATTATCGAAGCGCTCTTCAACAATTTAGACAATTTTAGAATGAAGGCGCTCATCTACCTTAAACTAAAATATATTAAGATAGATTTTCAAACGGGTCAAGTGACGGAGAGAATACAGTTTCATGTTCCTTCCTCTTCCTCAACCGAAGTTGTAGACTGCGAGTCTTGGTTAAATTTTCACATTCAATGTTTAAAATCAAATGTAGATAAATTCAATCAACGCGACGGCGCTCTCATTTTTGATGGTGTGGACTCAGCCATATTCAAAATTTCCCTATTAGAAAGTCATGCAGCTCGAGGCACATTTAAACTACCAAAAACGTTGTATAATAAGAAAGCTGTCATCAATGTCGATTGTAAATCACAGTGTTTCAAATATGAAGTCCTATCCATCCTTCACTATAATGATATCAACGCGAATCGAAATCATACCTATAGCTATAGACAGTGGGAGGATGAACTAGACTTTGAAGGTTGTGATAGTGACAACATGAAAATCAAAGATGTAGAAACGTTCGAAAAACATAATAAGATTAAAATTGTCGTTCACGTGTGGGAGAAGGGGTTGAAGGGTGCCCGCTATAATTCACGTTCAACTTGTTATGAACGTGTAGTCAACCTCTTATTAGTAAAACAAGATGATAGCGAGGAATGGCACTACTGTGGTATTCCCAAAATCTCTCGCTTGTACACTCACTTGGGGCACTCTAAAAGAGGTGAACATTTTGTATGCGACCGCTGCATCCGCTCCTTTTGGAGTAAAGATAAATTTGAAACTCACTATGAATGGTGCAAGCGAGGTAAATTACAAATGGAACGCATGCCCAAAGATAAAATATTTTCACATAGGGATAATGGTGACGAATTAAGTCCCCTGCGTATCATTTACGCAGACATAGAATGCTACATTGATGTTATCATCCACAAGCCAGCAGCCATATCCTGCTATGAAGTATGGCATGACCACTTTAGGAATAGACAAAACAAAATGCATACTTGGCAAGGTGAAGATTGTATTTCAAAATTTCTAGAATTTCTCGATAAAGCTGCTAAATTTCAACAATCATATGATTCACAATTGCAGCGTAGGTCACTACATATGTCAGATGAAGACAAACAGAAATTTGAAAGTTTCACATTGTGCCCTAAATGTTATAAAACGTTTGATGACGATAAAATTAAGAAAGTGCGTGATCATGATCACATCACTGGTAAATTTAGAAACGCACTCTGCTCCAAATGTAACTTTTCACTTAGGTTGAGACGTCGTGTACTACCCGTCATTTTTCATAACTTTAAGGGCTATGACAGTCATATGCTCATAAAAGGAGGGTTGAGCCAGATGAAATCGTGGCAGTTCAATGTTATAGCACAAACGAGAGAAAAATTCATGGCAATGACAGCAAAACTACCAGTAGATAAAACTAAAGAAAATAAGACAGTCTTCTTCGAAATAAAATTTTTAGATTCATTTCAATTCATGTCAGCGTCACTAGCTTCTCTCATTCGAAATCTCAAGTTTCTTCCCCATAGTCAAACTTTGAAGAAACACTATCCAAACTTAACGGATGACATGATCACTCGCAAAGGAGTCTTTCCCTATGCGTATTTTAGCTCAATGTCTAAGCTAAATGAAACAACCCTTCCTTCCATTGACAAATTCAAAAACGATTTGACGGGTGAAGATTGTCCAGTAGAGGACTATGAACATGCTCAAGAGGCATGGTTAAAATTTAATTGTAAAACGTTTGGCGATTATATGATCGCTTACTTAGAATTAGATGTCATTTTGCTGGCTGATGTCTTTCAGGAATTTCGACGAGTGGCATTAGAAGAAGACAAATTAGATCCTATCCACTTTGTCAGTCTACCAGCCATGTCCTTTAAATCAGCCTTTAAAATGACTGGTGAGACCATTCATCTCTTACAAGACCCCGAGATGTATAATATATTTGAGCGCGGAATACGCGGTGGTCTCACATTTGTAAATAAACATCATATAAAATCTAAAACAGTAGGTGATGATCATATCCACCTAAAGTACTATGACCAAAATAATTTATATGGCAGTTCACTGTCTAAACCACTACCTCATTCCGAGTTTAGTTGGTTAAAAGAAGATGAGCTTGAGTATTACTCCAACCCTTCAAACATACTGAAGATTCCAGATGAAGGTGATTGGCGATATTATTTTGAAGTGGATTTGATTTATCCAAATAGTATTAAAAATAAAACTGCTGATTTCCCACTCGCACCTGAATCTGGTGAAGTGACTGAAGATATGTTTTCACCATTCATGTCACAATTTCATAATAACTTAACAGAGTGTGGACAGCCAAGGTACAAACCATGCCGCAAACTTTTACTCACCCAATATGATAAGAAAAATTATCTCGTACACTTCTGCATACTAAAATTCTATTTAGAAATGGGCATGCTTCTAAAGTCAGTTCACCGCATTATCAAATTTAGACAGAAAGCCTTCCTCAAACCCTACATAGATAGTAACAGTCAAAAACGTGCACTAGCCCAAAATAATTTTGAAAAAGATTTTTATAAATATAAGAATAATAGTCTTTTCGGAAAGACCATGGAGGATGTTAGAAAACGCATAAACTACAAACTAGTCACTGATGATCAAAAATATCACAAATTGACCTCATCACCTCTTTTCATTGATAGAGACATTATCGATGAGGATCTTGTAGGTGTTAAAATGATAAAATCTGAAGTTGAGTTGTGCAAGCCCATCTATATTGGCCAAGCTGTACTAGATTACTCTAAGCTTGAAATGTACCAACTCTTTTATAAAATACTAAAACCATGTCCTCTCGTAAAAGAGGTTCGTTTGTTGGGTGGTGATACAGATAGTTTCTTCTTAGGTATTACCACTCAAAAAGATTTAAATTTTAATGAAGTAGCTAAGTCATTAGAAAAATATTTCGACACATCTAACTACAATTCCGCTCATCCACTCTTTTCCATACAGAATAAAGCCAAACTTGGTTGTTTTAAGGATGAAACAGCAGGAAAGGAAATAGATGAAATGATTCCCCTCCGCCCTAAAATGTATTCCATGAAATTAAAAGAATGTGCAGATAGTATTAAGCGTGCTAAAGGAATATCAAAATCAATTGTCCAAAAAATGAAACATCGGTCCTATAAGAAGGCCTATAAAAATAAAAATATAACGTTTGTCAATATGACAATCTTAAAATCACAAGTTCATACTGTGAAAACGTACACATTTAAGAAACGAGCGCTTTCTGCATGGGAGGATAAGAGGTGTTGGATAGGACATAACACATCTCTTCCACATGGACATCCTGATACAAACATACCTCCACCCAAAAGAATAAAACTCACGCTACCACATTCAGGAGATGTATTGACATAATCAACTTTAACTCAGTATTTTGATGTTGCTTTTTGTAGATATACATGGTTGTTTTATGTATCGCATGAGATCGTTTCTTCCTTGTGAATATATGCCTACAGTTAGCCCACTCCCCCTATATCTGTGAAAAGACTTTTTCATACGCATATTTTTATTTCAATAAACATATCACAATGACTTCACTTTGTTTTCCGAAACACTAAAGTTACGAGGGATTTAGTATCTTTCACATGGATGCACTCTTGTAAACCATTGGTAATTTTGATAGCAATAGAGAGTATAGTTTGTTTGACGACGGGGTGATAGAAAATAGATTCAAACATCTCGACTATTCCATATGAAGCGTCTTTATCATGAATGAAATCACGTAAAATGTATTCTTTTTTCTCACCAACAGAAATAGGTAGAATCAAATCACTTTGGGGCGATCATATCTTTTTCAAATGACTGTGGAACATTGATTTCCATGATGAAGATTTAAACAGTTAGATTCGATGACGAACAAGATTTACTAGTTTGCAAGTTAGACTAAGCGTTCTACTATTTGTAAATGAAAGATATAGTTTCAAGAGTTTACAGATTACAAAATAAAGTTTCAATAGTGTTTATGTTAAAAATAAAGTTTAAGCTGTTTGTGCGTTAGAAATAGAATAAAGTTTCAACAGTTTGTCGACTAAAAATAAAGTTTCAACAGTGTGTATGTTAGAAATAAAGTTTTATCTGTTTGTAAAATGAGATTGTAGGATTTACTAGTTTGCAAGTTAGACTAAGCGTTCTACTATTTGTAAACGAAAGATATAGTTTCAACAGTTTACAGATTAAAAATAAAGTTTCAACAGTGTGTACGTTAGAAATAAAGTTTTAGGTTTTGTGCGGTAGAAATAAAATAAAGTTTCAACCGTTTACAAGTTAAAAATAAAGTTTCAATAGTGTGTATGTTAAGAATAAAGTTCTATCTGTTTATATGTTAGAAATAAAAATGAAGGTTCACCAGTTTACAAGTTAAGAATAAAGTTTTATCTGCTTGTATGTCAGAAATGAAATAAAGTTTCACCAGTTTAAAAGTTAAAAATAAAGTTTCAATAATGTGTACGTTAGAAACAAAGTTTCAATAGTGTGTATGTTAAGAATAAAGTTTTATCTGTTTGTATGTTAGAAATAAAACAAAGTTTCAACCGTTTACAAGTTAAAACTAAAGTTTCAATAGTGTGTATGTTAAGAATAAAGTTCTATCTGTTTGTATGTTAGAAATAAAATGAAGTTTCATCAGTTTACAAGTTAAGAATAAAGTTTTATCTGTTTGTATGTTAGAAATAAAACAAAGTTTCAACCGTTAACCAGTTAAAAATAAAGCTTCAATAGTTTGCAAGTTAAAACTAATGTTTCAATAGTGCGTATGTTAAGAATAAAGTTTTATCTGTTTGTATGTTAGAAATAGAATGAAGCTTCACCAGTTTACAAGTTAAGAATAAAGTTTTATCAGCTTGTATGTTAGAAATAAAATAAAGTTTCAACCGTTTACAAATTAAAAATAAAGTTTCAATAGTGTGTACGTTAGAAATAAAGTTTCAACCGTTTACAAGTTAAAAATAATATTTCAACAGTGTCTACGTTAGAAATAAAGTTTCAGCCGTTTACAAGTTAAAAATAGAGTTTCAACAGTGTGTACGTTAGAAATAAAGTTTTAGCTGTTTATATGTAAGAAATAAAATAAAGTTTCAACAGTTTACAAGTTGAAAAATAAAGTTTCAACAGTGTGTACGTTAGAAATAAATGAAAGTAAGAACTTCATCGTATGAGTATTCAAAGCATGTTTTGTAAATCAAATGTGTGTAGTCCTGACATGATAGAATCGCGTTAGAAATAAAGTTTCAGCCGTTTACAAGTTAAAAATAGAGTTTCAACAGTGTGTACGTTAGAAATAAAGTTTTAGCTGTTTATATGTTAGAAACAAAATAAAGTTTCAACAGTTTACAAGTTGAAAAATAAAGTTTCAACAGTGTGTACGTTAGAAATAAATGAAAGTAAGAACTTCATCGTATGAGTATTCAAAGCATGTTTTGTAAATCAAATGTGTGTAGTCCTGACATGATAGAATCGCGTTAGAAATAAAGTTTCAGCCGTTTACAAGTTAAAAATAGAGTTTCAACAGTGTGTACGTTAGAAATAAAGTTTTAGCTGTTTATATGTTAGAAACAAAATAAAGTTTCAACAGTTTACAAGTTGAAAAATAAAGTTTCAACAGTGTGTGCGTTAGAAATAAAGTTTTATCTGTTTGTAAAGTACGATCGTAGGACTTACTAGTTTGCAAGATAGACTCAGCATTCTACTAGTTGTAAATGAAAAATATCGTTTCAACAGTTTACAGATTAAAATAAAGTTTCAATAGTGTGTATGATGGAAATAAAGTTTAAGCGCTTTGTGCGTTAGAAATAAAGTTTCAGCCGTTTACAAGTTAAAAATAGAGTTTCAACAGTGTGTACGTTAGAAATAAAGTTTTAGCTGTTTATATGTAAGAAATAAAATAAAGTTTCAACAGTTTACAAGTTGAAAAATAAAGTTTCAACGGTGTGTACGTTAGAAATAAATGAAAGTAAGAACTTCATCGTATGAGTATTCAAAGCATGTTTTGTAAATCAAATGTGTGTAGTCCTGACATGATAGAATCGCGTTAGAAATAAAGTTTCAGCCGTTTACAAGTTAAAAATAGAGTTTCAACAGTGTGTACGTTAGAAATAAAGTTTTAGCTGTTTATATGTTAGAAATAAAATAAAGTTTCAACAGTTTACCAGTTGAAAAATAAAGTTTCAACAGTGTGTACGTTAGAAATAAAGTTTTATCTGTTTGTAAAGTACGATCGTAGGACTTACTAGTTTGCAAGATAGACTCAGCATTCTACTAGTTGTAAATGAAAAATATCGTTTCAACAGTTTACAGATTAAAATAAAGTTTCAATAGTGTGTATGATGGAAATAAAGTTTAAGCGCTTTGTGCGTTAGAAATAAAGTTTCAGCCGTTTACAAGTTAAAAATAGAGTTTCAACAGTGTGTACGTTAGAAATAAAGTTTTAGCTGTTTATATGTTAGAAACAAAATAAAGTTTCAACAGTTTACAAGTTGAAAAATAAAGTTTCAACGGTGTGTACGTTAGAAATAAATGAAAGTAAGAACTTCATCGTATAAGTATTCAAAGCATGTTTTGTAAATCAAATGTGTGTAGTCCTGACATGATAGAATCGCGTTAGAAATAAAGTTTCAGCCGTTTACAAGTTAAAAATAGAGTTTGAACAGTGTGTACGTTAGAAATAAAGTTTTAGCTGTTTATATGTTAGAAATAAAATAAAGTTTCAACAGTTTACAAGTTGAAAAATAAAGTTTCAACAGTGTGTGCGTTAGAAATAAAGTTTTATCTGTTTGTAAAGTACGATCGTAGGACTTACTAGTTTGCAAGATAGACTCAGCATTCTACTAGTTGTAAATGAAAAATATCGTTTCAACAGTTTACAGATTAAAATAAAGTTTCAATAGTGTGTATGATGGAAATAAAGTTTAAGCGCTTTGTGCGTTAGAAATAAAGTTTCAGCCGTTTACAAGTTAAAAATAGAGTTTCAACAGTGTGTACGTTAGAAATAAAGTTTTAGCTGTTTATATGTAAGAAATAAAATAAAGTTTCAACAGTTTACAAGTTGAAAAATAAAGTTTCAACAGTGTGTACGTTAGAAATAAATAAAAGTAAGAACTTCATCGTATGAGTATTCAAAGCATGTTTTGCAAATCAAATGTGTGTAGTCCTGACATGATAGAATCGCGTTAGAAATAAAGTTTCAGCCGTTTACAAGTTAAAAATAGAGTTTCAACAGTGTGTACGTTAGAAATAAAGTTTTAGCTGTTTATATGTTAGAAACAAAATAAAGTTTCAACAGTTTACAAGTTGAAAAATAAAGTTTCAACAGTGTGTGCGTTAGAAATAAAGTTTTATCTGTTTGTAAAGTACGATCGTAGGACTTACTAGTTTGCAAGATAGACTCAGCATTCTACTAGTTGTAAATGAAAAATATCGTTTCAACAGTTTACAGATTAAAATAAAGTTTCAATAGTGTGTATGATGGAAATAAAGTTTAAGCGCTTTGTGCGTTAGAAATAAAGTTTCAGCCGTTTACAAGTTAAAAATAGAGTTTCAACAGTGTGTACGTTAGAAATAAAGTTTTAGCTGTTTATATGTTAGAAATAAAATAAAGTTTCAACAGTTTACAAGTTGAAAAATAAAGTTTCAACAGTGTGTACGTTAGAAATAAATGAAAGTAAGAACTTCATCGTATGAGTATTCAAAGCATGTTTTGTAAATCAAATGTGTGTAGTCCTGACATGATAGAATCGCGTTAGAAATAAAGTTTCAGCCGTTTACAAGTTAAAAATAGAGTTTCAACAGTGTGTACGTTAGAAATAAAGTTTTAGCTGTTTATATGTTAGAAACAAAATAAAGTTTCAACAGTTTACAAGTTGAAAAATAAAGTTTCAACAGTGTGTACGTTAGAAATAAATGAAAGTAAGAACTTCATCGTATGAGTATTCAAAGCATGTTTTGTAAATCAAATGTGTGTAGTCCTGACATGATAGAATCAAGCTTGACAAACGCTAAACGGCTGAAACTTTATTTCTAACGCACAAAGCGCTTAAACTTTATTTCCATCATACACACTATTGAAACTTTATTTTAATCTGTAAACTGTTGAAACGATATTTTTCATTTACAACTAGTAGAATGCTGAGTCTAACTTGCAAACTAGTAAATCCTACGATCGTACTTTACAAACAGATAAAACTTTACTTCTAACGTAGACACTGTTGAAACTTTATTTTTAACTTGTAAACGGTTGAAACTTTATTTCTAACGTACACACTATTGAAACTTTATTTTAATTTGTAAACTGTTGAAACTTTGTTTTATTTCTAACATACAAGCTGATAAAACTTTATTCGTAACTTGTAAACTGGTGAAGCTTCATTCTATTTCTAACATACAAACAGATAAAACTTTATTCTTAACATACGCACTATTGAAACATTAGTTTTAACTTGCAAACTATTGAAGCTTTATTTTTAACTGGTTAACGGTTGAAACTTTGTTTTATTTCTAACATACAAACGGATAAAACTTTATTCTTAACTTGTAAACTGATGAAACTTCATTTTATTTCTAACATACAAACAGATAGAACTTTATTCTTAACATACACACTATTGAAACTTTATTTCTAACGTACACACTATTGAAACTTTATTTTTAACTTGTAAACTGGTGAAACTTTATTTCATTTCTAACATAAAAGCAGATAAAATTTATTCTTAACTTGTAAACTGGTGAACCTTCATTTTTATTTCTAACATGTAAACAGATAGAACTTTATTCTTAACATACACACTATTGAAACTTTATTCTTAACTTGTAAACTATTGAAACTTTGTTTCTAACGAACACATTATTGAAACTTTAGTTTTAACTTTTAAACTGGTGAAACTTTATTTCATTTCTGACATACAAGCAGATAAAACTTTATTCTTAACTTGTAAACTGGTGAACCTTCATTTTTATTTCTAACAAATAAACAGATAGAACTTTATTCTTAACATACACATTATTGAAACTTTATTTTTAACTTTTAAACTGGTGAAACTTTATTTCATTTCTGACATACAAGCAGATAAAACTTTATTCTTAACTTGTAAACTGGTGAACCTTCATTTTTATTTCTAACATATAAACAGATAGAACTTTATTCTTAACATACACACTATTGAAACTTTATTTTTAACTTGTAAACGGTTGAAACTTTATTTTATTTCTACCGCACAAAACCTAAAACTTTATTTCTAACGTACACACTGTTGAAACTTTATTTTTAATCTGTAAACTGTTGAAACTATATCTTTCGTTTACAAATAGTAGAACGCTTAGTCTAACTTGCAAACTAGTAAATCCTACAATCTCATTTTACAAACAGATAAAACTTTATTTCTAACATACACACTGTTGAAACTTTATTTTTAATCGACAAACTGTTGAAACTTTATTCTATTTCTAACACACAAACAGCTTAAACTTTATTTTTAACATAAACACTATTGAAACTTTATTTTGTAATCTGTAAACTGTTGAAACTATATCTTTCATTTACAAATAGTAGAACGCTTAGTCTAATTGCAAACTAGTAAATCTTGTTCGTCATCGAATCTAACTGTTTAAATCTTCATCATGGAAATCAATGTTCCACAGTCATTTGAAAAAGATTGATCGCCCCAAAGTGATTTGATTCTACCTATTTCTGTTGGTGAGAAAAAAGAATACATTTTACGTGATTTCATTCATGATAAAGACGCTTCATATGGAATAGTCGAGATGTTTGAATCTATTTTCTATCACCCCGTCGTCAAACAAACAATACCCTCTATTGCTATCAAAATTACCAATGGTTTACAAGAGTGCATCCATGTGAAAGATACTAAATCCCTCGTAACTTTAGTGTTTCGGAAAACAAAGTGAAGTCATTGTGATATGTTTATTGAAATAAAAATATGCGTATGAAAAAGTCTTTTCACAGATATAGGGGGAATGGGCTAACTGTAGGCATATATTCACAAGGAAGAAACGATCTCATGCGATACATAAAACAACCATGTATATCTACAAAAAGCAACATCAAAATACTGAGTTAAAGTTGATTATGTCAATACATCTCCTGAATGTGGTAGCGTGAGTTTTATTCTTTTGGGTGGAGGTATGTTTGTATCAGGATGTCCATGTGGAAGAGATGTGTTATGTCCTATCCAACACCTCTTATCCTCCCATGCAGAAAGCGCTCGTTTCTTAAATGTGTACGTTTTCACAGTATGAACTTGTGATTTTAAGATTGTCATATTGACAAACGTTATATTTTTATTTTTATAGGCCTTCTTATAGGACCGATGTTTCATTTTTTGGACAATTGATTTTGATATTCCTTTAGCACGCTTAATACTATCTGCACATTCTTTTAATTTCATGGAATACATTTTAGGGCGGAGGGGAATCATTTCATCTATTTCCTTTCCTGCTGTTTCATCCTTAAAACAACCAAGTTTGGCTTTATTCTGTATGGAAAAGAGTGGATGAGCGGAATTGTAGTTAGATGTGTCGAAATATTTTTCTAATGACTTAGCTACTTCATTAAAATTTAAATCTTTTTGAGTGGTAATACCTAAGAAGAAACTATCTGTATCACCACCCAACAAACGAACCTCTTTTACGAGAGGACATGGTTTTAGTATTTTATAAAAGAGTTGGTACATTTCAAGCTTAGAGTAATCTAGTACAGCTTGGCCAATATAGATGGGCTTGCACAACTCAACTTCAGATTTTATCATTTTAACACCTACAAGATCCTCATCGATAATGTCTCTATCAATGAAAAGAGGTGATGAGGTCAATTTGTGATATTTTTGATCATCAGTGACTAGTTTGTAGTTTATGCGTTTTCTAACATCCTCCATGGTCTTTCCGAAAAGACTATTATTCTTATATTTATAAAAATCTTTTTCAAAATTATTTTGGGCTAGTGCACGTTTTTGACTGTTACTATCTATGTA
This sequence comes from Prostheceraeus crozeri, assembly GCA_907163375.1. Classification (NCBI taxonomy): domain Eukaryota; kingdom Metazoa; phylum Platyhelminthes; order Polycladida; family Euryleptidae; genus Prostheceraeus; species Prostheceraeus crozeri. The sequence goes on from CAJQUW010008405.1 coordinate 132,496, forward strand.
GGGTTTGAGGAAGGCTTTCTGTCTAAATTTGATAATGCGGTGAACTGACTTTAGAAGCATGCCCATTTCTAAATAGAATTTTAGTATGCAGAAGTGTACGAGATAATTTTTCTTATCATATTGGGTGAGTAAAAGTTTGCGGCATGGTTTGTACCTTGGCTGTCCACACTCTGTTAAGTTATTATGAAATTGTGACATGAATGGTGAAAACATATCTTCAGTCACTTCACCAGATTCAGGTGCGAGTGGGAAATCAGCAGTTTTATTTTTAATACTATTTGGATAAATCAAATCCACTTCAAAATAATATCGCCAATCACCTTCATCTGGAATCTTCAGTATGTTTGAAGGGTTGGAGTAATACTCAAGCTCATCTTCTTTTAACCAACTAAACTCGGAATGAGGTAGTGGTTTAGACAGTGAACTGCCATATAAATTATTTTGGTCATAGTACTTTAGGTGGATATGATCATCACCTACTGTTTTAGATTTTATATGATGTTTATTTACAAATGTGAGACCACCGCGTATTCCGCGCTCAAATATATTATACATCTCGGGGTCTTGTAAGAGATGAATGGTCTCACCAGTCATTTTAAAGGCTGATTTAAAGGACATGGCTGGTAGACTGACAAAGTGGATAGGATCTAATTTGTCTTCTTCTAATGCCACTCGTCGAAATTCCTGAAAGACATCAGCCAGCAAAATGACATCTAATTCTAAGTAAGCGATCATATAATCGCCAAACGTTTTACAATTAAATTTTAACCATGCCTCTTGAGCATGTTCATAGTCCTCTACTGGACAATCTTCACCCGTCAAATCGTTTTTGAATTTGTCAATGGAAGGAAGGGTTGTTTCATTTAGCTTAGACATTGAGCTAAAATACGCATAGGGAAAGACTCCTTTGCGAGTGATCATGTCATCCGTTAAGTTTGGATAGTGTTTCTTCAAAGTTTGACTATGGGGAAGAAACTTGAGATTTTGAATGAGAGAAGCTAGTGACGCTGACATGAATTGAAATGAATCTAAAAATTTTATTTCGAAGAAGACTGTCTTATTTTCTTTAGTTTTATCTACTGGTAGTTTTGCTGTCATTGCCATGAATTTTTCTCTCGTTTGTGCTATAACATTGAACTGCCACGATTTCATCTGGCTCAACCCTCCTTTTATGAGCATATGACTGTCATAGCCCTTAAAGTTATGAAAAATGACGGGTAGTACACGACGTCTCAACCTAAGTGAAAAGTTACATTTGGAGCAGAGTGCGTTTCTAAATTTACCAGTGATGTGATCATGATCACGCACTTTCTTAATTTTATCGTCATCAAACGTTTTATAACATTTAGGGCACAATGTGAAACTTTCAAATTTCTGTTTGTCTTCATCTGACATATGTAGTGACCTACGCTGCAATTGTGAATCATATGATTGTTGAAATTTAGCAGCTTTATCGAGAAATTCTAGAAATTTTGAAATACAATCTTCACCTTGCCAAGTATGCATTTTGTTTTGTCTATTCCTAAAGTGGTCATGCCATACTTCATAGCAGGATATGGCTGCTGGCTTGTGGATGATAACATCAATGTAGCATTCTATGTCTGCGTAAATGATACGCAGGGGACTTAATTCGTCACCATTATCCCTATGTGAAAATATTTTATCTTTGGGCATGCGTTCCATTTGTAATTTACCTCGCTTGCACCATTCATAGTGAGTTTCAAATTTATCTTTACTCCAAAAGGAGCGGATGCAGCGGTCGCATACAAAATGTTCACCTCTTTTAGAGTGCCCCAAGTGAGTGTACAAGCGAGAGATTTTGGGAATACCACAGTAGTGCCATTCCTCGCTATCATCTTGTTTTACTAATAAGAGGTTGACTACACGTTCATAACAAGTTGAACGTGAATTATAGCGGGCACCCTTCAACCCCTTCTCCCACACGTGAACGACAATTTTAATCTTATTATGTTTTTCGAACGTTTCTACATCTTTGATTTTCATGTTGTCACTATCACAACCTTCAAAGTCTAGTTCATCCTCCCACTGTCTATAGCTATAGGTATGATTTCGATTCGCGTTGATATCATTATAGTGAAGGATGGATAGGACTTCATATTTGAAACACTGTGATTTACAATCGACATTGATGACAGCTTTCTTATTATACAACGTTTTTGGTAGTTTAAATGTGCCTCGAGCTGCATGACTTTCTAATAGGGAAATTTTGAATATGGCTGAGTCCACACCATCAAAAATGAGAGCGCCGTCGCGTTGATTGAATTTATCTACATTTGATTTTAAACATTGAATGTGAAAATTTAACCAAGACTCGCAGTCTACAACTTCGGTTGAGGAAGAGGAAGGAACATGAAACTGTATTCTCTCCGTCACTTGACCCGTTTGAAAATCTATCTTAATATATTTTAGTTTAAGGTAGATGAGCGCCTTCATTCTAAAATTGTCTAAATTGTTGAAGAGCGCTTCGATAATGTTAGAATTTTGAAGGAGCCACTCAGGAAAATCTACTATTTGAGTATTGGACTCCATGCAGTAGTCGCGTACTAAATTATTATGTGAAACATTAATGAGGGAGATGGTAGAGGTACCGTTGGTGTAGTGATCATTTGCATGCGTGTGTTGAAGTCTGTGCGAAGATCGCTGAAAGTGACCATCAAAAGAAAGAGGGCACAAATCGCAAGGAAAGGAGATGTCATCGTCAGAATCAACTTCACCTCCGGAGATTGATGCCGCTTTGCGTTGACACACACGTTGTTTGATGTGTCGAAGGAGACTGTGCTTCCTTGTAAACATATGTCCGCAGTCGGCACATTCCCACTCGTTGCCTTGTCGCGAGAGTCCTGAGCTGGAACTCACATCACCTGAAAGAGAAATCATTCTATCATCTCTGTTCAAGTCTCAGTGTATTGTTACAACCTACCTTGACTCAACGACTCTAAACTTTCCTCGAGAAAGGAGGGCGTTGGTGATGAAGTTGATGCCTGAAATTGAGGAAGATGCTATTAGCCACACGTTTGAGGGAGATGAGTGAAGAAATTTTCAACTTACCATTTCAACGAAATCAAGTTTAAGGTTGATACTTCAACAAGATAGAGACTTCACTCAAATAATACGTCTCAAATTTGGAATTCGCGAGAGAGCAGTTCACTTGTACGCCTCAAATATAGAATTCGCTAGAGAACACTTCACTTATACGTCTCAAAGACAGAGTGAAATGACACGAATGTCACTTTGCATATATACTTTCATATTCATCATTCATTGGCTGTTCATTCTGATTGGTTGCTTGTTTATACTTGAGAATTAGAAAACATTTCAAAGTCATTATTCACAGTCAACATGACAAGCCCTCCAAAAACACCGAATACAAAATTCTCTTCTCCATGCTCATCGCCAAAGGCGCTCGTTGCACCAAACGCTCCAACGAAGGGGAAGGTGGAGAAATTATACCGACTCGACAACATTAGAAAGTTGTCATTACCAGCGGATGACGAAGAGGAGAGTGTATGTGAGAAGGAGTATCCCGACTTAACAGGCGTGAGGTGGAAGTATCTGCAGTACGATACTGATGATGTGATGGAGATCACCAGCACCAAATTCCTCCATCAATTATGGGAATGGTACACCCCTAACTCCCAGCCACGAACTATGGCGGAGTGGGAGTACATCGATAAAGTGAGGCTCGCGGTAGAAGAACGATTGAAGCAAGTGAACTGTTTTTGTGATCTGTGTGAAGCCAGACTCTGGGACGATATTGACGATGAAGACCTTTTGAAATACATGCCATAATAAATTTTTATTTCGTATTATCTTTGCTTTCATACTGACTTACTTGAATGGGGCTTCAGTGGATGATTTAACCATGTATACTTTTTCATTTGGAAATAGTAGCACGCTTAGTTTAACTTGTAAATCTTATAACATTTCATATGGGTGATGATGGTAGATGAAATAGTGTTAAATAAAATTAAGATAGCTTACACTTCTGATACAGGGATAGCAATCGACTGCGATCCATGTGTAAAGAGCTTGTTAGACTACGGAAGAGAGAAGTGTGTTATGTTGCGTGTGGCGCGTGAGTGTCCTCCAATTTCATTCCATTCATCAATTCATCTCATTGATAGAGACAGGTAGAACTCATGGTTCTCATAACGTATGCAATGGATAGTTTATAAGGCAACCTTCGACAGCTGGCTAAATGTCGCCCTGGCGCGAATGCATACTACGTTGAGACAGAGGCAATCACTTGCAAACATGACGCAGAGAGGTTTAACAAGATTGACCATTGCCGAATGTCCCTTGCGGTATACATAGCTACGGGTTTCACCGCCGCCCTTTACAGGAACGCCCGTCGAAAGGAAGTATTACACCGAACTTCATTTGCAACGTTCAAGTTGACTGATAGCAGATTCAACTTAATGATAGTATTCGCCAGACATGAAAACCTGTAGAGTTGGTAAGAGGTTGACAGACTTTGAGCAGCTTGATAGCAAGCCGTAGAGAGCTTGATTCACCAGCGTTTCGCAATGGAGATGTTTAGAGGCCACCCATGACAAGATAGCTAAGACTCAACCGATTGGCGTTCAAAGTGCTACGTTGAGAACTGTGTCAAATGCCCAACATGAGACATGAGTTGTCCCAGCGGTTACGGTCTAAACTATGACACACTCCCTTGCCACACTTATCACTACGGCATCGTCCGCCGTCCCGAAGGAACACCCTGTCAGTGGAATATTACAGCAAAACTCTCCGTGTCTTGCTCGCTTTCAGTGAAAAGCCGCTTATACCATGAGAAGACTGGCTCAGACATCATTAAAAATGCTTTCATTGAGTTCAGCAGGGTCGAAAACCCCAGAAAACCTCCAAAAATAGTGAATTTAAAATTTTCAACTTTTTAGCACTACTTATGAAATTTTATAAGTAGTCTATCACTTAGGGCAGGTGAATGGCGACCGAACCTTTTTTGAATCAAGTCAAACGGACTTGTAGAAGCAATGTTACAAGCCTTTAAAGTTTTGGAGTCTTTTATGGCCTGGAGACGAAGGCCATCTCCTGGCGAACCTCTAAGTCTGACGCCTTAGCTGATATCAGCAATGAAATTTTCTAAGTCGGTTTCTGACAGAAACTCGGGATTTGGAATGTCCGAAGCTATCATCGGAGCTCAGAGAGACGACTTACCGTTGGCAATCTCTCGTCTGAATGACAAGTCTCTGTCGGTTCCCAGCTTATATAGTGTGTGGCGATCAGCTGATGACGTAATACCCATAATCCAAACACTAAAAATCCCGTCTATCTCCGGTTCTAGTGCTCCGATTGAGCTGGAAATACACCATTTCCATGTAGAATTTGACGCTGAATCCGAATCTGGCCTCCGTTTTCCCATCCGATGCTTCGTTTTGGCTCTACAGTAGGCAGCCATCGCAAAAATTCTAACTCGTTTTTCCGAAAAATGTTGAAAATTTTTCTCTCCGATTGACTTGAAACTCTCCGATTGACATGAAACTCACCATACAGATAGAGAATTTCACGCTGATTCCAAATCTGAAATCCGTTTTCCAATCCGATGCTTCGTTTTGAAGCTACAGCCCAAAACGTCCTTAATTCTAACTCTGTCGTTTTTCGCCAATGTCCCAAAATCTTAAATGGCGTCTCACATCTAAACGAAGACAGATATGAACAAGCCGTTTGTTTCACTGAATTTATCTCACTCTTAGCTTTCAAACGAGCTATGGCACGACAAAATCCGTCCACTGGAAGCCAAAATCGCAGCGAGCTGTCCAGAGGGGGGGGACGTCAGCGAAAATTTTTTCTCTCCGATGGCGTTCAAATTCACCATAGCGATGCAGAATTTCACGCTGAATCCGAATCCGGCCTCCGTTTTCTCATCCGATGCTTCGTTTGGGCGCTACACACCAAAACGTCCCAAATTCTAACTCTGTCGTTTTTTCGAAAAATGTTGAAAATTTTTTCTCGCCGATTGCCTTGAAACTCACCATACAGATAAAGAATTTCACGCTGATTCCAAATCTGAAATCCGTTTTCCAATCCGATGCTTCGTTTTGAAGCTACAGCCCAAAACGTCCCAAATTCTAACTCTGTCGTTTTTCGCCAATGTCCCAAAATCTTAAATGGCGTCTCACATCTAAACGAAGACAGATATGAACAAGCCGTTTGTTTCACTGAATTTATCTCACTCTTAGCTTTCAAACGAGCTATGGCACGACAAAATCCGTCCACTGGAAGCCAAAATCGAAGCGAGCTGTCCAGAGGGGGGGGGGACGTCAGCGAAAATTTTTTCTCTCCGATTGCGTTCAAATTCACCATAGCGATGCAGAATTTCACGCTGAATCCGAATCTGGCCTCCGTTTTCTCATATCCGATGCTTCGTTTGGGCGCTACACACCAAAACGTCCCAAATTCTAACTCTGTCGTTTTTCGAAAAATGTTGAAAATTTTTTCTCGCCGATTGCCTTGAAACTCACCATACAGATAAAGAATTTCACGCTGATTCCAAATTTGAAATCCGTTTTCCAATCCGATGCTTCGTTTTGAAGCTACAGCCCAAAACGTCCCAAATTCTAACTCTGTCGTTTTTCGCCAATGTCCCAAAATCTTAAATGGCGTCTCACATCTAAACGAAGACAGATATGAACAAGCCGTTTGTTTCACTGAATTTATCTTACTCTTAGCTTTCAAACGAGCTATGGCACGACAAAATCCGTCCACTAGAAGCCAAGATCGAAGCGAGCTAACCAGAGGGGGGGACGTCAGCGAAAATTTTTTCTCTCCGATTGCGTTCAAATTCACCATAGCTATGCAGAATTTCACGCTGAATCCGAATCTGGCCTCCGTTTTCTCATCCGAGCACTCCTTCCACTCGAAACAGCCCATTTTACAACCCAACATTCAGCAGATTGCACGAAAAACATCACACACTACAGCCTCAAGACAAATCCTGGCGGTCGCCCAAGTCCACCACGACACTCTGTCGTTGCAGAGGGGGGACGTCAGCGAACATTTTGTGAACGTGGACCAACCTGGCCGGCACACCACGACAGACCACAACCTCTGTCGTTCCAGAGGGGGGGGGACGTCAGCGAAAATTCTTCGATGGCGGCCATCTTGCGCTATCCAGAAGTGGAGTTTTACTTACTACTACTACCCTGGCCATCCGGCTTTTCATATAGCCGAAAATCACAGTGCCCATAATTCGTGTAATGTCATTAGGAAGAAAGGATGAGTATTTGCACGATTCAGAATCAAAATGCTCTCTTCAGACAGATACACGGCCTCTATATTGCAAAATCGAACCTGTCGACGCACATAAGTAAGTTTTGGTAAAGAGACGTTTTTCCATTGCCGTCAAGAAGCTCACAGAAAGAAGCACGTAGCGTAGAAAGTTATGATAAAGACGTATATTAGCACAACCATGGCATAGCATGCAGAAAGGCCTGTGATTGGTTACTATAGAACGGCGATTGTTGTTCTTTAAAGCAGTCGTGGTGTGTGCGTGTTTAATAGGCCCTATCCCTATGCAAAAGCTCAAGTCTGCAGCGCACGCATCAAGTACATGTACATTCAATATCAAGGTGTTGCACACCATAAAGTATGTGTTACACACATTCGTCGGATTTCAAGTTTTATAGAAGGTTCTAAAGCCTGTAACGCGGAAAAATGTAAAAATGGAAGTACCTGCTAAGAAGTTCTTTTCATTTCATTAATCATATTCAAATTTGACGCAGTTAGTCTTGAACGAGCAATTCTTTGTATAATGCAAAACTTCTATTCCTAGACTATTACAAGATTATCATATTTATGTCTTTTCATACCTTAGTTTTCCGTGGAAGGTATCATATTTTTGAAAAATACGGGAAATTAGATGGATGTTTTTCAATTTTGAGGCTATAATTTTTTCTTAATGGAGGATTGAAAACCCTGAGAAAAATACTTGATTTTGTTTCTGAATGTATCGAAATCATTTGTTAATTTGCTAGAGGTGTTTTAGAAGTACGCCATCAAGGTAAGTTTAGAATAAACGAAATATGAAAAATAGGAGGTACTTTTTATCCTCCCTTATTATACGAAGAATACGAAGATTACGCGATTTATACGAAGAATTATAGCAACTAAACAAAAACCGATTTTTTAACCTATTACAGCTTCGAGTTGATCGCCAAAAACAGAAGCGTGTTTATAATTGTCATCGTTGTTGAAAACAGGTTGGATCGCTTCTTGAAGACTTTAATGGCTCAATAAAAACAAAAGTTAGCTATGTACAATAAAATCCGCCAGTACTTCGTGCCACTGACACTTCTATGGGCGCTCTGATTTAGTGATTCCGACACAGACTGTTAAACGCCGCCAGCAATGGAGCTAAGTTCACAAAGTTCACTGATGAGTTACGATCCACAAATTACGAAGGACAGAGATATCTACAGAGAGAGCAGCAAAAGGACAAGCAGCAGCCTAAAAGTGCAAGAATATTTGACTAAGAAGATATTTAACAACCTCGGTTGGCTAATATACCGTATATACTCGCATATAAGCCGAGTTTAGAAGTATAAAATACAATGCTGAAATCAGGGGGTCGGCTTATATGCGTATAAAACAAAATGAACACAAGGACAGATACTAATGCCAATTTTCCAGCTACACGTTTTCATCGCTATCTGCCTTTTTATTTGGTTGTGTGTCACCAGTGGCGAGCCGTAACCAAGCTAGAGGTAATGATGAAGCCGACGTCATTGGTACACGGTTTGGTTTCTTAGAAATAAAAAAATTTCTTCTATTTCTTTTAGTATGTAACATAAAAGTAAGCATTTATCATCTTTACAGTAACAAATTTCTATGAACCAAAAATATAGTGTAAAATTAGATAAGTTGAGTACCGGCTTATATGCGGGTTTTTGCAAAAACTGGTAATTCTAAAGCAATTTTAGATGGTCGGCTTATATGCGAGATCGGCTTATATGCGAGTATATACGGTAATAGCCAACGCACAAACAATAGCAACCAGAAATAGAAGAAAAGTTAGTTAGACTCGGATAGCTAATAGCACAACGCACAAAATGAGTGTGCTGCACTTAGAAATTAGGCAATTCATGTTTTCTGTTTATGGAGGGTTTGAGTAATTTAATGAAACGAGCTTCGCTAAGACGACAATCAACGGCATTGCTGCTGATATCGATAATATCTAAATCAAAGTGAGAAAGGTCGATATCATTGTAGTTATGTATTTTGCTACCATGCTCATATAGAGCGTTCTTTTTATTTTTGTTCTTAATGTCGCGTTTATGTTCATGATACCGTTTATTGAAAGGGCGATTGGTCTGCCCAATATAACATTCATTGCAGAAGTTACAGGTAAGTTTGTAAACCACAAAGCGGTCCGAACAAGAGTAGTTTCTAGGTAATATGCCACATAGATTACAATTAGTATGTTTGTTTCTATTTTGTTTTTTGTTAATGACGCTTTCTAGCTTAGGACCTGGTTTGCTAACTAATCTAATGGGTAGGTCGCACTGTTTTATAAGTTTGTTAAGTTTACGATTACAGCTATCACTGATATAATTTATTTTACAGCTAACTGTTTTGCGGTTATCACTTTTCTTTTTGTGGTTCGGGTTATACTTAATGTTACGGATCTCGAGGTCTGAAAATCCATTATTCTTGAAACGTTGGTTAAGTTTAGACATAGCACTATCTTTCTTATTACTGTCTGAGCAACGCTGGGTGACGGAATGTCTGCTATTTCTTATATAATTACTTTTAATTTGATTAGGTACCCAGCTTTGTTTGTTAAGAGAATTTCCGGAATGAAGTTCTTTAGTGTACCATTGGTATTCAATTACATTATTCTCAATGGCGATACTAATATCTAGGAAGTTGAGAAAACTATTATCATTAGGTATTTCTACTGTAAACTTGATGTCGTTGGAGACAGAGTTGAAGGTATTAGTTATTTTGGTAATGCAATTACTATGTTTTACAAAAGGGCCTATAATAATTTTGTAAAACATAGTAATTGCATTACCAAAATAACTAACTTTTGTTTTTATTGAGCCATTAAAGTCTTCAAGAAGCGATCCAACCTGTTTTCAACAACGATGACAATTATTACAGCTTGCTGAAATGTTAGTTTTCCTGGCAGAAGCAGCGGGTTTTCGCATAGTGCTGTTTCACAAAATTCAATTTTTCGATTATGTTCACAAGCCTTTATGTACAGTTATTCTCCATAGCGATTGTTGTGTTAATGAATTGGTGGAATGCTAAAACAAGACTTGGGTGCCATTTCTCAAACATGCGTTTAGGTGAGGAACACAATTCGATCAAAATATAGATAGAAAAATGGCTCCTAGGAGGGATTGATTACATTACAGTGCATTCATCAACTTGCATTGATTGAATTGGATTTCAGCTAGCATAGATTCAAGGTCCAACTGCATAATAAAATATAGTATTTTTCAAAATGACCATACTTAAGCTGGCGGAAATTTTAAAGGATTCCGCCAATTGTTTTGATCGCCAAAGAAATCTGACGAAATCAATCCCGCATTTGATGGTTAAATGCATGTGAGAGCTGACTTGTAATTACATTTATAAATTATAACTATGCATGTCTGAAGTTATTGTAAGCGCGATCTTAGCAGCAAGTGATCGAATATACGTTGGCCATTAAAAAAATCAAAAACAATTACATGCACTTTAAAAGGCACTTGGCGAAAATATAAAAACATTTCATCAAACTCAGTCGATTTTTAAAGAATTTTGCCAATTGAATAAAATCAAAGCTAACAAAATTCGCGCAAAAAAGCGCGATCCCCCATTTCAATATATCGCCACTTATGCAGAATCATTGATCTCGAAAAAATGCATTTAAAATTCAAATAAAATAAATGAAACAGCAAAAATTATTCCACTTGTTCCAAAATTCTTCTTTTGTCCTCTGTTTGCTCAAATTTACAAAATTTTGAAAAGTATTATTTCTCTTATAGTCACCGATTTCTAGAAAAATGACTGGAAATAATTACTGATAGCTTTTGAATAAAAAATTGCAGGTAAATTTATGTCACTACAGATAGGGCAATGATTAGAGAAGACCTTTATGTTGGCCTACTGTTGTCATAACTTCTGACATGGGAGTGGGAACCTATCGATGGCCCCGTTTCTTCCTTAATTTTCTGATTTGAATAAGCTCCAGTATGACAAATAGATATTGACAATTCGGTTGTTGAATTGGGCCGAGCTTCATAATTTTCTTCGCGGATATTGCTCAGTAGGGAGTTCTGTTTATTATGAGAGATGTGAACTAGACCTGCTAATTGGATGAACCTCAACATTCCACTTATGCGTAAAAAGCATTGAAATCGTTCAGAATGCTGTTAAATCCAGAGTTAGAAAAGTCGGAATTGGAATTGGAATCGACGATATTTAAATCTACTGGAATTGGAATTGGAATTGACCTTGATAAACCTCAATTCCACTTTTTCGATAGACCTGTGATTGCATAAAAATTGTAAAAAAATTGAAATCGCAGTATTCGGCCGTTGTGTTAACTGCACGCGGAGATAAGAGAGAGAGAGATCGACAGAGGTAGCTTGATTCTATTGTTGAATAAAGGGTATTTTTTGTGACTTCGATGGGCCTATAGCCCCGGATAATGTCATTTCAGCGATTAAGCAGACAATCAAAATACAATCATCTTTGTTCAATCTGTTATTTAGTTATTTATCAAGTGAGATAATTAATCAAAATAAAGCAATTGTTGAATTTAGTTCTTGATAGGATAAGCACAAAAATTGGAGATTAACTTAATTGTTGTACACACGAAAAACAATTGGTTTGGAAAGAGGAAAGTTAACGCTGCATTAAAGGGCAGCAACCCTGTCACTTCAAATCATAATATAGATAGTGTCAACCGATTATTCTAATAATTAATTATTCAATTACATGAACTATCATTCAACTTCCAATCACAACAATGAACAATATTAATTTTAAGGACTATAGTTATATAGACACGATACGCAACAAAAAGAGAAAAACTTTACACTTACGGTTCACTTCTTAATGTTGAATTCACTTCAATTCGATCGGACTCACTAAAATGATATATAAAATAATATCATAAATATCGGTGTCACTTATAGCGTCAATCTTCAATCACGCTCGCTGATGTGTTGCCGTATACACTGCTGTGTTGTTGTTCGCTGGCAGTTTTTTGTTGTTGTTACTTCTGTAGTTATGTTACACCGCGAGAGCCCGGAGTTCTTCCAACAGCTACTGAAGATGTCGTATGTGTTGTTGTTGGTAGTTGTTGTTGTGTCAATTTCTCATCGTTTCTAATTTATACAAATTTTTGAAACGACGATAAAACCGCTTTCTTTTGAAAATTGAAAGAGTTTCCTTTAATCTCTGCTCGTTAGCTTTCGACCCGACCACGCTTCGTTCTTATCACGGAATTTTTAATATGCTTTTTTAACATAGACAGTTAATCAAATTTCATGGTATCATTTTTTATCGTCGTTTTTTCTTTCATCAACAATCGCGTTATTCGCACACTGAATTTCTTTCTTCTGTCAATTTATTAATAGATTTATTCGCATCATCTCTCTCTCTCTCTCAGCGTTTGATTCCTTGCTGACCGTTAACTCTATTTTCTTTTTTCGCGAGATATTGAATATCTCGTTTACGAAACGAAAATGGCGTAGGTTGACCGGATACATATATACATGTACGAGTACACAAGAAATATGAGCTATTAACATGAAAACGCACATGAACGAAGCAGGGAATGGCACACAGGAAAAACGAGGATAGGATAAGGGCACATGGCCTAGATTGAAACGAGCAAACGTTAGATACATTAACATAAGACACTTATCATTAGCAATTATCGGAATTGAATCTTATTATGGAATTGGAATTGGAATTGAATTGAACTGTTTCGACTGGAATTGGAATTGGATTTGGCATTGAAATTTCTGCTCTGGAATTGGAATTAAAAAATTTCAGTGGAATTTTTCCAGCTCTGGTTAAATCACGCGTATCTATTTGACATTTCATTTGCATGATGACCTGCAAGCTTGTCCAATCAACACTCGGACCTGACTGTCAGCCGTTTCTTCTCCGTTCACGTGTAAATCTCTAGAAATAAATCACTTTTTCAAATTTGTACATATTCTATACAGATCTATCACTTTAGTATCTGTAGAGTTTATGCGTCCTTATTCTGAATTCCAAGGAGGAACTTTATTTGAATGAAATTGCCCAGTACAAAAGGCATTTTGTGTCTACAGGCACTTATTGTCGATTAATCATCAGTTCTCGAGCAAACTTTGCGTTCTAATGAAAATATTGTTGAACAACAATGTAAACTAGCGCTTCATAAATTTGCGAATCAATCACTGCTTTATATTGGACAGCTGCTGTGCTAGTAAATTTCAAACTTTGTTTTTATAACCTAACAAAGATTGTTTCTATGCGTACTGCCAACACTGCATCAAGGCTAACGGAATTGTTTTCAAGAACATAAACATGGGAACTCTGTCGGCAAAAATGTAATACAACAACGTCAGTTTCACTATTTTTATGAGATGGTAAAAAGGCATGCGCATTGCGCATACCATGAACTTTTTATGTGCATTAAAGGAAAAATAAATCCCTGCCAAAATTTTCTTCCTGATTCTGCTTGGCTTGATACTTGAGTATACACTTTATTGAAAGAAGCTTTCTCGTTTCAAAGAGTATTAAACATTCAATATGTTGTAATTTAAGTCATATCCAAAAGATTCTTTGACGGTCTTTAGGAGGATTTTTCAGATGGAATTTCATGTTGGCCAACAAAACGCTAATATTGAATCAGACTTGCATTCAGCAAGTGTGAAATGGACTTCCACCGCTATTGCCTTCAATCACTGCTATCGATCGAATAATTGGTCAAAAATGCTTTCCTCCATTCTACTGTCCTTGATATTGTGTGATACATGAATCTCTCTTTGAATAAAAATCAAATCCACATTTTTGATGCTGTCATCAGCCTTTAATTTTTTATAAGTAAACCATAACTACTACATTTACGAACAGTACATCAGTAGCTCTAAGGTAGCAGTAGAAGTAGCTCAAAGGTAAGAGCAAGTACCCGGTATGAGTGTCAAGGAAAGAAGAGTGAAAGATAAGTTATCAATAAAATTCATGCGGAATTCTAGCCGCATCATCGAAGCCTAATCCGGTTCTCCATTTCCTGCGTGAACCTCTCATGCATTGGCTTTTTGCCCTTGTATGCACAAAGGATGTTGTCGGTCGATTGCCCATGCACGTGACATTGAAAATTATGCGATAGGACTATTGCACTGACCTGTAACCAGTGGCGTCTTCTCCGTACCTGCGAGGCCTTCGGCGCATCCTCAAAACTATTTACCGACATTTATAAAAATGAAAAGTGTCATCATTCATTTCAATTCGATAGCTTTTCGTGATAGCTGTGCACAGTTTTCCGTCTCAAAATCAGACACTCAACCTCAAGTTTTGCAGCGCGTGCTCGAATCACAGCTGTTTTCTTCGAACAATTAGACACACCAGCTGGTCGTGTGTTCAGACGGAGCATTGATGTTCAGAAAGCGAAAAAGAGTTGTGTGCGTGTGAGGCAGTAAGCGCACGCGCCCGCGCCAATATTGGCTTTTCCGATAGACTGATGCTTTGCCTTCTCCAATTTTTGCAATGAAATTCTGCGCGATTCTTGATCGAGGTGCAGTATCTAAATGTAGTAAGGGAAGCGCAACCCAATTGTTCCTGGATTCGCTTTATGTCAGAGAGGCCACTACGTCAACAGTAGCATATGGCTGACGTTCAGACAAGACTGCGATCAGATGATGAGCGTTCTGCAATGAATGCAGAGTAATGCATCTGACTCGAACACCCAGATTCGGTAGAATTCCATAATTTGTTTTTACATGATTGATGTGACACTATGTTTAGTACTGCAGATGAGATCATAACCATGCCTTCCGTCCGAAGGGAATATACTGAAAAGATGACAGTCGTCAAGCAAGGTAGGCCAACACCTGATATAAAAATTGAAAGTACTCACAGAGAAAGAAATAAGAAATACACAATACATTTTAATGCATCAGAATTTCAAACATGTGAGCGGCTGACCGGCCATGAGAAACGCAAGAAACTGTTGACCTTGCCTCCTTTTCTCTCGAAAGAATGTGTCTGGACAGAGAGGGGATATAGTGATCAGTTCCTTGAGTAAGGCGGTTAAGAGACATGAGCAATCACTTCTCATGTGCACATTCACTTGGCCTTCAAAAATGTTCGTGAAATTGTAATTAAAAATTCAACTTTTATGAAAATTAATGTTGTAACATAAAAAATGTCTGGTACAGAAACAGTATTCCAATGCCGAGTGAATGCCTATGATCTGGGTGCACGCGACGCCACTGCCTGTAACCCTACAGTGCATAGTCGCACATTTTCTCCTACCGGTATTTGAATACTTGAAATCATGAGATATTAATAAATTTAATAAAACAGGCAACCTACATATTGAATATAACCCACCAACTCGATAAAGTATACCTTTGGTGACTGTAGATGGTTTGCCCATTTACGGAATTTCACAACTGTTTCATTGCTGAGCCGCGGCTGGATATTTAATACATTAATAGGTTGGCTCTTGGGTTTCATGAAAATCTTGGGTCTTGGGTAATCTTGGATAAGTATCCAAAATATTGAGTAATGAACCCAACTTTTTGGGTAATGCAGCGAAGAAGTTTTTCTAGTTTCATTTAAAAAGCTTCAATATTATAGGCCCTACTGAGAATTTCGTGTCGGAATTAAACCACAATTTAGTGTGATGAATTCAGTATTGTGCATGGAAATTTGTTCTTTTCTATTTATTCGAGTCATTGATCTGACATCAGTGTTAAATAGAAACAGCAAAAATCATTGTGTATCAATGTCAAAAAGCGTAAGGACAATGAACGCTTTTTATCTTTACTTAATGAAGCTATGCATGCCCATCTGACAGTAGCATTACAGTATTAGTATTGTAGTAGTGGTGTGCAATGTTTCATTTGTAAGGAATATTGCCATGAAAAATGCGGCATCAATGGTAAACGATGTTTCTATTGAAATGATGTTGAAATTGATTTTGAAACTCTATATATCAAGTCGTTCAATTATATTGTCTTTTATTTAGTTGTTGAATAATTCATATGGACCAAGTAGTGGAACGTGAGTTAGTCTACATGAGGTATAGCTTACAAGTGTGATTGCTGAACATCTGTCAGATGTATATGCATATTTATATTTCAACTTAATTTTGCACCACTAATGAGTTAAAAATGAGAAGGGTAATAATCATAATAATAGGCAGAATAATAAAAAATGATAAGAAGCAAATCAATCAAAAATCATATAGAATTACAAGATAATTAAATTAATGTTTATTATGAAAGGGTGTGAATAAATGAAGTATGCAGAAGATTAAGTACATTTAACAGAAGTAATTTGACCAACATACCTACAGATATACCCTCTGAGATTTTATGCATTTATAGCGCATGCAAGTTAGCCTACACTAAAGGACTTAAGACATGAATACATGTAGAATGAATTCTCAAAAAGTACGATATTCAATTAAAAAAATGCACGACTAAAATCATATGTTAACAAATTACATTACATAATGGGAAAGCAGAGCAATAATCTCACAATCTTGGGTTCTGATTTTCCGATCTTGGATCATGAGATCCTACACAAGATTTCACCCAAGATCTTGGGTAGGCACATCAAGCCCAAGATTTTACCCAACCTTGACTATAGTGACATTGAAAATTGTGTGATGCTACACTGACTTGTAGCCCTACAGTGTGGCATATTTTCTCCTGTTTGAATACTTGAAATCATGAGATATTAATAAATTTAATAAAACAGGCAACCTACATATTGAATATAACCCACCAACTCAATAAAGTGTACCTTTGGTGACTGTGGTTGGTTTGCCCATTTACGGAATTTCACAACAGTTTCATTGCTGAGCCGCGGCTGGATATTTAATACATTAATAGCACATGGACTGTCAGCCAAGCAAAATTCAAATTTCGTGCGCAGCCCTATTGTTAGTCGAGTAGCATGCTATAATCCGGTACTTCTGTCACAACATCAGATGATGAGAGAAAGTAGTAAGTAACTGCTGCGCTTGAGTCTATTCCGATGCAGGTTAAGTGAAGTAAGTTACTTGAGTTAGGTCTATCAGATGGACTACGCACAAACGTTTGTGACGGACTGATTAATCAACAAAAAGGTTTCAACTATGACAGCTGTTGCAAAGAAAATGAATTCCGACGGCGAGTTCTTAGTAAACTGAACAGAAGACATCTACCTCTTGAACTATTTGAAGCAAGACGGCAGGAGAATGCAATGGGTATAGTTTTGCAGTTATTGCGGCAGGTCTTGTGAGCCTGACTTTGAATTTTAATCGAGGATTCTTCTATACAACATTAAAGTGATTCAAACAAGGGGACAATATCAAATCAAAATATACTCGACGCAAATCATCAATACAGAACACTACTCAACACATACAATCTTTGCGATAGACTATTGACAGCGTCAAAATGCACTTTCCAATAAAATCTGAAGTGATTATCACAACAAGAATTTCTTGTAAACACAAGTAGGTTAGTTGTGATGTGACAGGTAGACGGTGAAAGTTGATTACATTGGGTATCCACAACAGCTAGTTCTTTCTGTGATTAAAAGACAGATCATCAATAGCTCTATCAGACCAAATTCTCATATCTTCGTAATCTTTGGAAGTAATTAGAGATTCGATTTAATGGAAATAATAAGAGTGCAGTCGTCGGCATACTGCTATAGGCCTAGTTTTACATGCTTTTAACAAACTAGTATTTCATTTTTGTCTCTGATGTGACCTTTGGTGCGCAGGTGTGATCGAGCTAGGAGGGCTTGTCTTCTCTACTAAATCGCCGAGTGAAAAGACAATCCTTTTTTCACTATCACGGTTCATTCCTTCAACTATTACAAGCTTTGCATGCACTGCTGTCTCTGTACTTTTGTTTGACGTAGAAAGTTGACATTAAGACAGTGACAGCCATGCACGAGGATAAATAATTTGTCTGTACCTGTATTGTGTATTTCGAATCAAGTTATAGGCCGGAGTCCTATAACTTAATAGGACTCCGACTCCGATTCCACATCCCTGTTTAAAACTCCGACCCGAGTTGTCCCTTCAAAATTCCAGTCAGCGATGCAACCTATGCAGTGTGCCTTTGTTCCTATTATAAGTGGTGGTGAGTATATGGGCCAACTTAAATTCATGTTAACAAGGAATGAGAATTTGATCAAAACAGCTTTAGCTATAGACAGTATAAATAATAGACATTACTTATGGAGAAGCGATATGCTTAACTTTCTAACACTTGAACAATACGGTTTATATGTGTACAAGTAGCCTCTAAGACACTAACCTACTTTATTGAACGATTCTTAGATCCTAAATCCAATTCAAATTCACTGATTTGATCCCTGGTAGATTTTATCGGAACTTATCGAATCTTTGAAGTGTATATAAATCCTAATAATCTTCACATTTATGTTTCAGTTTCAGCACAATGCCTTTGAAAGTTGACTTAATTTTTTTTAATTCGTGCCTGAAACCATTTTGATCATGCACGAATATCGAAGTTAGCCTTTGCAAACCATTAATAGTCGGGTTAATCCATTTCATGCTTTAAAATATAACAATATTTTAGGCAATTTTTGTCTTTTCAACTTTGCAACTTCGTTTTCTTCGAAAATTTGTAAACAGTCAAGTTTTCATGCTTTAACTCGAAAATCATACTGGCGACCACACCAAACATGTTTTTGTACCAGTTTTTGTATGTATACTATTTACTGGTGCATTCCAAGTCCGACCGACAATTTTGTGGTCTCTGTCAGACCGCTTTGCAAGATTTTTAAAATGATAATTCGTCCTTTCAAAAAAATCGCATGCATAACAACATTGTGGCTCTTGACAATTCTGTGTGTAATTTCATGAAATCTAGATGAAAAGTATGGTACCCACTACCAGCAATAAATTGAAGTTTGAGAAAAATAAGAAAGTCTTGTCGAAAAAATAAAGAACACTTTTTTAATCCACAATTGCTGAATTGTGATGATAGTTGATTCTTCTTTTGTTTCTTTTGGTGCAACAACTAACACACAAATGATGTATTTCATCGTATAAAGAAAATAATAGACATCATTTCTAAGTTGAGAAGTGTGCGTCGGACAGAAGACAAAAGATTGCATCGGTCATAAGACAATAGACAGAAGACATATAGACAATGTAAAAATTGATTTGTGATTTTTTCTCAATTAGCCTTTGCCCCAAAATATTGTCTTCTGACCGATGCCATCTTTTGTACAATAGCTATCATTTAGCAAATGACTACATTACTATGCATCACAAAAGGTTGCTATAGGGCTTGGGTCACCAAAAGCCAAGCGGCTTAGTTTCTTTTGGTTCATTCCTTTTGATATGGTACTTGTTTCATACTACTTATAAAGGGGCTTCATCCCGGTAGTATGTAAACACAGGAATAATTTGAAAAAAATAGCTTAGAGACTGCTCAAATGATTTTTTGGACCGCAGGAACGTAATCTCCGGAAAACGGAATCTTTTCATATAAAATTTTTCACTGTATAACTTACAGATACTTTTTGAGTCGACACTCTACCTGCTATTATACTTACTCTATGGGTTAAGCATGGCCATTATCTACTACAAAGCCGAAGCTTGTACTCGTGCATAGTATATGCACGTGTGTAGGTAGATAGCCTAGATATTTTGGGCATGTCTAGCAATTGGCCACTTATTAGTTCTCTTTTGTTGCATACTGTATTTAGTTAACTGATAAATCGAAACCCATGCCTACTTAGGTAGCCCTAAGTGTAGGCTCTGACGATGCGTAGTTTAAGTATAAGCATAAGCTATAGTTTAATTAGTTTTGGTCTGCTGCACAACATATAGGCTTACGTTAACTGGCAGTTATTTTTTATGATTGCTTAGTAAGTCATGTGGGCCATGGCACTACTGTGTGATTAGAGAGTACGTTTCAATGGAAAATTTTCATCTTGGACTAGCATAACCAGCGGAGTTCCACAGGGCTGTGTGTTGGGTCCTATTCTGTTCTGCATCGCTACGAATTCTATCCAGGCATGCCTTAACAACACTTCGATTGTGAAGTATGCCGACGACGTCACGTTCCTCCATTTTGTGCGCAATGGATCTGATGATCACCTTCAAGATGAATGGGACAATTTAGTTCGCTGGTCAGAAAACAACAGTCTCCTTTAAACATTTCCAAATTTCGATCGATGGACGTAATAGCAAAGAAGGTCCTCACTCTCCGTCCAATCCAGTGTTCAAAAGATTCATTTCTGGAACAAACTTCAGCAGTCGAGCTATTGGGTGTCACCTTCCCATCAAACATGAAGTGGGATTTTCATATCCAGAAGCAGTTCAACAAAGCGAGGAAAAGGATTTTCATCCTTCGAAATCTAAGAAGGTCAAATTGTCCTCCTCCCCTCATGTTTCAAACATACGCAGCACTGATACGATCTGTTGCTGTATGCTTACCCATCATTCTGTAATATGCCTTCCAGACTCACCTGTGCCATCAATCGCCTTGAAAGAAGATGCTTCAGAATCATCGGTTGCATGACTTCCCTAGTTTTGCTTCTGCGGCTGATAAGATTTGCTGTAAACTCATCCGATATGTTGAGGACAATTTTGACCATCCCCTTCGTGAGCTATTCACTAATTCAACGCACTCTCGAACCCGCTTCTCGCATCCTCTCCGCCATCCCTTTGCCAGAACAAAGCGTCTTTCCACATCTTTTGTCAAGTTCTGCCCTTCTTAGAATACTTATATTTTGCTCTTCCGAATCCAGCTTCTGAATTTTCTGAACCTCCATCTCTTCTTTTCCTTTCTATCATGATTTTAACATGTGGGATTGTCACATGCAAGTTTCACACGTTGTTTTGTAATACTGTCACCGACTGCCTTACGAGGTCTTGTGAAGTAAATAAAGTTATCATTATCATTAGTTATTTACAAAAAATCCTGAATTATAGTTTGATGAAAAGAACGGTTCATGCGCTTTCAGTGATGCCTACAGTAACTTAGTCATTTGTATAACGACAGCCTTATGAACAAATGGCCTATCTGCAATTTTCCACTTTCGAGAAAATTGAAATAAACCTTCCTATTTTTTATTTTCAAGGTAAACAATATAGTTTTTTCGTGTGTTATATCAAGATTAGTATATCTAACAGGGGATCACTTCATTTTCGCTATATTGGTTCGACAAAGGTTGTTATTGCAGATAGGCCAATTTTGCATTAATTTTCTGTAGATAGGCCATTTTTGCACAAAATTAAAATACAGATCGAGGATTTGTTTCATTTATATTTTCATATTATCTTACAAAATTAGATGAGTATTTTGTGTGTTATATGATAATTACATACTTTAGGCCTATAAGTATTGACTTGAAAAGATAATCTAATTTTGGGCCTAATTATATGGGGAAAATTTAATTATTATAATGAAAGATTTGTATACATGGCTGTTACTTTCAGTTCAAACACATCAGGAAGTAAATATTGAAACCATCTTACTCCATTTCACCCATTAACCCTTTCAGCACGAAATCATTAAGATACCTGTCCTAGTGACACGCACAGTGTGTCATGCAATAATTATTCAACGTAACAAAATTTGAAAATTAATCATTGTTCGATGTTACGATGACACACGATGCGTGTCGTTACTATCATTGTCCACTGTTACGGTGACACGCCAGAGGTGTCAAATAGGTATATTTTCTATATTTTATTTGTCCATTTTATGTGATTTCGAGGTGTTATTGCAACAGATAATAGCATTAGATCTTGTCATGATGCACATGTTTTCTCCGGAAGAAAAGACGGAGAAAACTGCTACAAGGAATGCAAATAGGTGTTCTCAAAATCTTTGGGTGTTTTAGAGTTGACTTGACTAATAAGTACATAGTACTATGCGATGATAACACCGTAAACAGTTTTCCTTAATTTCTCATTTCACACAGTAATAATTCTCATTACGACCACAGTAAATAATTCTACACATTTTTGCTAATCTTTTTAAAACAACACAATCTATTTCGAGCTTGTATTATACACATTATGGGAACCAAACATATAAGACATATAGGCTTATATGCTTGGTTCCAATTTCCCAATCGAGTGTGCCATGAAAGCTTTTTGAATAAGACTGAATAAGATATACCTCTTATGTTTTCCTAGAAATTGTGCAATTAAAAAAGAACCGATTACCAATTACCAATTACCGATCATATAAATTTATAAATATTTTCGAGCGTATAATTTTTTATGTTTATTGCAATGTATTTGCACATCTTTTATTTACAGTCCACTCAATATTAATCACTCATTTTTCATTTCAATTTTATGTTTACTCTTTTAATGTTACTTTACTTTTAATTACTTCTGCTTTTGCACCTCGAATGTAACGGAAAATCAAAAGCCATTTACTGCTATTACTACAAAATATATTCAACGCAATAAACCCATAATACGTTTCGAAAAGTTTCAGGTTTACTCATGATATTTTGAAAAACAAGGAGCAGCACATAGACCAGGTTGTCCAGGGCAATCAGCACATCGGAAGACAGTTTCTTTCCGCTTTCCGGCTTGGTAGCAAACACGGCATCTCTTGTGAGGTCGAGGTTCTCCTTCCCTTGCTGGTATGCGTTCAAGTTTATGTTGTGGATTCCGTTCCTCCAAGCATCGATTGTTTGTTGATCGTGGTACCAGGCGAGGTCTTCCGACAGGATTTCGTCCAATACCTGTTTGTAAGACCAAACGATTGACAGATTTCATGCAGTAATCTAGGTAGTTCATTTTACCATCATTCTTCCTGTAGAGAATCCATGAATTGTAATGCATGATTTGAATTAAGTGCAAGCAGTACTTTACAAACCATGTATAATTTTTCCGATTGATATCGTAATGATGAAGTGCGGCATCCAACCGGTCGACACCGCCCATATGGGCATTGTAATTCAATACAGATCGTGACTTCTTCACCGTTTCGTGGTGTCCACCTTTGACTATGCGGCTGACCTCAACATCTTCAGCAGCAGCAAACGTATCCATCAAGTAAACCGTCTTCTTTCCAGACGACTTTTGATCCACAAGTTTTACGCAAAAAACTTCGCCGTTGCGGGATTAAGCTTGAGACTTAACAGGCAGATTTAAGTGCTTTAAATCGCTCGGAACGCCCCGGTTCGCTTTTACAGTTCCAGTCATAAATGTACCATTGCGAAACAGATATCGGGCTAATCTACAGGAAGTATAAAAGTTATCAAGATAAACGTGGTAACCTTGATTAAACAGGTCGTGTGATAATTGTATCACAATTCGTTCCGTAACTGATAATGTTTCAGCACCACGATGAGACAATCCGACTGCCCGATTTTCAGTACTCAGACCATGAAGCATCATCTTCCAAACGTAACCCGACTCGGATTCTGCCAATACATACGACTTTATTCCATACCTCCTACGCTTGCTTGGGATATATTGTCGTATTCTTAAACGTCCTTTGAACAGCATGAGTGTCTCATCTATAGAAATCTGACGGTTTGGTAGGTATGTATTTTGGCATATATTATTAACTTTTTCCAGAAATGGTCGTACTTTTGCTAAATAATCATTTTCCAAATTTTCTGGGTCTGCAAAGCGAATATAGTTCAAAATTAACTGAAATCTGTCACGGGATAGAGATTCAGGTGACGAGAATATCTCTTGACGAAACACCAAATCGCCACTCCAGTATGATGCAAGCGTAGGCTTCTTGTTCAAAGCCATTAAAAATTGCAATCCAATAAACTTTCTGATTTCATTGACTGTAACTTGTCTGCTGTTTTGTAATTTCTGGCTTTCAGGATTATCAACTAATTCTTGCCAAAGTCTGTTGTTTGTGTAGTCGCATATATCTTGCATTAAGTCGTCAGTGAAAAAGTGATTTAAGAAAAACATATCATCTTCTAATTCATTTGGAATCTCTAAGCGTGGATGTAGTCCTGTAGTTCCAGTAAATTCTGGTCCACGTCTGACGGAATCAGTACCACTTTGGACAGTTCGCCATTCACCAGTGCTGCCACCTGCATCTTCGTCAGAGCTGCTACTTGAGTCGTTATCTCGCAAGTCATTATCTTGTATTTCATCTTCAATCTCACTGCCTGAACTGCCATCTTCGTTTGTATCAAATCCCATCAAATTCAACGCATCTGTCATGGCAGAACGCCGGGGATACCGCCGACCACTTTGCGTGCTCATTATGATATGAATGCGCAATTCGAACAGCAACAACTATCAACAAATTCTGTCGGTGTGAATGATATTCAAAGATCTGTTCAATAAACGAAATCTTACGTAATAATTCGGTGAACCTGTCCTTTGAGAGTGATCATAATTCAGAAACATTCACCGATGGTTTTATGACAGGCTCTGCGTGTCACGGTATAATCGTACTATTGCATTGATTCTAATTCCGTTAATTTGTTAATAGATACATGACACGTACAGCGTGTCGTCCGTACTGAAAGGGTTAATCGAGAATAATCTAAAAAGGAGCTCAATGAAAACGATTAATTTTTCATCTTTACTTGTATTAGTTAGAATGTAAACAAAAAACTATTCAAAGAGTGAGGAAGGCCATCAAAAAATGCATGATTTTCACTTGGGATCACTGATTTGAGTACCTGAAGATCTTGATACTTCCGCTCCGATATTTCCAGATGCGACGGGAACATTTGGTTCAAGAGAAGGGTCGATGTACGATTTATTCTTTGTGGTAAAAGTGACCACTCCTCTTCTCCTTTTAATTTGAAGTACATTTCGCCTGTTATTGTGTACTTCAATGCTGATAGTTCATTAACTTTTGCGTCTCCGATATTCTTTCCGGGTCTTATTGATTTCACATATAGGTTTTGAAACCCCTTTTTAAAATAGGAATGGTTCAAATCATGAACAACGTATGGTTCAGGGTTTCGGCGGGCCAATTTCATCGCCATCTTGTAGTCACTTGGTGAATAGATTTCGCACCTACTTCTTCTTTCAATGGTGCTGTGCATAGAATCGGCCTCCATTTGACTATGCCCGCTGATGAGATACTTCTGTATTATTGTTACGTTTTTTTCTTTAGCCAAGTGTAGGTAGGCATTGCTGACAGTTGCGTTGCGGTTTTGATAAGCACAACCGTCGGACCAAATAATTAGTTTCTCAACACTGTCATGACGATTGAGATAATCCTTGAAGTGTTGACACTGAAGGTAGGCAAACACTTCAGAGGATAGATCGCCATCAACCTCGGTCCAAGGATAACAATGTCCCTCTTTGGTTTCTAAACAGTATAATGTGAAGTTATGCATCTGTAATTTTGTCTTATAATACATGCAGCTTGCTTGTGTTTTTGGGCATAACAGGACTGCCTGCAAGTCCATAGTCCATACTGAAACTTTCGGATTGTTTTTTGCTTCATTCTTGTCATTTGCCTTCTCGGCTTGGGCAGAATCCTTTAAAGTCAAATGCTTGGAGTGGTCCTCTGATGATAGAGTGCCAATTTTATATTTTATGCATTCATTGCATTGGTCCTTTCTCGGAGTAAAGACTCTGAACCACATGGAGTGGAACTTCTTGAGAAACGAACTGTAACCCACTGGCTTTTGGTTTAGAGCTTGTGCACTCGTTTGGTATTCTTTGAATAGACCAGACAATGTCTTCCCAGATTCAAGAAATTTCTGGTGCTGATATATTGCTCTGCAATAATGCGATGGCATTGTAGTTATACTATTCAAGAATGTCTCTAGGTTGGCGGTGACTTCCTCAGTGATCCTATTTGCGACTATTCGAGTAGAACTGGTCGATTCTGGTGATATGAGAGATTCATTAGCCTCCTCTGACATCCAATGCACAATAGTTCTTTGTGGAATGCCAACTGTTGAACAAAACAGGCTCTTGCAGACATGATAAGAATTTTCGTCCACTTCCAAATTGTACGAAAAGCTCCTAGATCTGCGAGAATCACTGCTTGATGTACGGCGCTTTGGTTCTGCTGACTTGATGAGGCTTTTGATGTATATTTTCCTTTCTCGAAATGTCTTCATCTTACCCCAAACATTGTCGAATATTTTCATTCTTTGTTCTTCTGTGATATTACAGCAAGCTCTTGATGAGGTTTTGCAACCATTCGATGTACAAGGCCCTCCCATGGATCGAGCCGGTTTGTTGTTGTATGGTTCTCCCATTTCTCTTAGACGCTTGGTTCGATTTCGTTTCCACAGGTCAGGTCTTCTTTGCTCATACTTCCTTTTTCTTTTGCCAACTGTAGGCATCTCATCTCCATGACTGACAACGGGCATCTCATCTCCATGACTGACAAGGGGCATCTCATCTCCATGATTTGTATCTGAAAGGAAAACAAACAATAGTAACAATGGATGCTAAATGCTCAACTATTACATGTATATTTTAATTGTGTAGAACAAAGCATGCTAATTAAAATGAAAATCATAATTTGACAATAGCCACTGGCCACCAGGACGCAAAAATGTTTCTAAAAATGAAAATCATAATTTGATCAAAGCCTCCGGCCACCAGGACGCAAAATACATGTATATTAATAAAAGTTAATTATCTTTATTTAGCTATTGACTAAAAAGGTTGTTAAAATCAATGGGCTATGCACAGCTATGGTCATATTGTACTTAACCTGAATTTTTTAATAAATGTTCACCAAGTTCCTATTAAATATCAATTCGAAACATGTTACGAAACATATAGCGAGCAGCTATGTATTTCCTTGTTTTGCAAAGCCAAAAATATAGCAATGATATATTAAATAGTTGACTATATTTCTTTAATTAGAATACTTTTGCATATCGATCTAATTTGATTTTCATAAATGCATAATTTTATTGAAAGAAAAATATCATTTCAATTATTTATTCGTTTCTTAGCACGAATGAAAAGTTAGTTTCTACATACCTTGCTCGTGTAATAACGTCCGGAAAACTTCATTAGGCGTCAAGGGCATTGAGCAGGGGTTCACAGTTAATTCTGGAAAGTAAAACATGCTTGTAAAAACAGACATTTGTTTGATGTCAACTAAACATTTGATATTGAAGTTATCACGTTCTTGATTCCTTCTTAGCTATACCTGCCTACATATAAATGTCTAGATTGATCAGTGTTCGATACAAGTATTATAACCATATGTATTTATTGAAATGATTCATAAAATGGATATAGAACTCAATAAAAAATCAATTTATGGTATGTACATGCTTTATAAAGTAGCAAACTAAAATAATATGTGTACGTAGAAATTAATGTCATAATGAAAATAATATCATAACATAATGAATATTCAAGGATTCTAAATTGAAATTATATTATACTATTTGAATAATACCTAATTTATGATACATTATTCTAACATGTAGCACTGATTATAATATTATACTAAGAGTTTTATAAACATAACTTAGACTACATAACTTAGATATTTGACGAATATTTCTTGTACTATCGGTAATACTGAAACATCAATGGGCCGATTGTTTAAAACTTACCAATTCGTCGTTTTTTACAGGCTGCCTGTACCATGAGCATCCCTCTACTTTTCATATCCACGATAAACGAAGTCCACACTTAACAATCGAGTTGATATACTTAACACGCTTGAATGTAGGAAAGTCAATGTCAACAACAGACTGATCAATGTCAGAATGATCCATTGATCCTCTGTCTATTGTAACACACATTATTAAACCCACACAAGGACGTACTAGATTTAGTATGCTACCAGGACAGCAGACGCTCCACTCAGTGCAGTATTTTTTGAAGGCCGATTGTTCGATGGCTCTCATCTCTATCGACAAGCTACTGCGCGCTGTCACAAAACGCAATTCTGTGTGCACAGTAAGCGACCGCTGTTTTCCCACAGGCAGCGTGCGTCATAATAAAGAAGTATCACGCTTGGCATCTATTTAGAAAAAGCTACTGTTAATATGAGTTTCATTGTCGCTACGTGTACGTGTTCCTGCAACAATGCCGAACAAATTTAAGTGTTGACAATTGTCGAAGTACCCTACATGTGAACCTGAGTTATTTCTGCGTAATGGCCTAACTGACATTGTTAGATAGGCCAAAATGCATTTATGCTAAAAATTAGCATTTCCAACGATAACTTTTTTAAATGTTGATGATTAATCGATGACAAACAAAGTAAGGATTATTGCTGTATAATAATTCAATTTTGGCCTAAGTGGTAGTTAGGCCATTTTTGCATAAGGCTGTCGATAATTTATGTAGATCACATCGAAATTCTTCCCGAAGATGGTGTATTTATGCTTGGACCAGACTTTCTTGGTGCTTTTTCTGCCTTGAGCTGAATTTTTCACTAAGAAAACTTTGTTAGATTGATATAAATTTATCATGACCGAAAAGAGGAGATCCGAAGGATTGAGATGAAAAAATTATGAAAATCGATTTAGATTTCAGAGCTAAGGATTTTACAGACAGTGCACGCTTTTTGACAAGTTTTGATATGTAGGCCTAAACGGTATGTAAAATGGATATACCCAGTAGAATACTTTGTATTAGTTGAAGTTGTGTAAGCAGATTAGATCAAGCTCAGTCGTTTTTATGTGAGTAGCATCTGAATAAAATCGAATTGCTCGAAATCACTGAAATCTAATAAATCGAGAAACTGAGCTTACAAAATTTGCGGAACAGATTTCAAATTGCCCCTCCGGCCTTCAGTTTTCTACATTCAAGTCGACAACGTGGTATTACTGCAGATTTTGAATGCTATGATAAAGTAATATGTTGCATTACATGTACACATATAAACCGTATTGTTCAAGTGTTAGAAAGTTAAGCATATCGCTTCTCCATAAGTAATGTCTATTATTTATACTGTCTATAGCTAAAGCTGTTTTGATCAAATTCTCATTCCTTGTTAACATGAATTTAAGTTGGCCCATATACTCACCACCACTTATAATAGGAACAAAGGCACACTGTATAGGTTGCATCGCTGACTGGAATTTTGAAGGGACAACTCGGGTCGGAGTTTTAACAAAAGTCTCTGAAATTGGTAGTGCAAGCAGGTTTTACGTTTATAGAATTGATTTCCTCAGATTATCACTTCAAGCAGGTTTTAATTTATCGCTAAGTTTTCCACCAACCGGTGGAAGCCTTCAAAAGTATTCTACAAGTGAAACTAGGTATGTGTTGTATTTTTGATTTTAAAAGTATATGCATGTACATCTGTATGACATTGTCTATAGTTAGTTTGAATCCATTTCAATCAATTGTAACGTACAAACACATTGCGTACTTTTGCACCGGGTAATCGAATCAGGATAATTATGTAGGCAAGAATAGAAATTTCGCAATATTTTGTGCGGGCGTGTTCATTTCCTCATGAACGAACAGTATACTGTAAGATGAATGCCTTTTCTACAGCAACAATAATAATAAACGATGCCAGGTGCTATGAGCCCTTCATTTTCATGCAAGCTAAATGATATTTTGCCAAGCCTTATGAGCTAGCTTGTCACCATTACGAGTGCAGACGTGTGATCGTATTATTACATCACTTCAGTGAACATGGATTATTTTTTAGCCTTTAAGATGCACGCCCAACATTAATAAGGCGCTTTAGACTTTACATCAACAGCTAGGTTTCCTGTATCATCAATAATCATTGCAGTTTCTGATGTTCTTGATAATTATCATTTCTATCGGTAATAGGTTGAACGCGGTAGAAGATAATTACCGCAAACGTACAGCTAGAATGTCCCCTTATTGCAAGCAATAATTGTAAATCCAGTAGGACCTAATAGGCGCAGATCCATCAGCACACATTTGGATTGGTGGGAAGTAGAACCCTGCTTCCTGCCAGTTGAAATAATAAGAAAATGTCTTGTTGCCATGATCAAATAGGCTATTGCATTTCTGGACTTTGTCGGAATTGGGATTTATAAGTTAGTGGATTTACCCTATTTCAAAACATTAATCAGGAATGCATAAATTGATTTTCTTAAATTTTGGAGCTGTCGATGACAATTTTCTATATTGATAACAAACATTTTAAAACCGTTTGGATTTAACAAGAAGATTTTAGATATAAGCAGGGGAAGGTGGGGGACATGTTTTTGAACGTTTCTCGATAGCTTCAAGTTTGAATATAAGCCTACTGAATCCTATTAACCAAAATCAAACTCAGATGAAAAGTTGAGATATGCAAAGCGATCTCTGAGCTGTTGGACCATTCTGTGGCACTTCACCTCCTCACAATTTGAAATTTAAATGTTTACCAATGTGGTTCAATGTGTCCCATATGTGGATGAGGAACATTGTGTAATGTTTTCAGTTAGGGTCGCATGCACATCAGTATTGACTTTGCCGTATGTACATGTCAGAGAATCAAAACAAGCACTTCGTGGTCGAAACTAGTTCTGTGTATTTTTCATAAATTTCTCCAATAACAAAGTTCATTAGAAGTTAGGGTATTTAAAGGAACAGTTTGCTGTGAACAAACAAACGTCATATAATGTCATAGATTTCACTATGCCACATATTCCCTCCTGTAGGAAAAACAAATGTCAAATGTTCGAAAATGTCAAACACGCTGCATTAACGCTAGAGCGTAAAAGATTTGATAACGGACTTCACGTGACACCATCCGTTTACAAAATGTTCATCACTTCGATCACAACCACAGCTAGTAGTAGATAAAGTTCTCGTTTCGCACATGTCTTCGTCTTCTTGTACTTTGTCGCCTTCCTCCATTCTCGTCTTGCACTACGTCTCGCACGGCACCACGCACTTCTCGCGGAACGTCCGGCAGCTCGCATTCTTCTTCCATCCTGCTGTTCGATCGATCAGTCGACACATGCTTCGTGTGCCACTTCTGGCCATCATCGAGAATGACAGACCGACTGCCAATGTTTCTTGAGACTTTTAAACCACGCTTGATCTCTCCTGATCTCGGATGCTTCACACAGACTCGGTCACCTGACCTGAATGGCTCTTCGAATCGAACTTTCTTCTTGGGTTTCACATGAACTAGTGAACTGAGCTGTGTTCGCATTTCCCTATTGTGAAGACGAAAACTGGGAGACTGAAGAGTTGTTGAGTGTGGCGAGGATCGGTAGGTAAGAAGGAACTGACGAATGTACTGAGGTACTGGAGTCTTCTGAAACAAAGCCAACTCGATCTGTTCAGCCAGTGTGCGGTTAAATCTCTCTACGACGGCATTGGACTCAGGATTGTAAATGGGTGCGCGAATGTGGACAATATTTCTCTTGCACAGAAAATCAGAAAACGATGTGGATGTAAACTGAGCACCATTGTCGGACAACAGCTCTTCTGGAAATCCTTCCCTCGAAAAAATACCATCCAAAACTTCAATGACTTTATCAGTTTCAACAGACGACGCAAAGGAAACTTCAGGCCATTTACTGTGGAGATCAATCACAACAATTGCATATCTTAGATATGAAGGCAAGTAGTACATTGGACCCTTAATGTCAATTGACACACGCTTCCACGGAAACTCTGGAAGAGGCAAATTTTCTTTTGAAGGTGCTGGACCACTTTTGAAAGTTTTGCTTGCCATCTGGCAAACACTGCAGTTCCTAATCTTTTCTTCGATTTGCTTGTCTAGTCCTGGCCACCAATACATAGACCTGAGTCTCGTCTTGGTTTTCTGAATACCCATGTGAGATTCATGTGCTATGTCAATCAAATCGTCTCTAGCAGAAACTGGAGCAACTACTCTTCTTCCTCTCATAACTTGATGCTGGTGAATGGAGAGTTCATCTCGAATCAGAAAATAGGGCTGCAATTCGGTAGGCATGTTCTTCTTGCTTGGCCAACCTGTTTCAATGAAATTTCTTATCCTAGACAGATCTGGACATGACTCGCACGCATCTTGGAAATTTTTTACTGACATGGACTGAACAATAGCTAAGTCTTCATCCTGATCATCCGATAGCAAGTAAACCATGTCCTCAATCGGAAAACGAGAGCAGTAATCGGGAATTGTGTTATCACAACCTCGCTTATATTGCACATCGAAATTGAACGCCATGAGTCTTGTTGCCCAGCGAGCTAGTCGCAAACTCATTCGGTCAAAACCCTTTTTTGAGAAAATCATGCGAAGCGGTTCATGGTCAGTTTCAAGCACAAACTTTCTTCCTAAAAGGTACGGTCTCCATCTCTCGCAGGCCCAAACTAGCGCAAGACTTTCCTTCTCAGTTGTGGAAAACTTCTTTTCTGATGCTGTGAGACCTCTTGGATGCAAATTCAACTGTTCTCTTTCCAAAATGTGGATCAATAATCGAGAGCGTAGCTCCTAGTCCAACATTTGATGCATCAGTCGACACAATGACTGGCAGATTGGCATCAAAAGGTGCTAGGGCAGAACTTTGACTTATAAGTAGCTTCATTCTGTCAAAAGTCACTTGAGCTTCCTGAGACCACGTGAACTGTGGAGAACTTAACAAACACCGCAGAGGTTCTACCAAGGTTGAAAAATTTTGAATGTGTTTTGCGTAAAAACCGAAAGCACCCAATGTCGTGCGAAGCTCAGTGAATGACGTTGGGGCGGGGGACTCGATCAGTGCCTTGACCTTTTCACATGAGGGCTTGATGCCATGTCTGTCAATATCGTGTCCTAAGTATGTGATCTTGCTGACACCGTAAATGCACTTGGCTTCATTCAGCTTCACATTGTGGTCATTCAGTCGGTTCTGCACTGCCCTTAATCTCTGGTTGTGGATTTCAGTAGAAGGTCCAGTGACCAAAACGTCATCCAGGTAGCATACAACACCGTCAATACCTTTCAGAATCTTGGACATGACGGACTGGAAAGCAGATGGACATGAGGCCAACCCGTAAGGGCATCGCTTGAAGCGGAACAAACCGTCAGGTACTATGAACGTAGTCAAATCTCGACTTTCTATATGGAGTGGTAGTTGCAAGTATGCCTCTGACAAATCTAGCTTTGAAAAAAGTCGAAGAATCCTTCATGGAGTGCAGTACTTCCTCAATCCTTGGGAGCGGATAGCCATCAACAACGACAGCTTGATTCACGGCTCGCAAATCAACACATACTCTAAGCTTCCCGTTCGCTTTCTGTACTATGACCAGGTTGGAAATCCACTCAGATGCCTCAACTCTCTCAATGACATCGGCAGCAAGTAAACGCTTCACTTCATCAGAGACCTGATTCGAGTGGCCGGCGATTATGTCAGCGAAGAAGTTTGGTATCGTGTCATTCAGATTGTGATTAATAGAGATGATGTACAAGGCTACGCTGCCAAGACAGTCTTCGAAGCATTGCAAGCGCCAGCATGTCATGAGAACATGGTGAAAGTCGGTGGGTACATTCTCGGCGAATTCGGCAACCTTATAGCTGGAGATGTGCGCTCCAGTCCTGCTGTTCAGTTCCAACTGCTGCATGACAAATTTCATCTCTGTTCATCTTCGACACGTCAACTCCTGCTGTCAACTTACGTGAAGTTTGTCAATCTCTTCTCAGAGATTAAAGGCACGGTTGCAGATGTTCTCCTCAACGATGCCAATATCAAGTCATCTGATGTTGAAATCCAACAGCGAGCAGTAGAATATCATCAACTCATTCGCCTAGCCAGCTCCGATGTGCTGGCCACAGTTCTGGAGGAGATGCCTCCGTTCCCTGAGCGAGAATCGTCGATATTGGCGAAGCTGAAACAAAAGAAACCGGCTACTGTTGACGCGAATCAGCGCCTGGCTGCCGCTGGTTCCTCTGCTGCGTCTGTGGCATCGAAGGGAGATTCCGTTGTCAGCGCTGCCAGTGAGCCTGCTGCTGCACCAGCCGCTACTACAACCACCCCCAACAAACTCAACCTCACTGGTGATGTACCCGGAGGAGAGAGTGAAGTGGATCTACTGGGTCTTGGCGGATCTGACATGTCATCAACTTTACCAACTCGAAATGAGACCTCAAATCGAGACCTCCTGGTTGACTTACTGGGCGGCGGAGCGCCGCAAGTCACTTCAAATCCTATCCCATCCTCGTCGCCAATGTAATGTTTTCAGTTAGGGTCGCATGCACATCAGTATTGACTTTGCCGTATGTACATGTCAGAGAATCAAAACAAGCACTTCGTGGTCGAAACTAGTTCTGTGTATTTTTCATAAATTTCTCCAATAACAAAGTTCATTAGAAGTTAGGGTATTTAAAGGAACAGTTTGCTGTGAACAAACAAACGTCATATAATGTCATAGATTTCACTATGCCACACATTGGCACAAATACATTGGCACAAGTTTTGATGAGTTGATAAAGGAGCATGGTGGAGTCAATGACTTTTTGCTAAATTTACAGGTTGAGTTCAGCAGCAGTTTCAACAACTCAGTCGATGCCAGCATTTCTGTTCATGATGTGCCATGTCACCAGCATTGGACTATTGATTTCAATGAAAACGACGTCAAGGATGCACTTGTCAGACTTAAATCTAGAAAGTCTATTGGTTGCGATGGTATTCCAAACCAGCTCCTTCGTGAAGGCGCTAAGTTTTTGTACTATCAGCTGTTCCAAATTTTTCAAAGGTCGATCCAGGATTGTGTATTTCCATCATGCTGGAAACTAGTCGACGTTGTCCCGCTTCCAAAAAAACGTGCCCCAACATTGTCTGACTTTCGTCCAATTTCACTAACGCCTGTTGTTAGTAAGCTTTTTGAGCGTTTGGTGCTTCAATCCATTTATGAGCAGTTGCTACCACTGTATGGTTCCTCACAATATGCTTTTCTCAAACACGGTTCTACGGACACTGCTCTTGTGAGAATTCATGACGCTATTACTGAACATTTGGACTGTGCTAGCGTTTCGGCTGTAACGGTGACTTGCATTGATTTGAGAAAGGCCTTTGATATGACGAGACATGACATTGTACTGAATCGATTGTGTGATGCCAGAGTGAGCAGTGGTCTTATAGCTTGGTTGAAAAGTTATCTCGACAATAGGAGGCAGCGGCTTAGAGTGAAACGCGTTTATGGGCCTACGGTCAAGACTATCTCCAGTGTTCCACAAGGTTCTGTGTTGGGCCCCGTGTTATTTTCAGTTTTTATGGGACCTCTGTCGCTGTTGGATTGTGGAGCAACTATTGTCATGTACGCCGATGACATTACTCTGATTGAACCGATCTATAAGGACAATTTCCTAGTAATGCAATTTCGAAAGTTCTGGAATGGATCAATGCAAACGACATGTCTCTCAATCTCTCCAAGACAAAGCAAATGGTTATCCGACGGAGTGAGTGTATCCGATCTACATGTCCAGACATCCAGCTTGTCAATCAGTTGAAGATCTTGGGTGTGACTTGGAATTCAAAGTTAACTTGGGGGAATCATTTTTCTGTAGTTCTTCGAATTTGTTCTCAACGTCTCTATGTTCTCAGGGTTTTGCGGTCACTGTTACCACGTGAACAACTGATTACTGTGTATCAATCGATTATATTGTCTTTGCTACTGTATGCAGCACCCCTTTTTGCATGGCTGCCTCTAGGTATTGAGAACAAGATAGAAAAGTTTCAGAGACGTGCACACCGTATTGTATGCAGACGACACTGTGACTGTGCCAATTTTCCGACAGTTTCTAGTTTGAGGAAAGCTAGAGCCTGTTCTTTTCTGCTTAAGTGTGAGTCTGTTGATGAACACCCTCTTCACGACTTTGTGCCTACTCGTTTACCGAGATCTGAACTTTTTCAACAGCCAGGTGCACACACTTCTCGTCGCCTGCATTCATTTTTCCCCTGGACATGTAACTTGATGAATAGCTAACGTTCATGTGCTCTCATTTTGCAAGCTCTACATGTACATGTATATTACATAACACGTTGATTGTCAAGAGATTATTTGATTTTTTGCCTGAGGATGTTACTTACTCCACTTGCAATTGATGGTAGTATTATTTTCTTTATGTTACGCCACTGATGCCAAAATTATGTGTATTTTAAATTGTGATTTTCGCAATTGTATTCGTATTTA
Source organism: Prostheceraeus crozeri (assembly GCA_907163375.1). NCBI lineage: Eukaryota > Metazoa > Platyhelminthes > Polycladida > Euryleptidae > Prostheceraeus > Prostheceraeus crozeri. Next base: position 168,707 of record CAJQUW010008405.1, read on the forward strand.
ACGATTTTCATTTATTCAAAATATACGCTTCCTTTCCTTTATAATATAGGCTATAACGTGAAAGAAAAACGAAAACATTATCCATGCACGTGTTTAATGAAATGAGCGGAGCACATTATGTGTAAATGCACGCATACATTCACATAATTTTACAAAGCACTGACCATGGAGTAAGTATATTAGGTAGAGTGGTAACTCCGCATTTATTAAATCCCCAATGTGTATACACTTTCGATTTTATTAAATGAACTCAAGGGAGATACAGGTGGTATTGTTACCAAATGTGAGATATGCAAATTTTTGCAGTTTTGAAGACATTACCACGGAATTGAGTGATCATGATTGTAATGCAGGAGGAATGATGGCATTTCACAGATTCTCATGACTGCTTTGGAGAATTAATGTTTGTTAAATTAGCATTTCGATGGGTTGACTTTTTCATGAAGACTTTCATTATAATACAGTTCATGAAATTCCCTTGATGATCAGCTTAATTTCCTCTTAGCTAGGATGCCTATTAGCAAATATTCATTCCCTTTGATATCCAACTTGCTCATACTACTTATATAGGGACGTCATCTCGGTAGTACATAAATTGGCAAAATTTTGACTTTTGTAAAACTACTCAAATAATTTTTTGGACCACGGGAACGTAATATCCACAAAAAAACTGAATCTTTTGATATAAAAATTTTCACTGAATGCATATACTTTTTTGAGTCGACACTCTACCTATATATCCCTACTCTATGGCATTGACGTTCAAGAGGAGAACGCATTATGATACACAATTTATGTAAAGTGGCTCCTCACACGACTTGAACGTTGAACTGTCTTGCTCCCTTTGCACGTTTGACGCATTTTCAAGAATTGTCTTCTCTTGATCTTTGGGTTACCATCCACGAGGATCATGTAGCGAAGCAGTTATATGCGCTCACTTCCACCATATGTTGAAATAGGAATTTCGGCCAGCGAAGTGTTCGTCTTCTTGGTGTAGGCCTATACACTGCACACATTTGGTCCAAATGATCAACTCCACCTTTTCCACCATTAAATGTCTTTAAGCAAATTCTGGTTTCATGGTCTTCTCATCAATGGTTGGTGCGCATGTGCTGCCTTTAAATTAGAACTATGTACTTGTTTGTTCTTTTTTGTTGAATATGAAACGAGAGTAGTGTCTGCTGTCTTTATTGAAGCTAAGTCAATGTGGAACACGTCAGCATCAGACATTCAAACAATCGATACACTGGCTTCGTGCGTTAGAATAATGTAGAACCCATAATTTCCCGTGAAAACATGGGGAATATAATAATTATCAAATGGGCGATCACGATAAACAAGAAGTCAATGCTTGCATTCACAGCCACAGGTAAACAAATGCAGTTGTATTCAGCAATTTATTCATGGCCATCATGGGTCAAATCGTTCCACATGGGTGTCCATGTAATTATTTTTTATTGGTGTTTAAGGGTTCAACCCATATCATTTTGATTGAGATTAAGCCTTATATCAGTTTAGGGTTTATATGAATGTCGGAAAGTTTTATAGGCAATATGTCTGCAACGTCTGATCCACTAATGTAGCTGACTCCATACAGGCCATTAAGTTTGCCACATATTTTCTAGCATTGACCGTCTTTATTTTAACGCACTTTTGGACCTTTAGCGCATTCAAATCGGAGTAGGCTATAGACCCCTATTTTAGATCTTCTGGGGAATGATTATCTACACTTGATTGGGTTTTGCACCATTCTTTATCAGTTATTAACAGATTATTAGGAGAGAGGCCTAATTCTTAATGCATTCGATCTTAAAACATGAAATTTTGTCAAGAGTGTTGTTGCCTTTCTGTCATAGAGTAAGTATATTAGGTAGAGTCGTAACTCCGCATTTATTAAATCGCCAATGTGTATACACCTTCGATTATATTAAATGAACTCGAGGGGGATGGAGTTGGTATTGTTGCCAAATGTGAGATATGCGCATTCATGTAGTTTATTACACATTACCACGGAATTGAGTGATCATAAAACCAATTCAGAAGGAATGATGGTATTTCGCAGATCCTCCGTGTCATGACAGCCTTGGAGAATTAATGTTTGAAAAATTAGCAACTCGATGACCTGCTATTGCTATCACGCTGAATCTCGCGAGAATCTTCTCAAGCGTGATCATATCATCAACAACCTGCCACTGGTAGAGCAAAATAACAGTGTCAAGGACAATGATTTCAATTAACTTTAAAAGATGTAAATGGGTCCACATCACTATTCAGATTCAAGAAATGAAACATAGATTAAGTGAATCATAAAATCATGCCGATAAAATTTGAATTAATAACTTGAAATTTTACCAAGAAAGCACGAATAACATCGCGACTTTTTCATGAAGACTTCCATTATAATACAGTTCATGGAATTCCCTTGATGATCAGCTTAATTTCCTCTTAGCTAGGATGCCTATTAGCAAATATTCATTCCCTTTGATATCCAACTTGCTCATACTACTTATATAGGGACGTCATCTCGGTAGTACATAAATTGGCAAAATTTTGACTTCTTTAAAACTTTTTTTAAATCAAAGAAATAAGCCTTGCTGCTGTTTTACTTAAAATTATATTTTCTCTTCTCTTTTAAGCTTTCGCCACTACCGGTCTTGTCAAAAGTGTAAATGGTTGGGCATATTAGCATAGCAAAATACAAAAATGTTTAAAAGTTAAAGAGATGGATAGAAAAATCAAGGAAGGTACATAGTATCAAATAATTAATTTGTCCAGTGCACGGCTCTCTTCGTGGGAATTACAGAAACCCCCGCGAAAGCCGATATTTATCCATTGACTCTGCTCTGCCAAGTAATCAGGAAATAAATATCACAACAAATGAATTCAACCGGATTTCTGAAAGATGCTCCTCAAAATCAACAAAGAAAAACATCACTCGGATTTCAAAAACATTTTGAAGAAAAACGGGTATTCACAATTTACCTCAACAAAGCAGATGAAACACAAACGAAAACAGACAAAGAAAGCAGTGAAAAATACAACACATTACCTCCAATTGCCTTACATATCCGACACATTGAACAACAAAATAATTAACATATTCAAGAAAGAAAACTTCAACATCAGAATAGCCCATCAATCATTTACAATAAGAAATTTCCTTCAAAATCAAAACCAATAACTACCCTATCAATGACCAGCGTGTTTGCAACCGACAAAATGTAGTGTATGAAATTAAATGCCTCATTGCAATCAAATCTATATTGGCAGTACGATACGAAAACTTCACATCCGAAACAAGGAACATTTAACACAACAAAGTTCGTCAGTACATAGACATTTAATACCTTGTCAATTGGAACAAAATAGTAACTGGAGAACAAACGTAAAAGTGATCGGACATCACAAGGATCCCATCAATCTCCGATTTCTTGAGCATTATAATTCAGCAAAGAAAGCCGACAATTAATTCCCACGAAGAAAGATGTGCACTGGACAACTTAACTATTTGATACTACAGATTGTTTCATAAAAAATGGATCACCCTTAAACATCGCCTTAACTTCAACTTTGTCTAACTCCGCCAAACTTGAACGAATTTCTCTGAAATTTGGAAGATATGTCAGTTGTGCTTTCTAATATCATTGTTGGAAATTTCAAGCATGAATATTGAGTTGTTTTCCTGTTATAGATAAAAAAAGTAGTAGATAATTTGATCTTCATTTAGCAATGTTACACAAAATCATACCTCACTCTTGTAAAATTACATGTTTCCTTTGTTATGTAATATGTTGTTCTACAAGCCAAAACCTATCAAGCAAAACAAAAATAAAGAAAATCGGTCAATCAGAGCCAGTATAGCACCATTATTCATCAACAATAATGTAACTGCTACATGTGATTAACTGGACTTCATGTTCCATAGCTTCCTGACTTCGTTGCGGTGGTGTTGGCAGCACTCCTGATTGCTTTCAGCTAGAAATCTATCTCTTACCGGTTGAAAACAATACAAAGCACAAATGAACAATAACGAGATCGCATTCACAAAAGGCAAAGTGTCAGCCTTGCTAGAACTAGGGTTTTCTTTGCGAGCTACAAGCAAGCGACTAAATGTCCCTTACACAAATGTGCATCGATGGCATAATGATGATTTTCGACTCTGTCGTAAAGAGGGCTCTGGCCGTCCACGCAAAACATCCAAACGTAGAGACTGCCTAATTTTGAGATTTGTTAAAGTTGATCCAAGTCTCTCGTTAACTGAGATGGCTGCACTAGACTCGTCTATTTCTAAGTCCATTATTCGTAGAAGACTTATTGAGTCGAATTTCAAGAGCTGTAAGAGGCCCTCTCAGATCGAATTATCAGATCAGCATACAAAAAGACGTCTCAGATGGACAATGAGTCATTGTCACTGGCGAAATCAATGGGATCGGGTTGTCTAGTCTGATGAGGCATCAGTCCGTCTGAAGGATAGTGATGGTCGATTGAGATTATGGATAAAATCTGATCAGGAAATTCCGAGACATTTACATCGTCCCCGGGTACAAGGTGGTGCGACTCTACTGATTTGGGCTGGCATTTGGACCAATGGCCGCTCTGAACTTCACATACAGCAAGGAACCATGAATTCTGAACGCTATGTGAATGTTTTACGAATGAACATTGGCCAAATGACAGATCAACTTGGTGATCCATCGACTTGGTTATTTATGGATGATAATGCTACGTGTCACAGGAGTAGTAGAGTCAACTTATGCAAATCTCAATTAGGGTTTAGGACATTATCTTGGCCAGCTCGTTCTCCTGATCTGAATCCCATAGAAAATGTATGGAGTATTCTAAAACGTAACGTTCGTCGTTCACTGCTACCTACAGATGGCGTATCACAACTTACGTCACTGTTAAAAAGAGAGTGTAGAAAGTTAGATCAGTCAAAAATCAACGATATCATCGAATCAATGCCTAGACGAATTGGTAATGTCATTGACAGACAATAAGGGTAGGCCCACAAAATATTAGCCTCTTAAGAAGCGTTACTGTATCATAGCTTATCAGATTATATAAGGACATTTAAATATATTAGGGACATGAAATAACATGAAAAATGCTTTCTGTATCATACTTATGTTTTATTTAGTCAAATTTTAGGATGATCCTCTTTTTATGAAACGGACTGTATGTACCTTCCTAGACTTTTCTATCCATCTCTTTGACTTTTAAACATTTTTGTATTTTGTTGTGTTAATATGCCCAACCACTTACACTTTTGACAAGACCGGTAGTGGCGAAGGCTTAAAAGAGAAGAGAAAATATAATTTTAAGTAAAACAGCAGCAAGGCTTATTTCTTTGATTTAAAAAGAACTATATAATGCTGCTTAGATCAAACGGACGCCTTTTTACCAGTGGCGTCACGTGCTCCCTGACCATAGGCCTTCACTCGGCATTGGAATACTATTCCTATACCAAACACTTTTGTTACGACATCAATTTTCATAAAAGATGAATTTTTAATTACAATTTCCCGAACATTTTTGAAGGCTAAGTGAATGTACACACATGAAGTGATTGCTCATGTCTCTTAACCGCCTTACTCAAGGAACTGATCACTATATCCCCTCTGTCCAGACACATTTTCTCGAGAAAAAAGGATGCAAGGTCAACAGTTTCTTGCGTTTCTCACGGCCGGTCACCCACTCACATGTTTGAAATTCTGATGCATTAAAATTTCTTCTGTATTTCTTTCTCTGTGAGTACTTTCAATTTTTATATCAGGTGTTGGCCTACCTTGCTTGACGACTGTCATCTTTTCAGTATATTCCCTTCGGACGGAAGGCATGGTTATGATCTCATCTGCAGTACTAAACATAGTGTCACATCAATCATGTAAAAACAAATTATGGAATTCTACCGAATCTGGGTGTTCGAGTCAGATGCATTACTCTGCATTCATTGCAGAACGCTCATCATCTGATCGCAGTCTTGTCTGAACGTCAGCCATATGCTACTGTTGACGTAGTGGCCTCTCTGACATAAAGCGAATCCAGGAACAATTGGGTTGCGCTTCCCTTACTACATTTAGATACTGCACCTCGATCAAGAATCGCGTAGAATGTCATTGCAAAAATTGGAGAAGGCAAAGCATCAGTCTATCGGAAAAGCCAATATTGGCGCGGGGGCGTGCGCTTACTACCTCACACGCACACAACTCTTTTTCGCTTTCTGAACATCAATGCTCCGTCTGAACACACGACCAGCTGGTGTGTCTAATTGTTCGAAGAAAACAGCTGTGATTCGAGCACGCGCTGCAAAACTTGAGGTTGAGTGTCTGATTTTGAGACGGAAAACTGTGCACAGCTATCACGAAAAGCTATCGAATTGAAATGAATGATGACACTTTTCATTTTTATAAATGTCGGTAAATAGTTTTGAGGATGCGCCGAAGGCCTCGCAGGTGCGGAGAAGACGCCAATGCTTTTTACATTTTTTAAAAACTGCCCAAATAATTCTTTGGACCGCAGGAACGTAATCTCCGCAACAAACTGAATATTTTCATATAAAATTTTTCACTGTATACAGATACTTTTTTGAGTCGATGCTCTACTTACATACTTACTCTTTGATTTCTGTGTTGTTGCAACCCTGTCCAGTGCCCCATATGGATGGTCCATGTGTCCCACACCGACAACTTTTGAAAAACGTGCTAGCATGCAAAAGTAGGCCTGCGCTTGAGAAAATGCTGTCTAATGAATACACGGATTCTTTTTGCTACATTAAAAGAAAAGTTCCAATTTTTTGAAAATTTGCTTTTTCATTGAAATTTTAGGAAATCCTGTGAAAATAACGGTGGCAACTGAGTTGCAATTATCCGAGGTATCATATGTTTATTTGATACAATGAGCAATTTGGCATGTTCCACCATTTCCCTGTGGGAGCGTCACAGTGCCATCAAACGATTAGGCCTATGTGGTGAATTAGCGATTGTGGTAAAGTAAATTTTTACTCAACTTTGTGATGAAACCATCGTAGGAATGTGAAAATAGTATTAATTTTTTTTCATAAATGTGTCTAAAATCTAAAAGCTGTAGGTGTCGATAAGTTGCAAAATTCTGAGCCGATTTTTCGCCAATCGACGAATTAGTAGCGGATGGTTAACTAATTAGAAGGTGACATGCCACGTTCAATTACGCGTAATTTATTCAATTCGTTCAATTAGGTCTGGCTGGAGCTACAGTGGAGTCGAGACTGTTTTTGCATTCGATATTCCACATATGGCACTGTCAACTAAAGTAAAAAACATGCATGAACTGGCCACAAACGATATTTCCTTTTCACAGTGTTAGTCATCACAATAATGATATGAGCCTTACTTGCATGCAGCTAATACACATCCCACTGTGGCATACACACAGTGACATGCCACTCTCAATTACGCGTAATTCAGGCGTAAACTACGCGTAATTGCAGTGACCTTAGACATCCGTGGTTACGCGTGATTACTGTAGTATGTCGGCAGTCCTCTCATATACATGTAGACTTTGCGTCTCATGTGTCTGAATGTATCAAAGTGATAGGACCTAAATTTCATGCTCAGGGCAGACAGAAAATGTACAAGCGGTTCATTCGTGTTTCAAGCGGCAACGCAGACAACCGTATACGACGCGTAAATTATAAATGCTCGACTGCGCGCAAAAATAAACATTCCTCATGGTTTGACAGCATCAGATCACGTAGACTGTTAGTGCAGTCTAAGATCGCTGACTCTTAGTGCAGCGCGCGTAACGCGCGCAGAAGTAAGAACTGCCCTTAACCACGGATGTTTGAGGTTCTCCGTAATTACGCGTGGCAATGTCACCTAGTGAAGCGGTAAGAATGCTTGTACATGTGCTAGCTTCAAATAAAAATAAGCTTAATACATTGTATGCTCAATCTGATCAGTTAAAAGACTAATTTTCTTTAAATTCACGAAAGCTTAAACTACAAAATATTTATTTTCCATGAAATGTCGCAGTAGGCCTGATTGAAATGATTCAAATAATAACTATTGCTGAAATTTTTGTCAGGTCCGATGTTATGCAAATTCATAGGCAGATTGTCCACTTCTTTATTATCAAATACAGCCAGCAATAGGCCTACTTCTACCATACTTGTTAGACAGCTTCGCAGATACGGCTATAGTGAATGTGGGTCCCCACCCTCCCTTGTAATAAACTACAAAAAAAAATAACAAGCTTCTAACCAGAACTGTGAACAGGAAAAGCCCATGTGATACAAGGACGTTGAAATGAAATCGAAACTTCAAAACTTAGACCCTTGATTCCATTTGCAACAATTAGTGTGTCTGTGCGATAGAGTGAAACGGCTGTACCGCGCTCAGTTAATTTGTACATTAATAAAATGAACAGGCCGGTACGCATTTCTTTCAGAGATGCCGAGAATTAACTGAGCTGGAATTAATTAACTGGAGAATTAACTGCATGAGCTTCCTTCTCATTCGCCAGTTCTTCAGACCGCTGAGAAGAAGGTCTATATCAAGCTACCATTCTATGGTGACTGTCAAGCCTCTTCTCTTCAGCGGAGTGTCCGGCGTTTGGTTGGTCTTAATTACCCTGCAGCCAATGTCACTTTTCTATAACCGGCCGCATTCCAGTGCGCTCTCCTAAAGATCAGCTGCCTGATTCCTGCTCGTCTACCGTTTTCTATGCGACTGTGGGTCAGTCTATTACGTGGACGAGCAGAGGTCTCGCCGTTCAACCTAACGAATACATTCCTAATTGGCTCATCAAAGGTGACAGTCGCCGCAGTTCCTCTTCCATAGCTTTTCATGTCATTGAGTGTAATTGTGATCGTAGATATCTTCGTGACAAGTTTTCAAATGTCTTTCACGCTAGAAATGACAGGTTACTACGCATTTCTGAAGCTTTGCATATTCGGTACTTCAAGCCAAATTTGTGCAAGCAACGTGAGTTGCTAATTGGTATTTATCTACCGTGATGAAGCCATCTCCTTTCTAGCATGCAGTTGTACTCCTCATTTGTCATCACTCATTTGCATTCTTTCTACCGGGTATGTTCTGTTGAAAAGACCGGCGAAAGGCCTCCAGAGCAACAAAGATTATGAATTCGGCTAGATGCTCACTTTCATTTGTCCCCTTTTTTGCCCACTCAAAAAATCTCAAAAATTTGATTTCTTTTGCTCCTGATAGTTGTATTTGGTTCTCGTAAGATACATAAAGTGTACTAAACCACAATCTAGTTACAGTACTGTTAGAAGATCTGTAACTGAGTTTCTGATTTGAGGACGCAGATGTGATGACGCTGATGCGCCGGTGATGACTGAAAGTGAATATATATCCATATACGCATGTTTTTTATTTTTCTTACTTTAAGTGATGCTGAGGACATGTAGGTACTCACAATTTGACATCTTGCAGTATTCATGATGAATTCATAAGTTGACAATCTAGACCTATGGTGCAATGCAAGTAGGCCTATAAATTAGGGCTGTATAAATTACCGTAACATTCCCAAGACGGTAACTTACCGAAAATTACCGTAATTTATGCGGTAAGTTACGGTAATTTATGAAAAATATAGCAGCAGCGCGACCGGCTCACCCAAGCAATTCAAGTATGTATTTTTAGAAGACTATTTGACTCTATAAGACTACCTAGTATCATAACGCCTCATTTGAGTCTTTATTTGTCAACTTCGTCCCCTGAGGTTAGTTGGCCCAAGTTTGCAATTGCTTTTTGCAGCCAATAGCCACAGATATAGTGTAATTTGGTCTTGAAGTTGGAATTTGGAATAAATTCGATTCTAGGCCTATTTCATTATTTTATTAAATCCATTGTAAACCTCTTCTCTTATTCGCGTGTCTTAATTTCTTAATAAAACAGCTATATGTAGATACAGGGCTACAGGGCCTAAGACTTTCACCAAAATTGACTTATGATTAAAAGACTTATTTTGATAAAAACATGCTTTTAATATACTGCTGCAAATGGAAAAAGATAACAAAAATTTTGGGCAAAAAATATTTCTCTTTCAGCAAACAAATTGTTGTTAAACTCGATATAATCTCAATGAATATACTGTTCAGAGACCGCTAAATGATTGTATACTGTACATAAAATGTTATCTTCATCTATTCGGACTTGCATACATCGGTGTTTATAAAAGTAAAAATTGCATACAAAATATGATTATACACGTACAATAAATCAATACGATTGGAGATAGATGGTACAAAACATGCGAAGATGCGCACACAAGAAGACTACAAAAAATTCGATTAATCAGCACAGACAGCGCCGATAACAAAGATGTTAACAAAATGTATATAACAGTAGGCCTAATGTTGGGTAACAAAATAATTCATTTTTTAGCAAGGTAATCGTAGCAAAAATTAGTATGGATCTCATGAATATAGGTGGGTATATTTACTTACAATGTAAGCTACAGGATTATGCACCGTTCAAAAGTGAAGAAATGTTCAAATATGAATCAATCTGATTGGATATAAGAATATATCATAAACATTTCTTCATCGACATTGTAGATAAATTCAATTTCATATTAACTAATGCTTTCTAAAAGCATGAACAGATATAAAACAATTGAGGACTAATGCTCCAATGGAAGCTGTGATCATATTAAGCCGAACACAGGGCAAAACTACGCAAGAATTTCATAACTAATCAATCCGCACTTCATATCAAGATGTTGCATTAGGATTATTATTGCATCAATCATTACCATTTACTATATTTCGTTCCGTGTGTTTACACTGAACACGCCAATCGAAGAACAGATAGGGCCTAAAACTGACAGAAGAATGATAGGAACAGATATTTGACTGATCGGACTAAGAGAATTTAGAACGCTTTACGATGATGCTCAAGAATTTTTATGTTTTGAGTTTTGATTCCCAATATATACGAAAGTGTGCAACCTTGCTTGGTGATAAGTCTTTCTTCCCTATTATTTCATGTTTAGGATATTTTGTAAATGAATAATATATAGTAAATATTTATCAGGTACACACAATATTTTCTTCATCTACTCGTTAATAGATGACAATAACTTAATAATGAATTTGATTATGTGCATATTACAGAAAATTGAACTTTTGCGGTGAAGCTGAATATGAACAATTACGGAAATTACATGTACCGGTACTGAGAAAATTTAAGGAGGACAAAATACTAAAAAATAAGACTAAACATGATCAGTGATTGCCACAAATGGTAGCCATGCAGTAAGAGCACTGAATTAAGAAGATAAACGAAGAGCAGCAAGCTCTATTTCTTCAGTTGGAAATGAGAAGTCACCGCGTCTTCCAACATCTGGTGCTGAAATGGCACATAGATCCTTTCGATCAACAGTTGACACATCGACAACCTCTGGAAATGTGTATGTACCGAATTTATTCACTTTGAGGAAAGACACAGTGAAATCATCTTCTTCCAACATTTCCGTTATCTTTCCAATGAATACCTTGCACTTCAAACCATGATTTCCCCTGCTTTCAAAGATGATTCGTGCTGCCACAAAAGTCCCGACCTCCAGAGGAATATTCAAAGGGATGGCTTCCCTCTCGGACTGCAAAAACTAGTCACCATCCACTTCGTCTATTTCCATGAGGTCTTCGTCATCGTCACTGTCAGAGGAATCCTGCACAGCACCACCAACTTAATGAGCAAATGATTCGGGTCATAATCTTAATTTTTTTAAAAAAATAGGATGACACTTGCTCTTCTTTTGACCGATTCCTTCTTCAAGTCGACTTTTTATTTTATGGTTGTAAGCAACAGACGTCAGAATACTTGCTCTTTCGTCAGTCAAGGAGTTCCTGAGTTTCGTTTTTTGAAGGCTGAATTCCTTATTTGCTCTCTCAACCGCAGCAGTTGTGGCCGACATCGAAAGAAGAACGACGGCTACCACATTCAGCTGTCGCGTATTCCCATAGCATTGCCACCATTTAATCGGATCCGTGTCGTAGCCGACTTTCCAAATCATGCGGGATGAATTGAACAAAGCACCCGATCTTGTTCTATATTCAAGCAGATCCTTAGATACAGATGTCGTTGAGAGTTTCGTTTTCTGTGCAATTTCGAAGATTGTATCTTCAGCAAGAACCAACTGTTGTTCCGTTAGAGTTCTACCCTGAACCTGGGGTCCAGAAGGTTTGCTGCATAGTGCTGCCCGGAAATGCAGAATTTTCGGCGATTCTCGATGAATGATTGCACACATTTTTTCTCTTCATCAGAAAGAAATGATTGGCGTAGAGTTTGGATCATTGAAGCTTCCATGTATGAAAACACATCCGGCGCTATCGAGATTGAGATGAAGTCGCCTTCTGCTGCTGAAATAGCATGACTTGCAGGTTTCAGTAAAGCCGCAACGGTTTCGGTAGGAACCCAGAAGTCATCTTCGTTTAAGGTTCTCATTTGCAGATGGATTGGAGCGTCGCAGTTTGAGTCAATGGCTAGTCTTAGGGCAGTCTTTATACGCAAGTTTCGCTGCTACATCTCATAGTAACTGGACCATCGAGTCGGACAAGCCAGCTTCACATTCAAACCTCCGTGTTGAAGAAGAATGGCTTTTGGCACATGACGATATTTGAAAAATTTGGTTATTTCCAAATTTTCTGCGAGTACACTGCTCAACGATATCATTTTTCATATGTCAGAAACCCATGGTTATAGTTATCCCATGGGCTAAACATCCATAAGTGGTGACATTTGGAAATTCTTCTTTGTTTATCTCCCAAGCCGCGACCATGTTGACTGCGTTGTTGACTAGAGATTTCAATCTTTCCGACTCAATTTGGTTCAGTTTGCAAAATTCTTGGATTGCAACAATAATACATTCTGCGATATACTCAGCAGTGTGCCGCCTCTCATTTGTGTGAACGCTTTTGAAGAAAATGGGCTCTGGTGTAAAGAATAGTGTCTGTATGTGCGATTCATTTGCGATACACGACCAACCATCAGCTGAGACAGTGATACATTTCGAATCAGACGCCAGATCTTTATCGACAGTTTTTTTTTTCATTCATCAACAGAGAATTGCTAAGAAGATGTCTTGACAGAATTTGAAAAGCTGGGCGAATCTTGTGAAAAAATTGGCGCCACCAACGATTTTCCGTTATACTCAACGGCGTTGCAGAAACATAAATGGCACGTGCTAAAGATATTTCGATTTCCCTTTGTTCTATGAGACTGATTCGATCGATGAATGGAGTCAATTGTCTCTGTTCAGCATTCTTTGACGTAGAACCTGCTCCTTCAAGATCTTTGACTTTGACGGTTTCTCTAATTGTTTCTTTGTTCGCAGTACTGAGATTAGAAGAGGTTGTTGCTTTTTCATCTATGATATTTTCATCTGTCGAAGTATGACGATGTATGACGCTTGGGAAAAGGATACCGAAAAGAAATTTATATATCTTGATAATTTTCTGAGATAATGATTTAACAGTATTTTATAGGAGACGGTAATTTATAACCCAGGTCATTAAAAATGTAAAATCAATTTTCTCTGAAACCATAGTTACTTATGATGCGAAATTACACTTGCATTAAAGCAAAAATTTAGCAGAGTTCATTTTGAATTGTTTTATTTCAGCATAACACATTACAAACAATTATTTTCAGAGAAAACATAAATATAAGAATAAATTACCCGGTAATTTATAAAATAAATTACCCGGTAATTTATCGGGTAATTTACCGGGTAACTTACCGCGCGGTAACTTACCTCACAGCCCTACTATAAATAGCCTGCAATTAGACACGATTCTAAATTCAAATTTCAAAACTGTTTCTAGCCAGTGGCGTTGTCTCTGTGCCTGCGAGGCCTTCGCCGCATACCCAAAAATAATTATTTGCGTTCATACAACAAAAATTAAAATATTTTTCATTTTTTTGTTTTTGAGAGCATTTTTACGTTTACAACTTTACATACACTTTGCAGTTTCAAGTCACTACTTTCAAATACGTTCAGATTGCCAGCACTCTGTCAACTGGATGATCTTCAAGCAATCACACACGCTAGGGATGTGTTCACAGCAAATCACAGATATTTGTGTGTTTGTATGATAGGTGGAGCGTGTGCGAGCTCCATAGTTAGACGATCGTCTTCTTCCGATAGAAACGCAGAAGCAAATGCATTGCAGCAATGCAAGAAAAGATATATAGACCGGGAGCCAGGGGGGTCTAAGGTAGCTGGAAAGCTAACCAATTGCCACTGGTACCAGATGAACGAGTAATCCTTGCTATTCACGAAAATGAGTTTCTGCCGGGTCGCCGTTGGTGGGTGGGGTCAAGGGGTCAACATAATGACCCCCCAAAATTAGCCTACCTCAGCTGGAAGCCTAACCAGATGAGACCAGTGCCAAATTGTTCCTTTTAACCCACCAAATACTGAATGGATACTACCAGAAACTTTCAGTGGTGGGTTGACCCCGCCAGAAGCCCCCATTGACCCCCCAAAATTAGCCTACCTTAGCTGGAAACTTAACCGGATGGGACAAGTGCCAAATTGTTCCTTTTAACCCACCAAATACTGAATGGATACTGCCAGAAACTTTCAGTGGTGGGTTGACCCCGCCAGAAGCCCCCAAAGCACTCGAGCCCCCCAAAATAGGTCTAACCTAGCTGGAGACCTAACCGAATGAGACCATCCCTCTTCCGGTGGGGATCGAACGATTGGCCGTCGTGGAAAAGTTTTGAAATTGGTTTGTTATTGTATAAGTTTGGATATTTGGCGCAACAGCGGGATATTATATTTCGATAAATTCCAGAATATCAGGTTTAGGATGGACGCGAGATCCCTCTATTTGTCGATGATGACACGTTTCCGCTCACTCTTTATCCTGTAAACTTGATTAATTGGTTTTGAATTATCAGCGTGTAGCGCAGGATAATTGTTGGCACGTGCGAAGTGTTCAATTTAACTAGATGATAAACCTGTTATCTCCATTTCTTGTCAGCTGAGGATTCGCAGACGTATCGGAAAGTAAACAAATATGAACAGCTGAAGAAAAGGACTTTTCAAATACTTGGGTTTTTAATATCATACCATATTGGTTGCGAATTTGCTTAATTTTACATCCTAATCAATAACGTATAAATGACGACTCTGAAGGACTTTTCGAGAATGAGAGTAAGATAACACCTGATTTATTTGTGGCAGTCCTGCAGCTGCTACATCCATCAACTCAACATTTTCAGATAATCATTAAGGAACTTGACCAAGCAGGTGTTGAAATCGACACAAATCTGTGCGAGCGTCTACCAACATCTAGCCGGAACGAGCTTATTTACCAATAAGACGTCCAATCACGGAATCCAGTTCACGTGAACACAACACAGTAGCGTCGAGTAATGTAAGATGATGACTGAAGACAGTGGACTTATCAATCAGTTATCTCACGCGTCCGAATTGAGTGAGTCACTCACTCGATGCACAGAAGTGACTCGATGCAGACGAAGTCAATCGCGGTCAGGGCCGTAGCCAGGAATTTGGAAAGGGGGGGGGCTGATTTTGGATTTTTGATAAGGCATGTATTCTATTAAATACGCTTATTATAAATACAATTCAAATACACCTGAATGTATGTAGACAAATATCCATGTAGATCGAATATCCATGTTTCCAGTTCTTCGCCTTTTGGCTGGTGGCTCTGGGTCAGACCTATTAAAAAAAAGATGCGTATCGTAGGAGTACACGAGATCGAATGAACACACACAGAAAGTGAAACTTAACAGATGGCAAGAATGGAGACTCGGAAAGATTCACACGTCCGGCCGAGTAAGCGTTACGCCATTAAACAGATAGCATAGGTAGGATGCTAACTAACTGTTGAATTGGATAATGTGTCCGAAATTTTTGTTTACATTTGGCAACTAGTTGAACAACTCAATGATTATCAAATTAGATCTCGCTGTCAATCGCAACTTTCTTTGAAGTGGTCAAACAAAGGGGTCTTGTTACTTGTACATTGCGTCACCAGATGACCGAACGAGACGATGATGTGGCGTAATAATGCAATCTCAGGTTTGAGATGAAATTTGAGAGGAAATTTAAAATTGATCTCATCTCTAAGGGGGGGGGCTATAGCCCTAGCAGCCCTCCCCCTAGCTACGCTACTGATCGCGGTCAATCATTGGTTTTTCTTCAGCGTTTATTGTTCAAGGTGGCTACTGCCATCAAAGCAGACTGAAGTGGTAACATTATCGATGTTTTTCTCACACAATGCATACATGCACACAATGCAACCCACTTTTCAATCTCGCATAGAGAGAGCAATTCGACACTCTACTGACAATTCATCGGTTAATGATTCGTTTTCAGATATGCTTTAAATGCCCTCGACATCATACTCAGGAGTCATAACCACATTGATATTCCTTTGGAGACAGCTGCTATCGTCGACTACGTGTCATTTGAATTCTCATTGAAATACTATTTTAAACGGTAAGTTAGAAATTCGATGCATGAATAATGATGAAATGAAATGGATGCATTCATCACACTCAAGGTCGGTGGTATAATACGGTATGGAGTATCCTCAGCGGCACCAGAGCCTTGTCGCTGTGTCAAATCTGGCAGCAGATTTGACTTACTTCGACGTGACAACCCTCGGCCCCGGGATTACTCCTGGGTGGTTGTCTTTAGTGGGAATGTGGAAGAGATCCGCTAACGAAGCCGTCGAAGGAAGAATAACTCAAAGGCTTAGTGTACCACCGACTCGGCCAATAGACTAGACTGACCCTGTAATTTAGCGGCTGGCCACCACTTACTGTATGTCTAAAAATAGCTACATCATTTCTCCCCTACTTCGTTCAGATGACCTGTCTGGGTGTAGTGTCAAAAGCAACAACTTTGACAGCAAGGAAGCTATCAGATACCCTGATCGGATAGACCGTCCGGGATGGATCGATCTGAGAGTGGAGACGGAAGTTTAAAGTTACTTTTGATTCGCCAGCAGCTCTGATCATGAGATGGTGGTTCGTCTCATCACGGAGGTAGTTTAGTTAGGAGTTAATAGCAAACACATACACACACGCGCATGTAATTCATACGAAGCTTAGTATGCAGCAGAATTAAGACGAAGCAGAATCAGTAGCAGCAGATCTAGAATTAGTAGAAACAGTAGAAGTAGATTTAGTAGATTGATTAGTAAAGCATAAACCCCTAGGAGGTCTTTGCATGCCGCTCACTATGCTCGCGTAGACAAATACAACTTGTGGAATATACTTTTTCTTGAATGACACCGAATATTTCGCCCTTTAGGCTTCAGCAGTGGTGGTCAATAAATCCTACTGAATATTCAGTATGGTACCATACTTCATGCAATAAGGATTATGCTGCAGTAGAAACCCGCCAATAGGCTGCAGTATTGTATACGTGCATGTAGATAATATAATGAATAATATGATGAATTAATTTAGGCCCACCAATACCTTTCTTTAGCTCATGCTGCACCAATTAAAGTTATAGTAAAAATGTTTAAAAAAAATTATGGAATTAAAGAACAATAGTTTGAAAGCATCAACGATATAGGCTTTATGTGATAAGTCAATTATTGATTGGTGGGCCCAGTCGCTGTGCAGTCTTCTGTAGCAGAAGCGACTAACTTTGGCGTGACGAATAAGTAACGCCAACGAAGACGAGTAATTCAAAAAGATAATAAGCAAAATACCAAAAAGCAACAATATATACCGGTATGTATTAATCATGATCTCCATTTCTCTTGTAGATGGATGAGAGCACATGTAATGCCTGCTGTTATCTCTGCGGCGAAGCTTCAACAGAAAACAACTCACTGAAAAAGTTCGTCGATAATACTTGGAAAACTGTCATAATAAGGCAAAGATTCAAAGATTGATGACATATCCCATTACATTGTATCCCTTGTCAATATCCAACAGCGATGGAACACGAGTGAAGACGCAGAAATCCACTTTGATGGTCAAGTTGGAGACATTGCAATCAGAAATAGAATCCGAAGAAGTATTACTTCCATCTGTCCAGATATTTGATGGAGGGCTTGTTCTTCATTCGGTAGTTTCTCAAACAAATGTAGGAACAACGTATTCCTCAATTGCAAGATCAATTCTGTCATTAATATGCGTCGGAAACTCGAGGGAAGTTCATATATGCTTCGACAAATATGGATTTAATTCTATTAAAGACGACGAACGCAGATCTCGGCGAACAAATGACTTGTCATTCACCATAACTGGTCCAGAACAAAGTATTCGACAGAGTGGTCAAAAGTTGCTGACAAATTCGTCATTCAAAAGTGAACTCACGAAATTTCTTCTGAATGAATGGAGTAAAAATCACTATTGGCACATAATGCAAAACAAAACTGTGATGGCATAAAACGGTGGTGACTGCTATATGTACAAACCGGACGATGAGGATAACATCAATGTCACAAAACCGGATCACCTGCAAGGGGATCACGAGGAAGCCGATACATTGATAGCATTTCATTGTAAAAATGTGAATGGTCACATCATTGTGAGATCGTCTGACACTGACGTTTTCATCATTCTTCTCGGAACGCAGCGCATGATTCAAGAGGCTTCGCAGCAGAGAAACGTTATTATGGATTGCGGGATTAACAACAACAGACGTTACATCAATATCTCGCGAATCTTTCAAGCACTTGAAGAACGAAAACCAGGACTCGCTGAGGCACTGCCGGGCTATCACGCTTTCACTGGATGCGACTACACCTCCGCGTTCTATAGGTAAGTATTGTAAAAAGTCATGCATCTCATGGAAGTAGTAATTACAGAAATCCAGTTAAAGCACTTCCATATACTAAAATATAACTGTCGGTTAACGATAAACAAATGTAGATATACTTAAAATATGTTCTTGGCTTACTCCCACGTTCATGGAAGATATATTCCTATATACATGTACATGTATAGTGATATACGTGTATGATTGGTAACTCATCATTGTCTTCTGTTAATTCATAAGCTATGTGACATACATACTCTAAATAATGGTTCAATGCATCTCGATCCGTAATCTCATGTACTTTTGCATGCACATTGTACAGTAGTCTATATTAACTTTTTATTTCTTCCAGTTTATGGAAGGCTACTGTGAACTTTATGTAAATATATTAGAAAATGTTTCTAGTGCACAGATAAAAAATTCAGTAATAATACATCATATTCATTCTTCTTTGAAGGAAAGGAAAAACCAAAGCTCTCAATATTTTGGAAAACGATCAATCTGGAAGGTTCATTGACTTGTTCACCCAAATGAGAGATCCTAACACCAATATCAATATTGACTTGGCGTCTCAGCTTGTCTGTTTGATGTATGGTCAAATGAAAACGGAGGATGTTGATGAAGCTCGATATAAACGACTCATATTCCTTTCTGGAAAAATCAATCAGGTAAACCATTTTTAGAGGCCAAATGTATTCCGAGAATTACGATCGTATATGCTTACCCTAACCTGTAATCTATGAAGTATACTACACATTTGTGTTGATATCAACAGATGAAAGAGCCAAATTCATAATAGCGTTTATTGACGACATATTTCACTTGTTTTCATCAAATCGGACACAGGAAAATTCACATCTGTAACTTGTTCATTCTATTCTTATACTTACGTTGGTTAATGTACCAAGATTCCTTCGTGCATTTTCATTTGAAGCTTCTAATGATGATGTGCTGATCATAAGATTTTTCTGAAATCAAAAAGCCGACTTCTACATGCTCAATCTTTTGCAGGATAAACCATTGGCTAACATCAAGAAGGTCGATTGCTCACTTCTGCCACCTACTCGCAGAACACTGTCAATGAAGATTCGCCGTACCCACTACGTAACCTCAATGTGGTTTGAATGCTACAAACGCTTGTCCGACAGATGGGCTCTCTCCCATAGACTATGGGTGGACTGTTGATGGAGATATCCTTACCCCTATCTGGTATGAGGGGCCGGCAGTTCCGGATTCCTTGTTCAGCGATGCTATGACGATTGAGGATGAGGAGTCGTCGTCCGATATCGATGAGGATTGGAGTGGTGATTCTGACTCCGATACTGAACTATGAGATGATTGGAAAATCAAATTAAAGATTTTTATTCTCAAAACTGTTTTTCTGGCCACCATACGTGCATGTACATATAAGAATAACATTCAACAAGCTTAATAAAATAAATCTTAATTTATAGAATATATAATTCAAAAGTCAAAATTAAACTACGAAACATTAGAAATATTAGCAAACATAAAAAAAACATAACCATTCCAGCTAAGGTAGGCTATTTTTGGGGGTCAATGGGGGCTTCTGGCGCGGTCAACCCAACACTGAAAGTTTCTGGCAGTATCCATTCAGTATTTGGTGGAGGAACAATTTGGCACTGGTCTCATCCGGTTAGGCTTCCAGCTGAGGTAGGCTAATTTTGGGGGCTCGAGTGCTTTGGGGGCTTCTGGCGGGGTCAACCCACCATTGAAAGTTTCTGGCAGTATCCATTTAGTATTTGGTGGGTTAAAAGGAACAATTTGGCACTGGTCCCATCCGGTTAGGTTTCCAGCTAAAGTAGGCTAATTTTGGGGGTCAATGGGGGCTTCTGGCGCGGTCAACCCGACACTGAAAATTTCTGGTAGTATCCATTCAGTATTTGGTGGGTTAAAAGGAACAATTTGGCACTGGTCTCATCTGGTTAGGCTTCCAGCTAGGCTAATTTTGGGGGGCTCGAGTGCTTTGGGGGCTTCTGGCGCGGTCAACCCACCACTGAAAGTTTCTGGCAGTATCCATTCAGTATTTGGTGGGTTAAAAGGAACAATTTGGCACTGGTCTCATCTGGTTAGGCTTCCAGCTAAGGTAGGCTAATTTTGCGGGGCTCGAGTGCTTTGGGGACTTCTGGCGCGGTCAACCCACCACTGAAAGTTTCTGGCAGTATCCATTCAGTATTTGGTGGGTTAAAAGGAACAATTTGGCACTTGTCCCATCCGGTTAGGTTTCCAGCTAAGGTAGGCTAATTTTGGGGGGTCAATGGGGGCTTCTGGCGGGGTCAACCCACCATTGAAAGTTTCTGGCAGTATCCATTTAGTATTTGGTGGGTTAAAAGGAACAATTTGGCACTGGTCCCATCCGGTTAGGTTTCCAGCTAAAGTAGGCTAATTTTGGGGGGTCAATGGGGCTTCTGGCGAGGTCAACCCACCACTGAAAGTTTCTGGTAGTATCCATTCAGTATTTGGTGGGTTAAAAGGAACAATTTGGCACTGGTCTCATCTGGTTAGGCTTCCAGCTAGGCTAATTTTGGGGGGCTCGAGTGCTTTGGGGGCTTCTGGCGCGGTCAACCCACCACTGAAAGTTTCTGGCAGTATCCATTCAGTATTTGGTGGGTTAAAAGGAACAATTTGGCACTGGTCTCATCTGGTTAGGCTTCCAGCTAAGGTAGGCTAATTTTGCGGGGCTCGAGTGCTTTGGGGACTTCTGGCGCGGTCAACCCACCACTGAAAGTTTCTGGCAGTATCCATTCAGTATTTGGTGGGTTAAAAGGAACAATTTGGCACTTGTCCCATCCGGTTAGGTTTCCAGCTAAGGTAGGCTAATTTTGGGGGGTCAATGGGGGCTTCTGGCGGGGTCAACCCACCACTGAAAGTTTCTGGTAGTATCCATTCAGTATTTGGTGGGTTAAAAGGAACAATTTGGCACTGGTCTCATCCGGTTAGGTTTCCAGCTGAGGTAGGCTAATTTTGGGGGGTCATTATGTTGACCCCTTGACCCCTCCCACCAACGGCGACCCGGCGCAGAAACTCCTTTTTGGTGAATAGCAAGGATTACTCGTTCATCTGGTACCAGTGGCAATTGGTTAGCTTTCCAGCTACCTTAGACCCCCCTGGCTCCCGCTCTAATATTTATAAATTCTTAGATTCAGATAAAGAGAGTCGCAAATTTTACCTATTCGTGGCTTCGCCAAATTTTGGAGAAAATGATGACGCGCTGAATCGTCGTGTTTGCGTTCACCAATGGCTGAATGTCGGATCGCAAGGTTATAAGCCGCTGAAAGGAGATAGCGATGAAGGTCCCCTAATTTGATGTGTGATTCAGTCTGAGATGTTCAATGATTCAAGTCTTCAAGGCATATTTGTGATATTATGTTTATGGCGGCGATTTCAACAGCGGTTATATTCTACACCGGCTATTCGTCCGAGGGATTATGCAGAAAAACTCTAACCATCGTAACACGAAGTTAATGGCTTTGAAACTAAACCACTCTCAAAGGATAGAATATGAGGAGCACAAAAGATGTTTTAGCAACCCCAATTTTGAAACATGCAAGTGATTGACAGGCTATAATAAACACAACAGAGTCTTGCGTTGGCGAGAGTGAATGTTCTCTATAGTAGGCCTAATCTCTGTTCCTTGACCAAGGCGATCAAGCGTCATTTGAGAAGTCAACATATCATTTTCATTGTCATTTGACGCTTAAAATCCTAGAAATGCTCATGAGGCTGTTTAGAAAAAGAGGCTGTCACATGACTCATAGTGAATCGCAATTCACATGTAGTAGTCAATATTGGGTAGCCAGTGGACTTCAGCGTAACTTAAATTTAAATATCAGTATCGATTTCTCACATAATTTTATTTTATTCTGTAGTCATGACCATGCATACCAGCATGATTGAATGTTCATGTACTTGAACAAGTGCATGAAAATTCACTGAAATTTAGACAGCGTCAAATTACTTTTTGCAGTTCATGCTGTCTGCTGCAGAAATATAGGAATCCACTATGGAGCAAAGGCCTACGGTCTCGGAGCACGCAACGCCACTGCTTTTGATCAGTTCATTGATTTTGTCATGCAGGACATGAATCATCGGGCTAGATTTCTGAAACAGGAGTTCAAATTCTTTACATTCACGAAGAGAAACTTGAAGAAAGTACAGATGAAGTAATACACTATTAACAAACTATTCGAAACTTGCGTCAAAATTACATTTAGTACCTAACGGAAATTGCGCAATTACCTTCTAAGACTTGCTTAGTATTTGTGCAATTCTCTTATGCAGACTTATGCTTAACTTGTCTAACCACTTTACGAGTCTTGCCCGATACTTGCCCAATACTTGCGGTCATTTCAGTTGATATTTATTTATTTATGAAACTTACTCTATGACCCTGCATTTATAGGAATTATGGCGCTAAACCTACGTTCAAGCAATATTCAGAATCATACAAAAACAAAAGCATATAAAAACTTAAACTATATATTCCACGACTATAACCGAGGAAGTAAAATTGTAGAAATGCAATTACATGTACGACAAACTCCTTATAAAATCTGAAAATGCTTGAACTCTGATCTGACATGTAGAATTACAGATGAGATACATTTTCTCATGATTCAAAATGATTTTAAAGAAGGCAACAAAATATGATAAACAATTATAAAATCTAAAATTCCTTGCTATACAAAACTCTGATGACATGCAGAATTAAAGGAGACACATTTTCTCATGATTCTCTTCATTTCAATGAGTTGAAAGAAGGCAGCAAAAAAATCACAATCATAAAATCTGAAAGTCCTTGCTATATAAAACTCACGTATGATATATACATGTCGAATTACAGAAGAGGTACATTTTTCATGATTTATTAAAACATCCAACAAGTATCGCTAAGAATTACTGATATTGATACTATCTTGAAAGCGAAAAGAAGAATACTTCATATTTTCTCGACTTATCTTACTTGCGAGATGAGTTGTAGCGGCAGTTATAGAAGATAAATTTAAATCGCGTGACATTCGCAGCACCTTTTCAATTGGGGTTTGCTTGGTTTATTTTCGAAAGACCATTCCTCATCTGATAAATACACAAGGAGATCATCCGAGTCTATCACATTATTTTCGTGTTCGTTGACGAATGTCTCAATATACTCTTGATATTTCTTAGTACGATTGTATGGATTTCTTCGTAAAATCCTGGCAGATTGATCACCATTAGGTGAAATCGCATCGCCCTGCAAGACAAAGAAGGTATGCTTCCATTTCAGAAAATAAATTGTGTATAACAAATTAAGTACATATAAGATGTAACCATTAATGAACATAACGGGGTCTAAAATTTTAACTTGCATATACGACTGAAGTTTTTAGTAGTAGATTATCATGCATCCGTGTTAAGAGATCAGATGACTTATTTTATTCTATTTATTTCGACTTTATTGTATTTATAGAGCGGAAAATTAAGTATTCGCGCATCGTCATCACTTCCAACATTCAAAAGTAGGAGTGAAAGAATATGATGCAGCTAGACTAGTCTCACTATACAATTCCGTCACAAGCTAATATCGTAAATCTTGAAATCTAAAAATACAGTATTCTATTTGCTAAATTAGTAGACTGTATGGTGTTGTAAATCTCGTGTAATTTTTCTAGCTAAACGTCCTGTTGTCACAATTGGTAGGCATGGCCATGATTCTATACCCTTGATTTTGCCCCGACCATACGCTGAGGTTGACTCAATGCAAATATTTTGAAATTAAATAACTAGACCAATTCCTGTAGGTGTAGACAAAAATCTAGAAAAACTTCAAACCATGAGAAATCTTGAAATCATATTTTAAGAAGCAAACAATTTGTCCGGCAATTAAGTCTCTTGGATTGTGGTGGAATATATTTAAGACGAAAATTGAAATTGAATAGTGCAGTGCACCTAAATTTTTAATGACGAGTTTGATGTAGCGTACGTAAGTCTAAGGAAAACCAGTCGTACCACAAAAAATCGCATCATTGTATTTATCGAAAATGAAAATCGGGTTAATTTTTGCCGATAAGAAAATATTGGAAAATATGTCCAGCATCTACTCGTACAGTAATATTAATAAATTCATTATCTAATGCATAGGCCTATCTGACGATCACATTACATGATCGGCAAATGCAGACAAAGACAATGGACAGACGTGCAAACATTATAAGCTTACCGTTTAAAATTTAGTATGTATTCTGAAAAACGAAATATTCAACTCACTTTTTGGAATCCTTGGATATCTGTGTCAGAATAATGCGCCAGCGATGTGTGACTATAGACGCCATTGGAAGTAGAACAGTTAGTTCTCGTCAGCCCGACCAAGAACAAATCAAGTTTGCGTGCTTTTTCATTCATAAACCTTGATGCGATGGGCCTTTCTAGTTTCGACATCTGAAATAACAATTAAAATATTCGTCTATTAAACTGATGTATACACTATATTGGTGCATACTAGGATGTTCCAATGCAAACAATAACTTAGAGAAAATTGAAAATTGAAAATGAAAAATGAATAAATATTGTAATTTTAGGTTTATAAGGAATGGTTCTATTGCAAAAGAACCACCAGAGGTTACACATCAGCAACCCATTCATCAGAGGAAAATGACCTCTCAAAGTTTGATTGTATGATATCAATACCTGCAACAAAAGAGGATTCCAATATATAAAATAACAAAATGATCAATCGAAAAATTCACGTGTTAAAAAATCTTGCAGACCAAAATCGATGGAAATTGCTCACGTTTTACTTCTACTAGTAGATTTGAAAACTATCACAGCCACTGGTGAGTAAAATAGGAATATTTGGGTTACGTCGGACAAAAACTTACTTGCATTAAATAAAACAAATCAAATGCATTAAATAAAATACAAATCAAAACTGCAACAAATGCATCAAACTGGGTGCACAATTTAATCGGTAGAAGGCGGTCGATTAAACACCGAATATTTTCTTAAATCATCTGAAGTCGACGTTTTCATTAAACTGAAGGAACTGATTTACCTATGATTAACTTAAAGATATAGCAAGCTATTCCAAATAATAAAATGCACTGAATGTTCCATACAAAAGCCTTATGATACTAGTCTAATCTTACTTCGAGTTGTCGATTTCAGTACTTGGCTTTATCTTTATTGTAACTTTTTCCTGTTGATATGTCCAATAATGACATGAAATCGATCGACCAACAATTTTTATTTCAAAATGACTTCGAGTTGAATAATATTAAATGTTGACTAATTGATTATAGATTTAGCCTACTAAAAACTCGCAATATTAGTTACAAAAATATGCAGC
Source organism: Prostheceraeus crozeri (assembly GCA_907163375.1). Lineage (NCBI taxonomy): Eukaryota > Metazoa > Platyhelminthes > Polycladida > Euryleptidae > Prostheceraeus > Prostheceraeus crozeri. Next base: position 194,817 of record CAJQUW010008405.1, read on the forward strand.
AAACCGTTTGATCTACATGATTACTCAAGCAATTGAGTCCAATCAAAATCACATATATTGGGCATCATCGAAATAAAGGAGACTCGGACTCAACCGATCAATTTTTAAACAAAGATGGGATGAAGAGAAAACCCATCCCCCACTCCAGATATTATGTCATGAGAGTTTCAAATGGCCGGCAAATATTCTTTTGGAACAAATTTAGAAGAAATTTGCTGTGTTCAATCATCGCTATGTTAAAAAGCAGCTTGAACTTTAAATTAGTAGATCACAGTCTAGTGTAGAATTACTTTTACCTAAAAAATATCTTGTATTTCAATCAATTACTGATTCATTATTAAAATTAACAAAAATCTTCATGTCTTCTAATAGGAAAATAATCAACCGATTATCGATTATCGCTGGACGTCAATAATCGGCACACCCCTAATTCTACAAATTTATACCGAAGAAAGCAGGAACTGTAGTTATGATAAATCATTGATATGAATAGTAAATGCAATACGATGTGATTTTACATGAAGAAATCAAATGCACGACAATGGACTTTCAAGTTTTTGTCTACAACATCAAGTGTGTACTTACTCTCTATATCAAGCTGTCAGTAAAAGTCAATAATTGTTTATTGGCCTTTTGGAAAACAGAAAAAAACCAATTGTCATATTTGTTTTAGTCTGCTTCAGTGCCGTTCACTTTTTATTTTCTATTTCTTAGTGTATGATAGATCTCGTTTTGCGAACATTCTCTAAATATTTCCCTACGATTATAAATTGTTTTGATTAACGTATCTTATGATATCTTATGTATGTTTCGATGTTGTATTTTTAATGCTGTATCAAATTACACTAATTTTAGCTACTGTATATAAATAGCATCTTGACTCTCGTAAAGAAACTCGAAACGTTGAGTCAAAAATCGCTTTTTATTCATGTGAAATCATAAGACGATTTAAAAAAGGCAAAAATTCATGCAAACATGCTTTAAACAGTATACACAGATCAGCCAATTCGAATTTGGAAATGTCTGTCATCTCATCAGGTTTTACTTAAAATGATCTTGCGATTTCAAAGTATCCCACGTTTTTTATCACTAAGTGAGATCTTACTACCGCTACATCATTGTCATTTTGTAAGTCATGGCGAATAATTCTAAAATTCATTCATCTATAGCAGTATCTCAGGGTTAGTGGTGATTTTAATGCAACAGGTTATGGATAACTTATGAAGATGGGGAGATAAAATGCAACAAACCATGTGTGGAAGTAAGTAGATTTTTAATTAATCATAATATTTGAATCATCATTACACATAATGATGGAAGATAAATCATTTTCTCACCTTGGTTTTGATGTTTATGAAATAGCATTGGTTGGATCTGGATTGGCATACTTTTCCCGTGCGCGATGCAGTAGGTTTTGATTCCGCATGATATGTTCCTCAGTTCCGTAATTGAAATACAATTCCCCTCAGCGAAGTTGAGAAGAAATTCGTCGGAAAAGTAACTCGTGGACAGCATCAATAAATCCACATAATATGCATTACTTCCTATCGCATATTCAGGGCGCATATCCAACGCAAACGATTTCGCACACTGTTCCTCAGGGCTGTGGAGCCGATGCGTTATCTCATCGGCTCCGGCTCCACGACACTGATGTGAAAGGCTCCGGCTCCGACTTCAAATTCAGGTTCTATGCTGGTTATCCTGGATCCGTTGAACGGGTTTTTTGGATAACGGTGTGGCCTTTAGAGGCTTGCTACAATCATCAAATTAGTTTTCATTAACAAGCAACGACTTAAGTTAATAATAAAAATGATAATAGCCTAATATAATGACAAATAACATACTTGTCATATATTTTTGCATGAATTGACTATCTCTGAGAGATAAAATAAAGTTATAGCCAAGATTGGTTAAATTAGATAAAGATCTCCCGCACTGGCTAGATATAAATTGGCCTAGCCTGCAACCATACTACGAGGCTACATTAAATAAGACCACATGAGTGATGATGATATACCTAATTAGCCGTCACAGGGGCCGAATAGTAGTATAAGCTTTTTAACAAAGCTTGAATATGAAACTGGATAGCGTATGCCTCTAAATAGCTTATAGGGCCTGTATCTACTCGAACATGGAAAGGGTATCGGCTATATAGCCAAATATACTGTATCAATAAAGATATCAATTGCTTTATTGAATATTAAAGTGTATATAGGCTAGCTTTATTGTTATTTGTTATTGCCTTTATTCAATAGTCTGTTGGTCCATGAATAATATGATCGGTGGGTAGCCCACGACTCATCATCTGTAGAAATTGTAATTTAGATAGCCTCATTGCAGTGTAGGCTAGAAATGTGCAATTAAAAATTATACTTAAAAAAATTAAAAATATCTAATTTAGGACATTTTTTGTAATTCTATGCAGCATACTTAATAAGTTAAGGCCTAACTCACATTATATTAATTTCGTATTTTTCATTATGGCGTAAAGTTGCACTAAATAATTCATCAATGATTCATGTATATTATTATATTCAATTTATGTATAACACATTACCACTATTCCTCTGATGATGGTTAGGCTGATGAAACTGAACTCGGAGTATCACACAGTATGTTGCAGGGTGCTGCATAATAAAAATTTGACTGCGAGCACCGAGCAGAAATCCCATCTACTTTGCTAGCTTTCGAATGCGCGTGCGGTTTAATGTCACAGACAATAGAAAAGGGGAGGTCAAAAGGCGCCTTTATTGAGAGCGTCTCAGTCTTTTTTTATTGTTTACATATAAGTCAGCATGATATCAGCATAAAGTGTTGACAGACGGAAAAAATAATAATGAAAATTCTTGAAATCTACAGGTCTATGACATTTGGGGAAATATTATTACACGATACGGCTCTTGTGCAGTCCTCCCCCCCCCCATTTTTTCTCTGGTCAAAAGATGCAGCACCATTGGATGTCCGTTTCAGCATCACCGGTTTGAGTGAAGCATTCCGTGCTGTTGTAAAAATCTATGTGGGTAATTGCGATGTCATGGTCGCAAACTTCGTCAGCAAGTCAACATTGTAATTTGCCTTCGGGTTTTTCGCATTGAAATATACCCTTTGAATTTTGAAGTCAAAGGAAATTCATTGTGAATGAGATACCTTTAAAATAATAGGGCGCTACTAGAAGTGGCTGGGTCGCTTATTGCTATAGCCATGTAAGGACTTGTAGTCAGGTCATTCGTGTGAGTGTGAAGAGTTATCCCTCCAATCAAAATTGATCAAATTGAATAATCGATTGTTTTGAAAAATGTATGGGACTGCACAAGAGCCTACAATACAATCTAAGGAAATTGGCATTGTCACAGATGCCAGTAGCTTCTGCCAGTAGCCATACCGATAGATGATAGCCTACATAGTAACCATATTAGATTTAAGACATTGTGCAAGAAATGTAGCTATATTATCTTTTCTGACTGAATTGGAAATGTGTACATAAATGACTGGCGACTTGTCTCTAGGAATCTACAATCATCTAGTTAGCATGCATATAACAAGTCTTCAAATTAATGGAATTCGGAGAATACGTTGTCAATATGGAAATTAGTCTTACGAAACATATGCAATAAAAAAATATTACACATGTGTGTAAATATATAATAAATATAATACAAAAGAAGGCGGCAACTGCAAAGAAAGATATCGTGGAGGACAGATCATTGGTATACTTAAAAGACATATCTTTAGATTTCAAATGATTTAATTTTTTTATGATGCCAATTAATAACTTTCAAAATTCTAGATTTATATCAAAGCTCAAAGTATCGCAGCCGGAGCCGGAGCCTTTGTGATAAATCGGCTCCGGCTCCGGCTCCGACCAAAACCATCGGCTCCTTAAGGCTCCGGCTCCGGCTCCACAGCCCTGCTGTTCCTCCGACACCCGAATGCCAGCGCGCTACCGCTGCTACGACAACAGCATTGACAGAGAAGACAAGTGCAGGCAGAAGAGGTCGTTGATCAATGGTGATGGCATGGCAACCTCGAAATATCTGTGACCTGAATATAGGAATGCTTCTGCGTCAATCGGTGACTCAGTTGTCTGCTGTCCTCCAAGTCTCAACCGTAGAGTTTCTCAACGATATGCTTGACCGTAGAAAGGTCAATATGGTCTGACTATTTCTTGTGTCATGTGTATAGATGGCTTCCTGACTCTTGTTGACAAAATTGACAAGATGGTCGATAGTGTACATCATCTTCAGAGAAACTTTCTCTGAAGATGATGCGCGGAGCACACCGACAGTACTCGGATTAAAGAAGAAAACTGGTTTTCACTGTTTGCCAACATCAGGCTGGGGGATTTCTTCTAAAACAATCATGAATATGACTAATCCCTTATTTTCAACCAAATATATTATGATACGATTCCTACGAATAAAATACCCAAACACCGAGGAACATCTCTACGCAACCGGATTAAGCTTTCGATAAGCTGTATTCACGAATGGGACATCATTTTGAACACATTCATCTAACACGTAAATTGTTCTTGCTGTCAAATCTCAAAAGTCGATTTCAATTTTCAATTAGCAGGCCTCATCAAAAACTCGACAAAGTGAATCATTTATAATAATGCATTATGTACAATAAAATCCGGTTATCACTCCCTTTAGTTTTTGCCGATAAGTAAAATTGAATAAATTGAATAAAAACAACGTGTGTTTTCTACCCGGACGTTTCGGGTCCCGACCCTTTATCAACGAGTTTTATCAACGCCAAAACTCGTTGATTAAAGGGTCGGGACCCGAAACGACCCGAAAACACACGTAGTAGAAACCACTCTTGTTTTATTTTTATCAATTTATTCAATTTTACTTATCGGCAAAAACTACACGATTTTTGTGTACATATTCATAAGAACCTGAAGGAACCTCCCGTTTACAGCCATTACTTATATAATAATGCAGTTGAAAACACACAATCTACCATCACAATCTATCACAATTCTACCATAAGCAGCTTACTGAAGCTTGCAACACATATTACAATTTACGCAAGTATTTTCATTCTACACAAGTTATCCTTAAGTTTTGCAAGTGGAACGCAAGTCAGTTCACTAGTGTACATCTTTCCTCTGCACAGCTGTTTTGATTCGCTTGAATCTGTCCATATTTTCCCGATCATCATACTTGGAATGACTTGTCGAAGCAAAAATACACACTGTCCGAGCTACCAAGACATTGACAACATCAAAAAATTGCAACCATCTGGTATCAACTGGTCTAACAAACCTTTGTTCACTTGCTTCTAATTCTCTTTGAATCCATATAATTAGCATGAAAAGGAAAATTTATTTTCAACGGTAACTTCATGGATACCATGTCGATATTAATTATCAATTTAACATTTTTACAACAAAATTGTCAAATTTGCGCAGAAAATTGGAATTTCCTAAAAATTTGCGAAGCTGCGCAAAAATTGCGCAGGAGTGGGAGCCCTTTTTTGTGCATTTTGATGATCCAATTTTCAACAAATTTCAACATTACATGAAAACCTGCAGTTCAATGCATCCAAGTCGGCATACGTGAGACACTCCTAATTTACTAATTCATAGGTCGGCATATCCTTTTCATCATTTGTCTTGTCTCAGCAATTCAATTAGCATGTATGTTCCACTTGTGGAACGTTGGCTACTTCAGGTTAGATGAAACTTACATGTTTTTCGAGATGAATCATCTCGGATGCTAACCAAATGTAGCATAGCGATGAAGTAACATATACAAATATCAGACGAGGCCGCAGGCCGAGGCTGATATTTAGGTCATGTCGCTGAAGCGCTATGTTACATTTGGTATGTCACAGCTGTAGACAATCTATGATGCTTCCATTGAAATTATATTCATGTCGAATAGACCGCTTCAAGAAAATCAAGAACAACATTCATTTTGTTGATAATAATCGTCTAACACCAGGAGATAAGTATTCGAAAATCAGACCCCTCTATGATCATTTGAACTAGCAATTTTCTCAATTTGGAGTTTTTGCTGAACATTTGAGTATTGACGAATCCATGGTACCTTATATGGACATCATTCTGGAAGAATGTTTATAAAGGGGAAGCCAAATAATAGCCTACGCTTTGGCTACAAGATTTGGTCACTCGAGTACTCCCGACGGATATCCGTTTCGTCTTCTTTTGTACAGTGGAAAATCTGAGAAATGCCCAGATCCTATGGGGTCACGCGTAGTTGCGGAATTGCTGATGGGGTGGAAGCAGCAGAGCATCATGCAGTGTATTTTGACAATTTTTTCACCGTGCAGCCATAAATTACTCTCTGACTTATATTCGAAAGGCATTAGAGCCACTGGCACCATAAGAGAGAATAATCGCATGAACAGATGTCCCCTTGGCAAACAAATGATGAAGAAAAAAGAAAAGGGCACCTTTGATTTTCGTTCTGATGGAACAGTATTCGTGTGCCAATGGAAAGATAATGCTGTTGTGAATATTGCAGCAATTTCGAAGTAGCCACTCCAACTGTGAAGCGATGGAGAACGAAAGAGAAACGTAGGAAAGACGTTGAGCAGCCAAGGTTGGTTCGCTCATATAACAACCAGTATATGGGAGGTGTCGATGTTATGGACCGTCTCTTGGGCTCCTACCACCCAATTAGGCTTCGTACGAGAAAGTGGTACTGGAACCTTCCCTGTGGGAACGAATCTTGCGAAAAACTGGCGAATGTCAGCTGCAGAATATCATGCTAAAGTTCAGTCATATTTGCGGGATATTCGCTGGCGAAGTTCGCCGGCGACAATTCGCGCTCTGATCTATATGTCACCTTTTACTTTTGACTTTCTCTCTTATTTTCTTTAGTAATCCGCCTCTACAGCCAAGGCTCTATTTTCTCCCTCACCTCCTCACTACCCCCCACATATGGCTAATCTATCTAAGAAATAAGCGCAGACTATCATTCTTTGATAATGATTAGAATGTAGAGAATCCGCATATATCAATTTTCATAACATCTCTTGACATTCAATAATTTACAACAATGACAAATATTTGAATAATATCATAGTATTTACTGCGACATTTATGGAAGATAAATACTTTTTTTAGTTTGAGCCTTCGTGAATTAAAAAAAGATCCCTTTTTATCAAATCAGACCGAGTATACAATATATTTTCATGTGAAGGTAATATACGAACATAACTACTTACCACTAATTAGTTGCTACAATATCCACGATTTCGCCGGTTGGCGAAAAATCAGCTCGCATTAGTAAACAAATATCTACCAACTAATTATAGCAACTTTTTCGCCACCTGTCGTTTTTTAATTTTACACATGTTTTTGGATAGATGATGACCATTTTCACATGCGGAGACAGTTTTTACACGAAAATGAACCTTTAAAAAAATTATCCACAAAATCGCTACCTCGACAGATAATCTGTTGATTTAGCAAGATGCGTTCCCACAGGGTTTTCATTATAACGCTTTGAACGTGGCGGTCGTCGCAAGTTGGCGGATACATCAGTACTCAACGGATGACCACGCGATGACCCACCTGGAGTTCAGACGGCAGTTGGTTATCCCAGTCTACCCGTACACGTGTAATACACGTGTATTTTTGGTGTAAATGAAAATACACCACTTTTACACGTGTAATACACGTGTAATCTTTGCATATGAATACACGTGTAGAAATACACCACTTTTACACGTGTAATACACGTGTTATTATTTATGACTTGTTGCAAAGGTTAATTTTATAATTTCAATGTTACACTAATGCCAGGGTGCATGAATCTCAAGTCATAGTCAGTTATATTCTACTGCAGCTATATACACTAGGTGGCAACAACAAGACATCCATATAAACGATTGCTACCACATGAAAATAATACCAAAATTGCACTATCACAACGATTTTGACTATTGATTCTATTTGATTCTATTGACTATTGGCCAAATTCACAGAATACATATACAAATAAATGACCATGTGTTATTCATTTTTGGCGAAATTCCTTCTTGGAAGTAATTAAATTTATTCACTTTTTTCATCAACTGATCCGAACAAAGCTTCGTTGATGTGTTAATTAACGTTCTTTAAAAGCATGCAAAAATATTTGGTAGGCCATGAGATTATCCAGAAAATTAAATTGTATTTGTATTTTGTTCAAATGCTAGAGTCCGATTAACTCATCATTTCGGCATAATCGCTGTGAAGATTTAGGCTGTAAAAATCCATTAAAAAAATCCTCTGCAATGCTACAATCGAGTTTTCATGTCTTAAAATTGAAAGTAAGGTGCTTTGTATTCACATTCACTCATGTTTATTCGCATTATCTGAGACATTGTCAATCATCTGAGCTGCACGATCCTGTTTTCCAATGGATAGAAAATTTGATTCAAAAGCATGCATTGACTTCTATGGTTATCATGTGTTATTGATATGATTTATTTTGTATATGGTGCTGTTCGATTTCTTTGTCATCTTCCTAATTAGCTGCTGTCGATTTCTTTGATCATGCATGGAAGTCTATGATCTATATTGGTTTGGAAACTTAGCTACACATGCAGTAACATAGCATAATGTTGTGAATTCAAATTTGAACAGCTCCGCTTCATTACGATATGCTGGCTCAATCAAAATTGATCTAGTGGAATTATTGAAGTCTGCAGGATGAAGTCAATTTGATGATCAATTGAAACAATTGGAAAATGGAACTTGATCACATTTTGTGACAACTTGCTATCATATTGCTTTACCTGTGATGAAGTCCGGTGAGCTTTACATTTTGTTTCTTAGAATATGCATGCATGATGTACAGTATTTTTTCCCCAGACATATGCGCTTTAAAATATTAATTCTTTGATATTTTCTGAAGTAACAATCGAGTTTCACTTGCATGTATATCTTTCTGGAAAGCTGTTAATCGCATTCCATGTCATATGTCTCACGATTAACATGGCAAAGTCAGAACTTATAAATGAATGTGATCTTTTAGGATTGAATGCTTTTTGTAGTGTACACGAGATTAATTATTTGATATTACACTGATTTGAATGAGTTTGCAATTCACAAAATGTATCAGAATATTTTTCCTATTACAAGTTTATATTTTATAAGTTTGCAAGTTATATTTTGTAGATAGGATGGTTGGTAAATTCAAAATCACCAGGGACGGAGCTAATACGTTGACTGATTTTCTGAAGCTGATTATGAACGTCACATCAAGTGAAGAAATATTTTCACCAATGCAGTAAATGGCTACTTCTCATTTCTGTTTTATAACTATTTGTTTAATCTATTATATTTCAAAAACACCAAGTTCATGTCGTAAATCGCTGCTTTGCTTTCAAAATCGTTTGATACTCTTTTTGAGTTCTTTGCAGAACCCAATCCCACTGCTCAGTGTTCAAACAACTTATATGCAACTGAATGCGATGAAGCCGGAGGTTTTCAGTTAGCCTCCGATCCTCCTGCCTAGGAGATCATGCGTTTTTTAACATGTTCATATCAGCCGGAGACTCAGTCGCCTCAGCTGATAGCTAGAAGGCAGACCTATCTCCACGAATTGGCAGAAGCTATCATTGATTTTCCGGCTAGAATTTTAACAAAGACATTGGTTTCAGATGCTGCTGCTGAGAACGCTAAGTTATTGAAATAAATTTCACTTCGAACCTTTCCTCAGACAGATCAATAAAAACGAGTTTCAAGACCATAAGAAGAAGACCTTTGACTAAGAATCAACCTGTCCATAAAATCAAAAAATACCTCAATTGTCCTTAATTCGTTATCATTACTTAATTCCTGACTTTTGCTGCAGATAGCTGTCCTATTGTATCACTCTCTGGTTTAGATGGGAGATGGTTTAGAATAGACGTGTAAAAATTTATCTAATTATGAGATTTCTAAAATATGAATTGATCTAGAGATGGATTACAAAACATCAAATTAATGTAGAAATGATTCATGCGATGTAACTTGGATAATTGTACTAATGAAACGCTAGGAGCAACTGAAGTTTGGATCCATAATTAGGGAATCATATCTAACACTGATGACGGATTATATCAGTCAAGTAAGCTTTTTAATTCTTATTGTGCATTACAAATTATTGGTTTGATTGATTTCTTATTTTGTCATTCTACATTTCTGCAGTTTCGTTGTGTAAGTGATGCATCAGATTTTAAAAAGTGAGCATCTGATGAATCCTATCGCTGCTTTTGAATTAAAGTAATTAATTAATTAGTAAATTATTGTATTGAATTAAATTAATTACCGATTACATGCAGAGCTTTTGTCAAATCTTTAATGATAAAAATCCATCACGTAAATGATATATATTTATAACTTTATTTTCAATTTATTTCCAGTATTGCTTGTCACCTGGATGAATTTTCATAACATTTTTTCAACTCCTGATTCGAAATTTGGATTTATGAACTTTGGAATAAAGCTACTTATGAAGTTGTCAGACGTCATTGAAGTGGATGAGATGGTTTTGGCTAGATATAGAATATTTGTGAATTCCTGTGATTTACAGTTTCTAATGTGATAGTCTTTTACTCCAAAAAATAGTGCTTCTACTTATTCGGTGTCTTGTAAAATTTCCTGTTATGGGCTATAGATTTCACATTTGACCGACCATTTAAAGCGATTTATGTGTGTTATGCATGCTCAGAGCAAATATAAGTTAACAAGCGCTTGTTCGGAATAGCTAGGAGGTAATATGATGCAGATATGAATTCAGAACAAATTTCTAAGCAATCTAGAGGTTGGGTATGTTCGAAACAATAAAAGAATGAAACGCAAATATAATCTAGCATTGAATTTTAAGTCGTGTAAAAGGAGTGCAATTTTGGTGTATTTGTACACGTGTATTATCTGAACACAAAACACGTGTATTACACGTCCAATACACGTGTATCGGTTGACTGGGATGGCTCTGCTGAAATATGATGCGATTGGACAGCGCAGACGCCTAGGAGGTCCCGCACGGCACCAGCCTCAAGCTCCATTCGCTGTGATGGTGTCAACCATTTCATTGAGTCAACGACACAAGGTTCAACTTGTGCCAGAACACAAAAAAAGAAATGCTCGAAATGCGATAAGAGACTACACGAAAATTGCTTCGCTTATTTCCACACACAATAGTTCGCATTTTTAAAAAGACATAGGCCTACGCCTGATTGTTTTTTTGAAAAAAACATTCTGCAAATATTGATCTATAATGTATTAAGGAACCTGGAAAGTTTGCATTCTATGTGGGGAAATATTATATGGGCGATAATTTGTATTTATGAGAAAGAAAATAAACCATTGAAATAAAAACATTAGCATGGTAAAAAATATGTAGAACTTGTGGAACATTGCTATATCTCGAAAAGTACACACTGAACTTTTGATTATTAACCATATTAGTCTTATTTAGACCCTATTCGCAGCGTTTTGTCACTTGCAACCAACATTTGACCATGCCTTCTTATGTCCGACTATAAACGGTTAATATGGAACGGATGATTAGCTTCTTGATCGGTCAAACCTATACTAGCGAAGATATGAAAATTTCCAATGAGAACGATCATTTCTGTTCATTATTTATATTTTTAACATGACGATGATTATAAAGACTATGAAAAATCGATAACAACATTGAACGGTGACAAGTCCATGTTGGTCGACAGCTCCAGCACGATGAACTGCAAAGAAAAGGCAATTATTGTTATTGCGGGCTCAAAAGTACATTTGTATCATATCTTTAAAAAATGCGTAAGTTGAATGATACGTAGTGAATTATCTCCTATAAACACGCTTCAAACAAACTCTAGCCATTGTTTTAATAGCGATAACCTATATGATGTTGTTTGCATCATGATGAGTAGCTTGGAAAAAAAGCAATGTGTTATAGTTGTCCCTTTCAAATAATTATATATACATAAAAAAGTCAAGATCAACGAAGTCTGGTAACAAAGGACCGCAAAATACTCCGTTGGATGATTCTGTTTTATAAAGGACAACGCAGGTGTTCCCCAAGACAGTTTTAAAGAGGAAATAACTAAGATAGTCTCCGAGATCCATGAGATAATTTGCTCAAGAAAGCTTATGGCATAGACCTGCCGCGGCTAGCGAGAGATCGATCTAAGAAGTGGTAGGAAAAAGAGGTCGCTGATAGTAAGAAACTCGGCCTGAAATAAAGTAATGCCGCGGACTGTGACTTGCGGAAAAATCTGTTAAGGAAAACCCGTCTAACCCTACGAAGAAGTTAAATAGGTTTGTAGATTTCTGCGTAGAACAAGAATCATAGTCAACTGACATCCAGTTCATTATGTTGACATTGAAAGCGAAAATCAAATATACGCAACACTTCAACGTAACTTAGCACATTATTCTATTACCATCTTAGCACTTGAATAAAAAGCAGTTGTTTGCTGAAACATTAACAGCCGCAATTCAAGAAGTTGTACCACTAAATACTGTATAATTGATAATAAAGTAAATGAACAATAGATATAATTGCATTGCGAAAGATGAGCGGCTGACAGGACTCGATCCGCGACTCCAGGTGTCTAAGAAATGCTTCACTTTGTATCATCAACAACGCACTTGATTAAGAACGAAAAATAAATGTTGGTTGCACTCGGTAGTTGTTATGCAAATGTACTGGAAAAAATAGAGTTTAATGTCTTTGGAAAAAATTGCGAAAAGTATCTTTAATTCTGAATTTCAAACACAACTTGCAAATATATCAAATCAATTGTTTTTTCCGATACACTTGGATAGCAATTAACAAAGTAATATTGTTACTTTTTTATACATTTCTTTTTTGCTCCTTTCACCTTTTTTTTCTTTCTTTTTTTGTTTTCTTTTTTCTCTTCTTTTCAGTATGGAGCATATGGCGAATAGTACGAGCGCCTCCTGGGAAGAAAAACCAACAAAACAAATGACCAATAAGTTAGAACTTAAATTTCAACATACTTTGTAAAAAAATCGAGTATTTGAGAAAATTGAGCAGACGAGTGTCGCGACATTCAAGTGGGTCGTTTCGAAAAGTAGATTTTTTTGCATTTGAACGATAAATACTGACTGCATGAAGAACATAAAGATAACAAAATTGTAATGAACAAATAAACCTTGCTCAATGTTCGTACTCGGGAGTACATTAGGCTGGACGAGTTTCTTTCATGTGAGACTTTTATTCCATTCTCACTCTTTTTTTATGCTGAGCGCCCACATGACCGACTAAAATCACAGACTCCTTTTTTTTGGAAGTCATAATGCGTAACGCCTGACTGTCATTCTGTTGGCTATTAAGCTTGCCGAAAACACGGAATGTGTCCATTTTCAATTAATAAGAACTAGGTTTGACCTCAGATCTCCCAGATACAGAGCAGACATTATCATAAGGCAACCACCCCGACCAAATTGAGGATCAACTGTTCAGAATGGCAATTAAAGGTCGCAACGTGCTCTCAAATCCGTCGTGTTACAAGCAAAAACAAGCTATTATACAATCATAATGCGAGTTTCGAGTACACCTAATTACGATAATTGGCTACACCAGCGTATGAAGTATTAAGCCTCACTATCTACTAACTCCGTGCTGAGATACTGAGGAATACACAAGAGTGTACTTCACTATAGTAAAACCCGTTCGAAACGTGCTTAATGCATGTGATGCCTGGAAGATGAATATTTATCATGCTGTATATGTGAAAGTTGCAGCTTAACTTTATCTGCCTCAGATTATTTGTTATCGTAATATGAGAAACATCGTTCACACATTACATACAGCAGCAATTTACTAATTATTTCAGACGCACTAACTTAGGCGATTAGCCAGCAGAATTGGGGTCCGCCGATTCGGTCTTCTTTAAGATCCTCGAAACCGAAACTTCCACTTCAAATTGCATGATTCAGAAGGTTATATACATTTTATGCATGCTTTCTTCGATAGTGATATTCATCCAGCTTATTTTTTGAGTTGTCATAGTAGACGGACACACAATAGGATGCTGAAGATTGCACGACTAACTAAAGCTGAAGGGGAAGAGGGCAGTTCAAAGTATTTTTTTGATAAGTGAAGGAAGAGAGATCTTAGTTGAGGAAGATATTAAAATCCGTTAAAAGATCGTCTGACAAAAGCAGTAACATCGTTATCGATGAACCAAGCTTCACCGAAGGACCCCAAGAAAAGGTGACTAAGAAATAAGCTCGCAGTGGAACATGCGACATGAAAAAAGACAAAGCTCCTGGACCATCAGGACTCTCAGTTGAACTACTATAGAGAGCTGGTGAAGACTGGTAGCAGTGGTCTACCGCCTCAATGGCAAAGAAACCTGACGGTACCCAATAACAACGGCAGAGGTGATTCCTTGAACTGCGGTAATTACATAGGGATTCGCCTTCTGGAGTATGGCATGATGCTGTCTGAGAAAGTCATAAGAGGCGGTTAAGAAACATCGTTCACATATCACATATACAGACTGTTTCATAAAAAATGGATCACCCTTAAACATCGCCTTAACTTCAACTTTGTCTAACTCCGCCCAACTTGAACGAATTTCTCTGAAATTTGGAAGATATGTCAGTTGTGCTTTCTAATATCATTGTTGGAAATTTCAAGCATGAATATTGAGTTGTTTTCCTGTTATAGATAAAAAAGTAGTAGATAATTTGATCTTCATTTAGCAATGTTACACAAAATCATACCTCACTCTTGTAAAATTGCGTTTGTTTCCTTTGTTATGTAATATGTTGTTCTACAAGCCAAAAGCTATCAAGCAAAACAAAAATAAAGAAAATCGGTCAATCAGAGCCAGTATAGCACCATTATTCATCAACAATAATGTAACTGCTACATGTGATTAACTGGACTTCATGTTCCATAGCTTCCTGACTTCGTTGCGGTGGTGTTGGCAGCACTCCTGATTGCTTTCAGCTAGAAATCTATCTCTTACCGGTTGAAAACAATACAAAGCACAAATGAACAATAACGAGATCGCATTCACAAAAGGCAAAGTGTCAGCCTTGCTAGAACTAGGGTTTTCTTTGCGAGCTACAAGCAAGCGACTAAATGTCCCTTACACAAATGTGCATCGATGGCATAATGATGATTTTCGACTCTGTCGTAAAGAGGGCTCTGGCCGTCCACGCAAAACATCCAAACGTAGAGACTGCCTAATTTTGAGATTTGTTAAAGTTGATCCAAGTCTCTCGTTAACTGAGATGGCTGCACTAGACTCGTCTATTTCTAAGTCCATTATTCGTAGAAGACTTATTGAGTCGAATTTCAAGAGCTGTAAGAGGCCCTCTCAGATCGAATTATCAGATCAGCATACAAAAAGACGTCTCAGATGGACAATGAGTCATTGTCACTGGCGAAATCAATGGGATCGGGTTGTCTAGTCTGATGAGGCATCAGTCCGTCTGAAGGATAGTGATGGTCGATTGAGATTATGGATAAAATCTGATCAGGAAATTCCGAGACATTTACATCGTCCCCGGGTACAAGGTGGTGCGACTCTACTGATTTGGGCTGGCATTTGGACCAATGGCCGCTCTGAACTTCACATACAGCAAGGAACCATGAATTCTGAACGCTATGTGAATGTTTTACGAATGAACATTGGCCAAATGACAGATCAACTTGGTGATCCATCGACTTGGTTATTTATGGATGATAATGCTACGTGTCACAGGAGTAGTAGAGTCAACTTATGCAAATCTCAATTAGGGCTTAGGACATTATCTTGGCCAGCTCGTTCTCCTGATCTGAATCCCATAGAAAATGTATGGAGTATTCTAAAACGTAACGTTCGTCGTTCACTGCTACCTACAGATGGCGTATCACAACTTACGTCACTGTTAAAAAGAGAGTGTAGAAAGTTAGATCAGTCAAAAATCAACGATATCATCGAATCAATGCCTAGACGAATTGGTAATGTCATTGACAATAAGGGTAGGGCCACAAAATATTAGCCTCTTAAGAAGCGTTACTGTATCATAGCTTATCAGATTATATAAGGACATTTAAATATATTAGGGACATGAAATAACATGAAAAATGCTTTCTGTATCATACTTATGTTTTATTTAGTCAAATTTTAGGATGATCCACTTTTTATGAAACGGACTGTAGCAGCAACGGTTTGGCTTTCGAAATGGGAAATCTATAACTGATGCCGCCTTCATTATAGGAGAAAAGTGCGGTCAGAAAAGAGGAAGCTCTGTCATGTGTTCCTCACAAGGTTCCTTAAGTCATCTTAAAAGGCTTTCGACAGAGTATCCAGGAAATCATACAGAATAGGCATTTTACGCAGGCAAGGAGTTCCTAAGCGACCGGTTGCGGTGGTAATGTCAATGCATACGAGTTCAACAACGTAAGTCACAACGAAATTCGGTCTATCGGAGGAGCTGGACGTATGTATAGTGGGCACACCTAGGGTCAGCGCCTAGCCGCTTACTGTTCATTACAGTGATGGATGAAGCATAAGGGATCTGGCCGTGCGCAGATGATTTCGCTCATCGGCAACCTCCAAACAGTAAGCTGTGAAAATGCACATGCATGTCTTCAAAGTGGAACGATGGCTTACAGCGATGTGGCCTGAAGATCATCGGCGGGACGAAAGAAAACTGCAGCCATTTGCTTAAATTACCACCTTTCTTAACGAGAAGCACTTTTCTGGACCAGCTTAAGGTAAGATAAATTTGACAATTATCTTCCATCTCCTACTCGATACGGAAAAATTTGATGTAGAAGGAATAAATAGGCCTATGTCCCTGTCTTCTTGCTAAAATTTTGCGCTGGCACTTAAGTCTGTCCAGTTTACATGAATGGTAACGACCAACCAATTACTAGAAATTGTCGATATTAGAGCCACTGCTGACAAATCGCACGCTTTCAGATGAAGCACTCGAATTAACGTCATTAAATTTAAGGCAGTAGTTGAATGATGAGGGAAATATTTCTGTGTTCTTTTAATGTATTTTTTGTTTTTTAATCAAAATTAAGGCAATTTTTTGGAAAATTTTGAAACAAACCTAAAATTCAAGTTTTTAGGTGGAGTTGGAGTGGAAGGCCTGACAGAAGCATAATCCATGTTCCGAAACGTGCATAAGCAGGCATAATAATGTAAATAGGTGTGAAATATGTGACATAATGCTAAATTCAACTAATTCACATGTACATTAGAAATGTGGAAATGCTATACTCCAATAATGCTAAACCCTGAATAATTATGCGATATACTAGATGCACACGTGTGTGGCAGTGCATTCATCACATAAGCATAGTTTCACTAGCTGGTACGTACAGGAACCAGTGAAATCTTAAATCGCAATCCCTGAACATCACGTGCCCATTGCATTGAGCAAAAGATGACAAAACAACCGACAAAGCCAAATGTAGATGGCTACCACATTAAGGACATTTTGTGCCAATATCTAGCTAACAACTGACATGAAGATTTGTCAATGTCTCACGTCAACATACGTAGGGGAAATCATTGGACATTTGACGTTAGTGAAAGGTGTAGAAGCAAAACAAGCTAATTAAAGCAAACTAACAATGTCAGGGTTTCTGCGGTTTTCAAGGATCGTTTTTCCAGGAGTTTTCCAGGAGGCTTGCATAATTGGATTTACAAGCGGAGTTAACAAAATTAGTGATATACAAAATACAAGTTCTTTGCATTACATATAAAAGCGATAAAACAATTGATTACACAATAGCTTTAACGGACGTTTCCACTTAATGCGAATCCCGAGTGAATCCGATCAGTCCTTATAATGCATGAACTCTGGTCCTGAAAAGGACTTTATGACTTGCAACGGTTTATGTATTTCTCGGCACACGGAGTACGATGTCCAAGTGTGGTCCAACGCACCATTGATCATTTGGTCTAGCCATGAAAACTCCTCGGTATTACTAAGTACATGGATAGTAAAATCAAGACAAATAATCTGATAAAAAAGGATTTGACATATCTATTTGAATGAATGAATGAATTAAAGTGTGTTAACGATTCATTTCAGCTCATCTTCTAATTTGTTCGTCTGTACATTCACCACATCCTTTTAAAATAATTTTCGGTGACATAAAAGAAGCAGTTAAAGAACAAATAAATACTTAAGGTGACGAAAATTCGGGTATCCAAGTTAATGATAATCATTTTAGGCCACGGCCCAAACGATGATGCCATTGATCCTGACGGGGAAGTAAGTGCAGCTGTCAGAGCGAGGATCCGGTACGGTTGTTGCCGGTTTCGTGAAATTGCTCCCTTTTTGACATCCAGAGCAACTGCACTTTCAATGAAGGCAGTCATCTACAAGTCATGTGTGCGCAGCAGCATGTTGTACGGCAGCGAGACTTGGGCCATGTCATAAGAGTGTTTGAGGCGTCTTGAAGTGAATGAAATGAGGATGGTCCGTTGGATGTGCTGAGTCTCCTCTCGCGACCGCATTTCCAATGAAGATCTCAGACGAAGAATGTGCCTAGATCCTATCGGTGAATCTATAAGAAGACGTCGACTAAGATGGAGTGGACATGTGGAGAGGAAAGACGAATGTCAGTGGGTAAAGCGCGTGCGGAAATTGCAGGTGGATGGTCGCCGACCTGTTGGACGTCCAACGGAATCATGGAGCGACAACATCAAAGAAGACCGAGCGCTCGGGCTCCGTGTGGAAGATGCAAGCGACCAAGCGAAGTGACGAACTGCCATACAAGCAAACCGTCGTAACCAACATGGATGGAACAATCGACTTTAAATGGTATAAGTATAAGTAAGTACATATAAGTACGGAATCCCGATTACCACGACTTCAGAATTTTGAAATCTTAATGAATACCGTGTAGGCCTACCCTGTTGTTGCTCCTCTTGCTAAGATATAGGCTGTCTTAACATTCCGGTGGCTAGGGATCCATCCTAAAGATTTTCATCTTGGCTGCTTGAAGAGACTGCCTGAAGCCGATTGTAATGTCGTCGAGATATTGAACTTCCGCATAGTAGCTTGCAGATAACGTGTCATTGCTTCGAATGTCTACATTCCTCAATGTCTCCAATTATTTTGAAAAGAATAAAAAATATACTCTTCCTTCCTGCATATCATTTTAAAATCAATCAATAACAAAACCCAACGTATCGTTCGCCACTGACTTAGCATATCAGTTCACTGTTATTTTTCAATCATTTTTTGCTGCATTACCACATAATTCTTATTTTCATAATTTCATCATGGACTCGCACAAGTATGATGACAGTCACTTGGAAGTGGTGGTAAAAAAGAATTAAAGAATGCCTTTGCAAGTGATTTAAATTCTGAAACACTATTAGAATTTTCCCATTACTCTATAAAATTTGCATTGAATTCTAGAAAATATAAATGTTTAGCATGAACTATAGATCGAGACCCTAACTACAAAATTTTGATATTATAAGTGACTATCACCAGACAATCTAGAACCCGAAACAAACTATAGTTCGTCTAAGATTTTAAAAAGGCTTCAGGGAAACTTTTCCAAATTTTATTATTTTGCTATCATAAGCCATCCGTGCGACTAGCGCACAGCCCTAAATGCATGAAAAAATGAATGCGATATTCAAGGCTTTATTTCAAATCCATATCTGTCGGTATTCAAAATGATCTGCAATGCTCGAGTTATTTATTTGATAGACTGCGGACTTCAATAAAAAGAGTGTTAATGAAATTTCCTGAAGTAAATGACTTTGACAGTAACGTCTGTAAAATGCATAGCTAGAATATTCTTTCACTACAAAACCAAGAATGTGAAATGTGAATGAATTCATTACATTTACTTTGCATGACTGGAAAATATCATTATAAACTTCTATTGATGAAGTAGAGATGCCCTCATTTGTCTACCAAAATCTTAAAATTCCAGGAGTTCCCAGGACGTTGGGTAAAAATTCAAAATTCCAGGATTTCCAGAGCCCTGGAAAACCGCTTTCGAAATTCCAGGAGCGCGGAAACCCTGTAATGTCCTATGAATTACTACTCTGTTGTGAATTTCCAATTTTGAGACCATTTGGGTTTGATCTTCTACCATCTTCACTTGGTCGCGACACCCTTTTCACACGTGTTACTGATCGCGCGATAATGTTCGCTACTCACCGAAATCTCGGGCCACCAAAACGGGGTCGAGGTGCATATCCGTAATGGAAACGAGAAAATCTGCTGCGGAATCCGCCTCTTCCTCGCCGAGGAGGTCGGTTGGTTGTGGATATACCAGGAACATTGGTTCGCTTGGGTAGCACTTTTATCTTTCGACCTCCCAGTTCCGAGTCGTCCAGAGCCATTGCAGCCTCTACTCCATCTGTTTCCCCGAACTCGACATATGCGAAGCCCTTTGGTTGACCTGTGTACCGATTGCAAAGTATTGTGACACGATTTATCGGACCACATGCGTGAAAATGACTTTCCAAGTCATCTGCTGTAACGGCATAATCAACCTAAAAAATAAATAAGAAATCATTTACAATAACGCATCAACTAAGCCTCAAGGATTTTACTGTATGAAAAAAGATATCAATATAAAAAGTTAAAAAGATAAACACTACATCATATCTTTCTTACCGTTGGCAAGTGGAATTATTCCCAAGCGATAATTTAATAATTTAATTCTGTGTTATAAATAACTAAAGGTTCCACGATTTTTGATTTGAGCAAGCCTAAGAAACTTTAAACTAGTAGTACATGGATTTCTTTGTCCATTCATTAAATGTCAACCTATGCATACCTTACTTACTTTCCGTTTTTCGTCTTTTTCCACTTTGAATGGGGTAGACGATTGTTGCTTTTCGATGTCGCCTACACTCCTGCCGATCGCAGACCATTGATTGATTCAGGTCATTGTAGACGATTTAGGACCATGTTTTCCTTGGTCTTCCACTTGGCCTTCTGCCTTCAACCTCCAACTGAAGGGATCTTTTCGTCATGTCATCTTCTGCTCTTCTCAGAATGTGTCCACTGGCCATAATATCGCAGTCATCTTCTGCGCAGAACATCGGAGATGAATTACATATTCATCATCCTTCTTAGGTCTTCACTCATTCTTCTCACCATTGCCTATTCTTCTCTTTCCATCTTCACGATCTGATCACTTTTCACGGCCTACGTCAAGAGTATTTTCTTAAGCGTGATCATATCACAGGCAACTTTCCACTGGCAGACCAAAATCACATAATCAAAGACAGTGATTTCAATTAACTTTGAAAGATGTCACATCACTATTCAGATTCAAGAAATGAAACATAATTTTAGTGAATCACAAAATCATGCCGATGAAAGTTGAAATTTCAGTCAAGAAAGCAGGAATAACATCGCGACTTTTTCATGAAGTCTTCTATTATAATACAGTTCATGAAATTCCCTTGATAATCAGCTTAATTTCCGCTTAGCTAGGATGCCTATTAGCAAATATTCATTCCCTTTGATATACAACTTGCTCATACTATTTATATAGGGACGTCATCTTGGTAGTAGGCCTATATAAATTGGCAAAATTTTGACTTTTGTAAAACTGATCAAATAATTTTTTGGACCACGGGAACGCAATATCCGCAAAAAAACTGAATCTTTTCACTGTATACAGATACGTTTTTGAGTCAACACTCTATCTATATATCCCTACTCTATGAAGTCTGTCTTCATGGCCTTCAACTAAGGCATCCATCAGCACTAGGTCACCGGCATAGAGCAACTCCCATGAGAGACCAACACGAGCACTGTTCGTCACACGATACGAATGGCGAATAGAACAGGGCTAAGGACAGACCCCTGATGCACCCTAAGTTCACTGGAGAACTCTCACTGTCACCAACCTGAGTTCTAAAATTGTGCGAGCGTGTTTATACACTGAAATCACGACCACTACGAACCACTCCAATACTACATAACTTCGAAAAGCCCAGAGAACCATTTCTCTTGGTATTCGATTAAAACCTTCCTCCAGATACACGAAATCAAGGAGAGATCGTTCTCTGATACCATTATCATATTCAATTATTCTTCTTATTCAGATAGATTGATTATTAGAAAAAATCCCTCAAAACTACAGAATCAGTGTTCTCTACCACTTAATGAGTTGCAAATAGAAATCAAGAAAATCAAGCTCAGAGTTGTTGAACTTCTTCTCAAAATGTATTAGAAGCCTGGTTAACTGACTCGGCATCGGTAGCAGAATTGCTGTGTAGCTCATTCTTGTTAGGGGGATATTGCGGAGTACTGTCTGCTTGTCATCTTTTGTATTCAACGTTCCATTACTGTTGACTTTGTGACCACAGCACTTGCCTTCTTGTGGCTTTCCTAGCGTTAGTATAAATGCCAAATGTCGTTTCTATGCCTATTGTGCATCTCAACTAACGGTAAGGCCGCGTGCTAAGTAGAGAGTTACATTGATGCCATAAGAAATAAACAAGATCTGATTATCATTCCCAACATAGGAAGAAATGGCTTTTCAGGTTCGTTCCTTTATTACCAATGAGCATGCAAACCAATATTTGATCACTCTACCTGCGTCAGTGTGGATTTATCGAGAGTGATGCAAAACCTAGAAGAACGCTTGCATTTTCTCGGGCATGTGGGCTTGCGTATAAGCTCTAAACTTTTGTGGCGGCAAATTAAAACAAATAAAACAATGGCAAATGACATTGATAAAACTACATAAATAAATTAACGAATGATGAAATCCGTATTGCAGCAGGTCCTCGTCTTGGGACACCTCTGTGTGAGCACCATAAGTGTTCTTGTAAAGTAGCTGCTGATAAGACAGGTATACATGGACTATCCTGCTCCAGAGCTGCTGGCCACTCCAGTCGTCATCATGTGGCGAACAATTTACTGCCAAAGACATTGAATTCTATCAACATACCAGCAATTCTTGAACCTTCTGGTCTCATACAATGTGGCAGCAAGCGGTCTGATGGGATGTCGCTTATCCCATTCATGAAAGTGAAACCGCTTGCTTGGGATTTCACATGTTGCGACCCTGTAGCAGCCTCTCATTTACATGTTGCCAATGAAAAGGCGGGTTTAGTAGCAAAAGAGGAAGAGACGAAGAAGACCTTGAAATATGTAACTCTCATGGATTCAGACGACTTCAGGGGAGTTTCAATTGAGACCCTAGGGGCGTTCGGACCAGGTGCCACCCGTCTTGTTCGACAGATCAGAAGGAAGTCAGGTGACCCTCTAACAACAGTCCATTTGACTCAACGATTGTCTTGCCGTGCAGCGTGGTAGTGCTGCTTCAATCAGAGGAAGCTTCTATCAAACTTATTCATCGATCTCAATTTTTGTTGCTTAGAGGTGTACTGGCAGAATGGCCATTTTTTGTATTTTAATTTGATGACTACATATATATATATATATATATATATATATATATATATATATATATATATATGGTAAAACACAAATGAATGAGGACATATGATAATGAAAGTGCACGCATCTTACAGTGATTCGATAACAAGAAGATAGGGGACATAGGCCTTACAAAGGAATATTGGTCTAAAGAAACGTTTTGCCCCTAACAAAGTGGACCGAAAAAGAGGCGTCGAAACCGACGATAAGCCAGATATCTTCTTGCTAGATTGCTCATGAAGTTATACATGAGGCTTTAACGTCTGTTCCCCTTATGGAAACTTGGAAAGGCTGAACTGGTGAGACTTTGCTAAACAATTGCTATACGTTTTAGTCCAGAAGTCATTCCAGTAGACATCCAATGAAATTTTCAAGGGTCGACCCATATCTATATATTTGCAGGTGTCAACATATCTATGAGATTTTGTGTCACACTGTGAGTGCGTAGTATGTTATTCATATCGGTGGTTCATATAAGTTCGGTTCAGAAATGTAAAAGATGTTTGAAAACTAAGAAATTACTCCCTTCGTTTTACATGGAAGATACATTTAAGAACATAATTTGCCCAACGCGCTTCGTCTTGACCGACAGAATCGAAACCTTTGGTACGGACGAGCTGCAAAATGTCATAGATTTCACAGCATTCCAGACTCTGGTTTATCTGCGACAGCATAGTTTCAAGTATTGTAAAATAATTTTCCACAGACAATCAACCATTCATATTCATTACCTCACTTAACGCAAAGTCAGACTTACATTTCCAACGTATACAGATCGGGTATCGGCTTCTAATTTCTCCTCATCGCTTAGAGCTGCAGATGCACCTCCTGGAACCTCTAAAAAGTTAGGAAAAGATGAAATAATTGGCCGTTCTTTTAAATACAGACACATGGTCAAATCATGGAAAAACACCAAATGGCGAAATCAATGACAATATCCCGATTACGGAGGATTCTATCCTGAGATCACTCTCATAACCAATACTCACTAATACCAAGCTACAACCACCGTGAAATCGTTGATTTTCTACATCTGTAATCTAAGTTTCACCTATCATTACTCAGCGCTTATATCATAACGACTATGCATAGTAGGCCTACTTTCGACATTTTTCAGAAGAAATTCAGAGTATTTTACTGCGACATCGAAATTTGTGCTATACTAGATTCTGAGAAAGAACGTAGAGTCGAACTAATCTATTGTAGGCTAAGACACTAGTTAGAATCAGATAAGCCTGTGAGCATCAGTAAGTCGAAGAAAATACATCAGTTAAAGAAAACAATGGTGAAGCGCATTTATTTGACATCACCCTATCTTATGAAACAATTGCATTCATTTTTGTGACTTTACTTCGTTAATGGCTTTTCACCTTCTGCCCGACCAGAGCCACGAAGCCATACTAGCAAACTAGGGGTGGAGCAGCTTCAGATACTGACGACTGTCAACAGGCTAGGGTTTGTAGCTGTTATTAAATGTGGGTACGGCGATATCGCCCAGGCGGGCTGACTTGAACCCTGTACCTTCTGTATTTCCAGAAAAGTGGCCCTTAGCCAATTAAGTTAACCTACCACCTGATAACCTGAGTGAAAACAGAGTCAGACTATGTTTTTCAGTCTTTAAAATAAATATGGCAATTTTTGATGGGTTGGCAATTGGTCCGTTTCATTTAAATCAGAATACAACAGCAAATCTTACTTGAATAATCAACGAATATTAACAATATCACATATATAGTCTAGTAAGTGTAGCCCTGCATGGTTTTCACAGAAATTATTGAAATTTCACAGAATGAGGCTCGGGGTCACTCAATGGAAAATAACTAATCTAGATTACTTTAATTAAATGAATAGAGATTTTCTTTACCTCATTTGACTATCTCTACATCTATTCGCGCGCCTCTTTAAAGTGCATGTATCAATATTGAATTGGTCGAGGAATGTGCTCTGGGAAAGCTGATTCGAGAGCTATGCTGTGCGAACAAAAATGTTTTACGGAAGATTTCTGTACATGCACGTCCTCAGCTCACATGATTGCAAGTGAACACGTTTGATCTACGTGTGATTCTAGAGAATATCTACGGTTTGGATGCGCACTCATTCAATGCAGCGATTTGAGAATTCGTAACTCGAGATTCCGTGTTTTACCATTTCCAAGCCTAGAATAGTTCTACTACAATAGTATAATTGCATTGTTTTTTGTCTTACTTGAGTGCACTTTTATGACATAAAGTGACGAACTTGTCATCCTACACATTGCACCGTCGTTACCACTTCCTTCTAGAAGTCATGAGTCCACTCTGCATTGGGTTGCGCGAGGATATAAAAATGTTGAAGTACACTGTTTGCTGTACTTTCATACATTATCTGCTGTCAGCTATACCAACAACAAAGGTGTGCCTTCAACCGTAATGATGACTTGAGCCCGCAAAAAACAGATTTTTCCAAATTAGTAATAGCTGATGTGCTAATTATTGTGAAAACTTCAAATATTATTTCTCGAGCAAATCGTGTAAGCTACTTATTCGAATGATATGCTGTCACTGCAATTACTTTGCTTGTAAGCCACAAGCAACTGAGATTACTGTTGCGTGCTCTCGATATAAAATTATCTAAATTTTGTTGAAATTTTCAGGTTTTAATTAATTTTGGTAGCTGGAATAGCCGCCTTCGTAGTTGGCGTTACATTTAGTCCTTGGTGGCATCAGGGTTAAGGTACTCCGATACTGTTTTGGAATCACTATGAATCAATAATTCAAAATGAATTAATTCAAAGAATGGAACTAATACATGAATATTTCTAACATTTGATAGTGTAGCCGTGAGACTTAGCAGGAAGGCTAATCAAATATTGATTTGGTAAAACATTTTCCCACGTACTTTTTCAAATTCTTCCGTGCTAAACATCTTACATTGATCGTATTTAATGACAATAAAACACCTTGATCGATCATTTTAACATAAAAAATGTCAAACTCTTAAAAGTCAATGTCCAAACAGGTATTTCCAAACGACATCAAATAGAGTAAAAAGTAAACGAGTTTCAAAACTTTTAACATTGAACTTACCGCAAAAAGAAAGATCTGGAGTTAAAACTGAAATTGTTGTGATTAGTCATGAGGCTATTCAACACTAATGCAGTTTGTAATTCAGTCTAAAAGTGATACTTTCAACATTTCAACTGTGCTTTAAATACGACTGCTTATATGCAACTTTATTCGGCATCCACCGCATTGACTAATGACAAGCTCTTCGGAGGAAGATGCTACATATCCTAATAGTTGCTACTACATATTCTATTCTCGCAGTTTAACATATTCTAGTGAAGTTTTGTCAAATTTGTGAACAAGTCATAGCAGGACGAAACGTTGGGTTTCGTGGCTTGTAATTTTTCCTTTTAACAACTGAATAAAGACGAATAAAAAAGGGAATGCTTTTTACTTTCGCACGATGGTGATAAATAAAGCAGAATATCAATACATAAAGCAATGATCAATTGAGTGCCAATTGATTCCTACGTCTCATCTTCCAGAAAAATAGTGGAAAATCACATTATAAAAATTTGCTCTTGGAGCGAAAGCAGAGTTTATCAATAATGACTATCCAATTGAGCAAGCATGTCACAAAGGAGCCTTATTATTCTTATTATCGAGGTACGAAATTGACGAGGATGAATTGGAGAACCTTACAGAGAAAAAACGCATAATTTTTGTGATATCACGTATGATTACTCGCATGGATTCAGTGGTTATCATTTGATTGAACTCAGAGCGTCTAAGATATGAATTCCTTTTCCGTTGATGAAGACCGATGGAGGCCAGTGATCAGATTCATTGCTCTGGAATTGATGCAACTGTTCACGGTTCCAGGTGACCGTAGCATTATCGAAGTACAGTACCAGACATTGAATTCAGTTTTGCTAGACTGGCACAGTGAACGATTGCCAAAGAGAAAGGATTGCGTTGTCGAACGCTGCAAGAGACCGTCAATATGAATTGCAATGACATTGTTAGGCTACAAGCTTGACATATTAGCCAGTAGACTTAGTGAAAATGATGTTTGAACCTGTTAAAGAATCACATCATGACTTGTAGTACATTGAAGTTGATGCCGGTTTTGTCGATCAGAGTAGATTCCTTGGTTAAGTTGTATTTTAATGAATTTCCGAGTGGTTCCAACACTAAGTTGGATTAGTCGAAATTAGAGATTAAGTTTCAGAAATACGTCTGGTAGCAATGCGACTGAGAAGACGACGAAAATTTAAGATTGGCTTGATTCCATCATCTTTCTTAGAAAGATAAATCAAAACTGCGCAGCTCCACATAATGCAGTGATCAAGAATATCTCCTTTCAATGAGCGCTTATCAAGGTTGCGAGCGAGCTAGATAAACGATTACTTGCCTCGGCAGTCTTAAACAAGAGAACAGTTGACAAAGATGTAAAGGTCTTATTTCGTCAAATCGTACAGCAGATGATGTGAGGACTGAATTTAAGACCTTTGAATTGATTTGCAAAGCATTTTGAAGCAACTGTCGATCCTTGACAATGCGAGCCGACTCGCGAAGGTACATCATGCATGCGCGTAGGCTAATGTCATAAGTGAGTTGCAGGGTTGCCAAACTCGTCCAGAAAAAATCCGGACGCTCTAATGTCATATCATCAGAGTAAATATAAACATTAATTGCCTTCTATACTTAACTGTGAATGGAAAATAATCATTATGCGTAAGATTGTCATCAATATCATGCGTATCTCTTTTCCTCGTCATTCATAAGTGACAGGTGATTTTGAATGAAAAATCGCAGCTTTTATGAACCCGCAATATATTCAATTAACAAATACATCAATAAATCTCAGAAGCCTTGAGAATATTTCACAAATCCTTTTAACAAATATAGGCAGTACAAAGCCTAAATATATAACGCGTCTATGATTTCGTTAAATGATTGAATCAACAGATCTATAAAAATATACATTAGTGCGCCTATGATTGTGTCATGAATCAACAAATCTATAAAGAATACAACGTTACATCTGTGATTGCGTTACCAGAAAAAAGTCTATATAATAATACATCACTGATAGACAAATGATCACTATCAATAAAAACACGTCAAGTATAAACAATCTAGCTCACTGAAATCTGTCCATAAAAACAATCCGATAAAAAATTCTTCTTTGGCAAAAACAATTCTTTAAATAGTCTAAAAATTTACGTTCATGATTCTTCATCATCACTAGCACTATCGTGCTCATATGATTGGAAGTATCGCTGGGATGAGCTTCGAGCTAAGTCGATGAGGGACTGAGTTACTGAAAAATGTTGTAATCCATCGATATTTTTCAAGTGAGATCGCACTCGCCGGATACCGTTCAGAGTTTCGGGTTGGAGACGATTTCTCTCCTTTGTGACTACAGCTGCATTTACACTAAATCCTCTTTCCTCAGCAGCATTGTGTGGCTGAATACAAAGCAATGCCTGCACAAGAAATTTGATCAGCGGATATTTGTGCTTTTCGAATATCTTGCTCCAATAAGCATCTAGCCGTTCTTCTTTGAGTGGCTGAATATCATTCTTGATTGCTAGCTGTTTCCATTCCTCAATTAATGGTTGCATGTCATCAACTTTTATTGTGGGAATGAGACCTGCAAGAAACGTAAAGTTTTTCAATTTTGTTGTCTTGTCCTTATCCGACTGAAACGTGCGGTTTTGTGGACACAGCAATGTCAACTTTCGCCACAAACGCATGTGTTCTTTTTGATCAAGTTTGAGATTGCTCATGGTTGGGTGGAAAGCCTCCAATAAAAAGCCTTCGCTTCGAGTTTGAAATAGGTCATTTCGGCAGACTGCAAATTTTTCAGACATAAACGTTCGGTTCGGTGGCCAATGTCAACGTCTGATGAGTGATTTTCAGGGGCCGTGCTTGATGTTGAAATCTTCGACACGACGATGTCTTCACAGACAGAAGGCAGCAAAAATCGTCCGCCTAGAGAAGCCATCATACCACAAATTCTATACACATACTCCGGCCCAATGGGATCGTCTTTCTGTAAAAATAATTGCATTTCTTGAAATAGGGGAAGTGCTTCCGATAGAAAAAGGAGGTAGATGTCTGTCTTCTTTGATGCAAATGCGCTGCGAAGTCGCTCATACCGATCATTCTTTGCCAAATCTGCCAATCCTTTTTTGGGCAAATAGTGGACGAAATAGGTTCGAAGCGCATCAAGGAGCGTGAGAACTCGATTCACAAAATGAAGTAAGGTCAAAAACCTCGTCCCACTATGATCAATTAGTTTCAAGTTCGGTAAATCCAGCTCGTCTCGCAGAGCATCGAATTCTTCGGATCTGAGAGCTTGCCCTTTGAAGAAATACTTCATGTCGAGTGCAAATTGAAGCACATTGAATTTCAGTTTGCCCATAGCTTTTTCCACGCAGTTGTGCAATGTATGTAGCTTGCAAGAACCAAAGTCTATAACATCCGGATTAGAAGATGTGAACAGTTTTATGAAGGCTGTCATAACATGCGGCCCGTCGCGGTTGATGGCAAGTACGTTTTTGGCAGAGATGTTCACGGTTTTCAGAAAATTCATTACTTCAGCATGAATTATCTCAGCACTACAAAGTTTGGGTGGCGCTCGGTTTCCTGCAAGAGCCTCAATCACATCTTTCCAGTCTATTTTCATGTAAATCGAGGTCAGGAATTCTACACCGATTCTTTGCTGATTGGAGCACCAGAAAATAGCAGTCAAATCGAGCTGCTTGTACCCAGATGAATTGTTCGTCTCATCTAGGCAAAGTGTGAACAAACATGCAAATCCGAGCTTCATTGTTCTGGCCGCGCTGCCTCTGAAGAACAGTTACGCTAGAATGAATTCTTCTATACAATACAATTTGCAAACACATTCACAAGTCAAAATATATTTGTGTAAATCCAAGAAGCAAACTGTTATGACAACAGCATAGTGCATGTATAAAATTACCCAAATTGGACCCTAGTAGTATGTGAAAAAAGCAGTTTGCAAAAATGATACGGATGAATCAGCTTTAGTCCAAATGAAGTAGTTGAATGATTTTAAACGGGTAAAGAAATAACTGACGAAGATTAGTATGGATTCGATAAAAATCCGGAAATTTGATGGTTTTGACAAAAAATCCGGACATCAGCAGATTCTGTCAACAAATCCGGACGTCCGGATAAAATCCGGACGTATGGCAACCCTGGAGTTGTACATATTAGTAGCTACATATACCAGTGTGTTGAATCACTTTAGCAGCAACTTTTTAATCGGAGAGAAGCCGCGGCATTTGCGAATTGAGAAAAAACAACCGGTCATCAATTACATTAACATTTTGACCCTCACACAATCCTTAAAACTCATTTAACACTGATATTAAGCGAAGCTACATTTTCAAAAAAATAAACCGAATTATCAGTCTAATCATCAAACCAAGCAATCAGTTGCAAAGGGCAAAACAGCAAAGCATATAATAATTTCACATTACAATCTGCTCTTCGAAGTTATTTGTTCTTCTTTTAGTCTGAGAGGCTGATAAATATTAATTTGTTGTCATGCGATAATTCGTGACGTTTCCGAATATTGACAATAGCGTAACTGAAAATGACCAGCAGTATACTCGTCTATCGCTTCATTATAAAAATATAATCAAAGCTTGACGGAGGACGAGGCTTCATTATATACAGACAATGTGTCTCTACGTAGAAGATCAAATGGAAAAAAAGCGAATTAATAAACGTGGGTACCATCTTGAAATGTGGGAGATTATCTTTCCAGTTTTCGCAGCAACTGCAGAATGAGCTGAATGAGCAGTGCTTATCAATGTCCATTGTCACAGTGTGGAAATAAAGTGCTTCAAAATTTTGCTCATCCATAGAGATCTTTTTGATAACCTGGATGGTTGCATCGTGTCATATTCAGTATTCAGTTATATTCTAATATTCTACAAACTTTATCACAAACATAATATATTGAAAAATTGATACATTTTACATAAAAAAGTAGACACTAAACCTAATTTCGTGATTCAATTTTTCAGTAATCGACATCATTGCAAGACAACAATCTGTGATTTTTCCTGATCGGAGATATCCTTTGCCTACGTAATAAATTCAGCGATGTTCGCAAAAGAGAAAAGTTTGCGTCGTCTGATATACAGTGGTGGGCATAAGTTACCCGTTTTTCCCTTCTTTCGTCTTTTAAATAAGAATACAATGTTTTCCAAAATCGCATATCATTTATTTCATCAACTAACTATACATCTAACGAGACAAACATAGAAAATATCAAATAAAGGTCTATTAGTCTCTCACAAATGCTCAAAGTGTAGACTACCAGCATCGACACATCGGTCACATCAATTACGCACACTTCTGACATATGAATAATGCTCATTTGTCATTTTAGAAAAGAGTTGGGCCAACTGTTTCTAAAATTTCTTGCATTCTGGACCGATGACACCTGCGGTAGAAAAAATTGATGGCGTGAATGTACCATTTTCGACTTCTATCACCCTTGTTATTTTTCTTCTGATTTTCATGAACACGTTGATTTGAGTGAAAGGTTTGCCATAATAGGAGGCGGCTTGAGGATGAAACAGACGTCCTCTGCATAGGTTGCCCATCAGAGTCTCTCCAGTGATAGGAATCAATTATGGTTCTGTCCGGACGCATTTGCATACCTGTGAAATCAACTCTGCTTCAAGGTGTCTCAATTCATTATGACCCATGTGAACAAAGCTACCCAGTTTGCAAGTGAGTGAGTGATATTATTCACTTTTCCCATAGAGGTGGATCCCTTTGAGTCTTTGCTTTGTGAACATGCAGACAAGGCAATTTATCTCTGTGGGCTTGCAATTTCAATCGTCTTGGAAAGTCAATGGATCATTCTGCATCGCTCTACCGTTCTGTCTGTAGATATTTCAGATAACGACAACATTGTCTATTAAATAAATGAGTTCATACGAAGGCACTCAACTTTCCGTCAAATTTTCAGTTTAATTTGAGAGCTAAGATGTGCATTTTGAAACTGCAAAAAATTAATTTTACGCTCACATTCGCAAGAAATGCAATATGTGGCTTGAAATAATGACACTTTCTAGTAAAATGGACGGCTAATAATCAAAAGTACCACTACTTCAACCAAAAAGTTGAAAATTATGGTCGAAGACACGATCATATAGAAGATAAAATTTATGTAAAAAACCGGAGATTAAAAGGCTGATTTCAGCACCTGCAAATCATGATAACTAAGAAAGTTTTGTTCTTTTGTTATTTATGATCAGCCGTCACTCATAATCTCCTTAGTCGTAATAAATCGCAAGAACAATACGCAGAAACTCTATTGGTTGTCTACCATTTACTTCATACAAATCATTGTCACGAACTGCATTCGTAACATAATACATTAATAAAAGTTAAATAAGTAATAGACTGATATTCTGCTTCATACAACACTCCCTCAAATAGAATCTGCTCTGACATCAATCTTGAAATCTCATACTGGATGGGTAATTCACTAGTTCCATTTAGGAAAATACGAGAATTATTGCATGACTTCTGTTACAAAGAGTGGAAATATCTTGCCGAATGTCAATAAATTCATTCTAAATCTAATTGAATCATTAAGTTAGCTTTCCACAACATAGCTTTCCACGAATTAATGTGTTTCGATTTCTCAAGAATTGCGCAATCATTGTGTAGAATTATTCAGTCCTTTTGCACCCATAGAGGGACTGACGTCGACACTCGCAACTACATCAGTGAATACCAATGATAGCATGCCGGTTCCATGGAAACGGTTACTCCTCGAATAAATGCTGTTAGACCACTAAGGTAAAGAGTGTCCGCCAACCCATCTAATGAGGAAGAACACCAAATTCATTCGGATGAGGAAGCTTCAACGAATTTGCCTTAACTGATATGAAGCTAAATAATACAATTAGATTCATCCGCATCTGTTGAATGAGCCTTACGAGTTACGAATCGCTAGAAAAATTCCGATCTGACAATTGTCGCATTAAATACACCTGCTGAATAAAGTTGTTCTTGTTTCCATCATGTTTCAAAACACAGTATTTGGTCTTGCAGTCTACTCAAGCAAAGTATACACATTTTTACCTCATGCCTGATTCATTGTTTAATCTATTATCACTGGCATGCTCACTTACATGTACA
This sequence comes from Prostheceraeus crozeri, assembly GCA_907163375.1. Taxonomy (NCBI): domain Eukaryota; kingdom Metazoa; phylum Platyhelminthes; order Polycladida; family Euryleptidae; genus Prostheceraeus; species Prostheceraeus crozeri. The sequence goes on from CAJQUW010008405.1 coordinate 228,381, forward strand.
TTGAAGCAAACTTTTAAGTAATCTGCGAGACTTATCTATCAATAAACGAGCTACGTTTTAGGAAGTCTCGGAAACAAGCAGGTTTTATTACACCTCGAATATACTACAGAAGCTTATGGTCAATAATAACATCAATAAATCAATAATCGGTTATAATCAATAATGAGCTACAGCCGAATAACTACACATTCTAATTTTGACATTTTTTTATCTTCATAATACTAAATAAAAGTTTCTTCTAAAAGTTTTACAACTTTCGCATGTATCGGAATAAGCGCAGCATTATTTTCATGATTACTATTATATACATTTTAGTTTGCACATTCAAGGAGTAAACTTGCAAATGAATCTTACTAGAAGTGGATGTATTGGGTGATTTTGGATCATCGTCCTGCAATTGTTTAATCTTTGCGGCCTCATCTTCCATCTCTTTAACTCGCTGGCGAATTGCTTCCAATTCCTACAAAGTCGGTAAATAAAAAAATGTTTTACATAATTTTCTTTGTTTGATTGATTACAGAGCTTTAAGACTATCTTCATATCATACTTTACAGAACTTACCGGATCATCGTGAAATACCTCTTCGTCCAGCATCGTGTTCAAATCACTGAAGATAATCAAGACAATAATGTACAGGTATGTAGCGGTCTATATTTCATTGTATCCATTGTGGATGCATATCTACAGACTGACAACTATTACGTCAATATAAGACACCAAAACCCTTGATTCCCCGACCGCACTCGCCTGACCCAGGAATCGAACCGAAGTCCACCGTGGAGACGAGCTCGCACCTTCTTCACTAAGTCACGCTGACGGCACCGTTAGACAGTATATGCCAGTGAGACATCAGGTATATTTGAACATCCAACCTTTGATGATGTGGAGATTAATTGTGAATATGTAGTTGTTATTCGTCATGTGACTATCTATGTCAGAGGTTTTTTTTTTAGAAATTCACACTCATTTGACGTTACTTTGACCCCTTTTCGAGACCCATAAACAGACTCCGATCCGGCGAAAATTTTCCAATCACAAGTTTTTTTTACCAAGCCTCACCAAATGAACCCTGAGTACCTTAACTTTTCCAACATATCTTTTTTGCAACACCTTATCATCAAACCCTGTGCACAATCAGCTCGATTTGCTCTGAACGAAGGAATGCTCCATGCATTTTTGCTCGATCACGGTTCACACAGAAGTCTCAATTAAAAATTCCAAAACTTTTCCAGGATTTCAAGGACTATGATTTAATGAAATTCCAAAACCTACCAAGGAATATACAACTATTGAACATGCCCGTGAACCATGATAATTACACTTTTATATAGCAAGACGATGAAGTAGCTACAATACTAAACTTGTGCTTCGCGTCCGCACATCATTACACAAAGCAGAATTTAATGCTTTCATGGAATTGTCAAACAGAAAAAATACATGCAGAAAAGGAAATGTTGCGCCTTCTTTTGATTTTATTCATTTCAAAACGAATTATTGGCGCAATCGCGAATGCAATTTTTTCACATGTGACTTAGCTCCAAAGCCAACGTCCAGCTGATGACTAGGCACAGGATCTTTATCGTCTAGGTCAATTGCCGTCAGTTACGTAGGTTTGTTTGAAAAATTCTCAAACAAACTCGGTTTGACAATCATCTGAAGAAGCAGTGTGAAAATCAAAGTTAACTCTTCGAAAAATAAACACAGCCATGGGAGCTTCGCACCGGAAGAGGCATCAACATCGCTTGCCGGGTTCAATTTCACTGTATCAAAAGATTTTGTCTGAGGCCTCCTGGAAACCGGTCGATTCTGGACATTTTTGACATATGCTCTTAGGTCTTCAAAGATCTCTAATATTCGTACTATGGCTTTAGAATTACACAAACAACGATGCGAACAGCATTTCAAAGGAAACAGGAAGCATGAATCCTTTTCGGAATTCAGCATAACATGGTCGTTGATCAACAAATGATCATGACGTCCAGCAGGTGACTGCTTGAAAAGATCATGATAGGCCTTCACAAACGTAAATGAGCGCCAATTTGATGCATTTTGGCATGCTGCGTATGCAGCATGGAAAACATGAAGTCCACAACTCCCTATGTCCAAAAGCTTCGGAGTGTTAGGCTCTTTTTCTTTTTAATGCTCTTGCACATCCTTCATCAAGGTATAATTTACTTTTGGGCCATCCATGCTCATCTGCTACAACCTGTTTGTCACATCCAATTTGCAAAGGACATTGAGCAAGCCTTCCTTTAGGTCGGAAGCTGCAGAATGTTCGAGAAAAGGAGAACCTAGAAATTGGCGGATAATTTTCTCCTGTTTAACATCAAAATACAAAACATGAACATCAAATTGACCTTTGTGTGCCAGTCTTTCATCTGTCATTTTAATGCCATTTCATAGTCATTTTCACTCTAACTTATAACAAATGTAGAACGACAACACTGACAGTTGCAAGACAATACAATTGGATGATGACTTAGATTTCATCTTTTTTGCAATGAATTAAATCCGCATAGATGACTGTGACCGTCCAAATTTCAAATGTCTTCCAAACAATACTGAAAAAGATAAATGACCTTGACTGATGGATATAGTAATAGGCCTATATGTATCTAAAAAGATGGGAAATCCATTAATCATAAAACAAATTGTGTGTACATGTAGCTAGTGCAATAAATCCATTTATTTACACACATGCAAATATTATCAATTGTTCGAAATAGAATGTCTGTCAACAAAATAATACAAAAATGTGGAGAATGAATCAATTTGAAGAGACAGCATTTCTAGCAAAAGCGTTTAAAATCAATATGACTGACCATATATTAAAAATGTACAAACGAAATTCACAGGAATAACTTATTCACATTGATATCACATTCCAGGACCTATCTTTTGCAATGATGAATTCCAAAACTTTCCCAGGTTTTCAATTTAAATGAAAATCATCATCCTCTAGGAATCTCAGTTACAACTACATAAAATAAACTAAGATTAAGCCTACTGTACAAAATATAACTGTAATGAATAAATTTACAATGAACTTTGAAGAAAAAATAAAATAAAATACATGTGAAACTACAGTATGGGTACTGAACTTGCTAGAATCGACCTACAACGTCTCACCTGGAACTACTCCATGACGAAATGAAATAAGGAACTAGACTTGTTATAAATGGACCAATTGGTGTCTAACTATTCATGAAATTTAATCTATCTCTCAAGAGGACCGGTCTGTGTCCCATCATATCTAGCCTTAATCCGCAAACAATTATGACAAGCGTAATCTGCATACGACGGAAGATGCGATCAACCACCTATTTCACTGCAGATGGGAAAGGAGATAATTATTCACGTTGTTACCTAACTTAATATAGAAAATAAGCTAACCAAGAAATTATCAAAGTGTAGATCGTGCTAACAATTAAAATACAGAAAAAAAGGAAAGTGATGGGTAATAAATTCTGAAAGATTAACTGCTGAAATTGATTAGTTAAGTACGACTGTAATTTAATATTAAAATTGTAACAAAAGAAAAAATAATAATAATAAGGAAAAAATTGAATGAATGAATAAATAAACTAATTAATTAAAAAAAGGAAGGAAATAAGCAGCACAAATGAAAATTATTAGGTAAAAAAATCAAAATCTGAATAAATAAATAAAATTGATAGTCACAAGAAACTAGTGTAAAATATATGAGTAGACTGCAACAAAGAAAATTAGTGCAAACGAATAATGTAATACATACTGAAAATAAAATGAAATTACTCCTTAAAAGGACTGGTTTTGCGTTCCCTGTACCAGCTAGGAAGTCATCAGCAGGAACTCAGGTAGGATCCGTGTTTCGGCCCCAATTCCTGAACACTCAAACCCACCTGAGCGGGGCCCTGCACAGTAAAACTGTACAGCTTCCACAAAGTCAAAAGAAAGTCAAGGAACATTTTCAAATTCCAAAAATTTTCCAGGTTTTTACCTGCCTGCATGAAACCTGGAACAATTGACGTTATAGGTCCGGTCAACGTCTGGCAACAGTCCTTTCAGATCCAATTAGGAATGCCGTCTGGTCCTAACGATTTATGCACTTCAATATTGCTCAACACGTCCTCAACGGACTTCACTGTTGTGAAAATATGATCTGGTATAAAATGATTGTCAATCTCATTTTCAAAAATATTCTCATTTGAAGGTTCAGTATATTCAGCAACCGATGCAAAGAAGCTTTTGATTGATTTGATGAAAGATTGAACATTGCCGTTGAATTGATTTTGAATAAAGAAATTTACACTTGTGTTTTCATTTTTGGAATCTTTGCATATATGCTTAACTGATTTTAAATTTATCCACTATTTTTTCGAGTCTCTAACTCTACTCAGATTTTTCTTAACGTAATTTGCTTTCAAAGCTTTCCTAATGTTTTCTGTCTTTTTCTTGTAGTGTGTAAAAAGAAATTGTATTGCCATCATTACGCAATTATGCAAATGTTTATTACGCATTTTCAATATGTCGAGGAAATATTCTGTCACCCATGGTAACGAACATGCAGGTATTTTATTATATGTCCACGGAAGATAATCGTTCATACGACTCGGTAAATCTGAAAGAATCTGAAATTTTGTTTGTGAGATGTGTTGGTCAGATAAACGAAATTACAATTGATCTGACACAGTGCATTCACAAAATTTACTTTGTTAGTATGACTTTGACATCTTTCACCTGAAAAGTTTGCCCCAGAGACGATCGAATAAAAATGGCTAATGCCAAAATAACATTGTGATACGAAGTTGCAATTGGCGGTAACACTTCAACTTTTGAATACATTGTCCGGCATGTTGGTGAGAAATAAATCTAAAATAGCATTTTTTCGAGTTGGTGCTTTGACAAGTTGCTCCAAGCAAAAGGAACATTTCAAATTACGTACATTGGCACGATTAAAGTCACCAGTTATTATAATTCCAAGGGATTCATGTCTTTGCTTTAAGCAATCAAGACCAGTTATCAAATGATCCACTAACTTACGAGCATTTCCATCAGGAAAATGATACACTTTCACAATTGCTATGAGTGAAAATTTTCGCGGTAGATGTTTCAGACGTATTACAATCCACAGTGATTCTACATCTTTGTCGTCAAATTCCTCAATGTTTATCTGGAATGTCATATGCAAAAAAATAATAACACCACCAGCAATACGATCAACTCTATCTTTTCTGAATATCTTATAGCCATTAATGGTGACTAGCTCATTCATAATGTCATCATCTAACCAAGTTTCAGTGATGCAAATATATAATTTCAGGTTTATATGCTTGAACAAAGGCCTCTAATTCGGTCATTTTATAGATAATTGATCGAATATTTGACACTAAACACGTTGAAAGTCGTGAGTCAAGTGTGTCAACTGGAATTAAATGTCCCTACCGCACTTCCTCAACTTCTTCTTTGGTACATATCGTGCGTCTCTGATTTGTTCTTCGCCTTTTAATGATTTGAAAATGGCGGATATTTGACAAGAATGTTGTAAATTTCTTATCTATAAAAAAATCCAAAGTGCGACGCATCCAAGATACCTAATTTTGAGTAGCTTTTCTGGTGTATATATCATGTGAAACTTTGATGATTCATCGTAGATATTCAAGATGGTAGCATACCAACTAATTACTCAAAGAGCTGAGCCGCAGAGCTATTCAACCTAGAAAAATCAGTCTTTGTTTATCTATTAAGTGCGACGTATCCAAGATACCTAATTTTGAGTAGCTTTTCTGGTGTATATATCATGCGCAACTTTGGTGATTCATCGTAGATATTCAAAATGGTAGCATACCATCTAATTACTCAGATAGCAGGAAAATTTGCTCGCCTTATTTTGCTTGACAAACGCAACATGGTTTACTTGTCTGTCTGAATCAATCCAACATCCTCGCCTATTCTTCGTGTCGGCAGCAATCATCCGCAAGATGTGAAATCTGTCAATGATGTAAAGAATGTGCACATGTGAGCAACAGAAATAGAAAAATAAGTGTTATAGACAAGACTCTATTCTACATATGAAAGTAAAAAATTAGATCCAAGTAAAAACATCAGGTTTCGCCAGTCATAATACCCATGAATTCTTCAAAGTTTATTGAACCATCTCCACTTCTGTCAAACTCTTCTATCATAGATCGCAATTCCTGATCGCTCAAATTTTCTCCAAGTTCTCTGGCGACTTTCTTCAGATTACGGAATGTTATTTTGCCACAGTCATCATCATCAAACAGTTTGAAGGCCCTGACAATATCATCAGTCGGCTCTCTATCTAACAGCATATCAGTAACAATTTCATTGAACTGTTCAAAAGTAACTTTCTGATAACTTTCCTTGATATTGTAGTCCCTCAAAATGTTCATAATTGCTGACTTTTTCAATTCAATACCCAAAGCCCGTAGAGCAACTTTAAATTCGTTGTAGTCAATTTCATTGTCCTTGTCACAATCGAACAATTCGAATGCTTCTCTTATCTCTTGCTTGTGCTCTTCTGACAGATCACGCCTTTTACGTCGCGTTGGTCTATCCATGCGATAGTAATGTGACGATCGAGTTATTAACAAATTCTGCAAAATATCGAAACTCGAGGGTTAAGCTGCTGCAACAACAGACTCTAATATAGCACCAGATCATTTGATGCATCTAAACAAACAAGGTAAATGTGGAAAATGGAAAAAATTATGAAAAAATATGGAAATATACATGATCCAGGAATTATTATTCTACAGAACAACATGGTGTCAACCATCTCGGATGTCACCGAGATTGCCACTGTCAGGAAATGGAGGGCTGTTGTCCGATCCAAAGGAAAGGATAGCAAGCATGTTGATCCAAATTACGCATTACTTTCCTCTATCTCTACTTTACAATGAATAATGATCATCGCAGATTATGCTACAACATTGTTTCAAGAAGAACAAAAATTTAGAAAAAAAAATTGATTGAAGAATTTGTTTGTATTCCTAAAAAAAATTATAGGTTTACTTTTTCGTAGGCTTAAACACAGAGATTTCCCAGTTTGATCTTATATTTTATTGGAAAAATTCCTGTAGTTATGAAGTAGATAACCTACTTTTTGCTGCATTTATGTTTCGCTAATTACATTCATTTTAATATGTCATCAGTTGATACACGTTGGGGATACGAATTATGGGTGAGTGACCTATTTTTATTGCATGCAAACCAATTTTCAGTTGAAAGACAGCAACATTCCTTCTTCCTACTTGATCTTATACCATTTCATCATAATGTGGATAATTTCTGGCAAATTGCTATTAGACAGGAGCTGATATGATATGACGTCATGATATGATGACTTAACTGCTATTTTCATGCACTGTCATACCACACATTAAACGTTTTTTTGTCCCTCATAATGTTGGGAGATAGCATACGGCCTAAAATTATATCCGATAGCAATAAAAAATAGTTCTTCGACCGAGCTATGTTATATCTTAAGGCCACCTTAATGCACTTCATCAAAAACCATCGAAAACGTCATCGGATTGCTACACGTGGTTGCTTGAATGTTTCAGTTGTAATTGCAGATCTAAGTGATGCTAAGACAGGCTTACAGTGCAAGTTTGTCAGCCCTCAATGATCAGGTTGCAACTGTCAATGCAAGTAGACGAAATCCCGTACTATGTATAAACTTGCTTCAATGGATTCGTGTGTATTCCATCTTCTTGAAAAGAGTGAGATTCTGTCTTAGAATGTATCAGGGAATTTTAGACAACCTTTGAAAGTCAATTTTGATGCAGTAAGCGGCTTCATGGTTCATTTAGACTTACTTGTAATACTGTCATCTACTGATTGAAGTAATATTCATTTGTTACATAAAACTCGATGACAGTCATCGACGATCCACATCTGCAATTCCACTTTATATGTAACAAGCTTTACCATGCCAAGTAGTCGACGACATGGGACACATCCATCAAAGCTTCTCGCAGTGGAAGACGATTGTGACCACTCATGTCGAGCCATGTATGACATCGACAAAGTGACAGTATACATGCTGTCAGCCTCACCTCGTTGGGGGAGGGATGTCTTCAATCGCCCATCGCAGGGATTGTCCGCTTGTGAGAAAAGTGAGTACTAATTTGGCTCACTATGGGAGATGTAGAAATTTGTGAGAAGCATGGCAAGATGTGTGAGAAGTAAATCTTCTTCAGAAAATCTGTCTGCAGTTTCATCCGATTACACAACATCAAGAAGCACCAGGATTGGTCTGGATGCATGTCAATATTTTACTGGTCCTCTGAGTACTCAATTCCTAACGTTCAAACATAGCATCAGATCTGCATGTCCGCAAGATACCGTATATGAAGTGGTTAGGTAGATGATCAGCCAAATGCATCATGTGCCTGCTAAAATCTGTGGATTCGCGCACTTCCTCTACTGGAGGGGCTGCAATTTTGATCGCAACAGAGTCGACGGTTGTGTCTTCACCTAATTTGGTGTGCAAAGCCTTGTGCCAAGCTTCTCTGCGACTGATGCCGTACGCATATCGGAGAGCGTCTTTAATTCTCACCGGCTTAGCCTGATCTTCAGCTGACAAATTCTTCCAAGTGTGATACGCATTGCCTTTCAGAAGCATTGCCAGATACATCGCTTCCTTTTCCTTGACTTCATCGATGCTGACAGCAAACTCAAACTTGTCGATCCATCGCTCGACGTCTCCACTGCCATCAAAACTTTCCATCTTCATTGCCCGCATTGCCGTGATAGCTTGTAATATCTAGTCTTCAGGAAAAGCAGCGACCGGAGTTGCCCATACACGTTCAGCTTTATGCTGATTCAAAAAATCAAGAAATCTGCTTTTATAAGAAATACAAATTCTGAATCGTTGTTCAGCAACGATTCAAATGTCTTTAAAATTCATAACTCACAAAATATCTCCAATATGAAGTCACAGACATCTATATACATTATTTACAATTAATGATATTTAACCTACAAAATATCATTCCTTAAATTATCATAGAAGTCACAGCTGTTGTCATAAAAGTCTTTGAAATAGCAACATGGAGAGTTCATTGCAAGTCTTTAAAGTCAATTATTTAAACATGCATTTTCTGCTCACAAATATTTCATTACTTTTCAATTACTCTATTATATCCCCCCTAGTCCTTCAGGACTAATTGAAATTATAAACAATGATAGTCATTCAAATAATCAGGACGTTTTCGGGATCGTGTAGCACGTATAGATGATGCCTCCGGCAAAGGACATTGTAAATTATTCAAATTATTTACATCAGCATTAACCACCGAATCATCAACAACACTACCATCACCACCTATTCTCCACGAATTAAGTACTTCAAGACTGCTATCATTTCCATTATCATCATCATCACTGCTGCTACTTAACGTATCATCAACAGATTCACTAGCTTCAGGGGTTGTGCTTTCTCTAGAATTCTTGATACTGCCACTAGCGCTTGACGGAACACGACGGATGAATGAAATGTGTCTCGGTACTCCATCATCATTCACTTCAATTGATACATCCGAAATAACTGCAGTAATATAAAATGGACCAGCCCAAACTCTGTCACAATGACTCTTCGTTTTCAAATATACTTTTTCACTTACAGAATACGGATTTTCATTTGAATTCATGTCTGTAGAATCATTATCCGCAAAAACATTATTAGTTGGAACTCTATCAACTTCAGTTCGATCTGGACGAATAAAAGGAATTTTCGGTTTCGCACAAAACATCATTTCATAAGGACTGATTTTTCGAACACCCTTTGTAGCATTATATCAGTAGACATCCTTTTCGAATGAAATGTTAGAGCGAGCAACTATCGTCTTTATGGTTCTGTGGCTCCTTTCACAAATCCCGTTACCCTGGGGTCGATACGCGCAACTAAACTCGTGCTTTATGCCCCATTGTGACATTAAGCTCTGCACCTCAGAATTTTTGAAAGATGTTCCATTGTCAGAAATAAAAACCTTCGGGGGTCCGAACATACAAAATATTTGGTTTAGTTGAAATCGTACTTCGTTAGCACTACCTCTTGACAATTGTTTCCAAATCATGAACCTTGAACATGTATCTATAACCGTCAGAATTATTTTCTCTCTAAAGTGCGTGATGTCAGATGCAATGACTGTCCAAACTTCGGAATTGCCTAGACTTCCTCTTTTAAATTTCACTTCAGACGACGGACAAATTTTATTACATGTATCGCACGCTTGAATGACTTTCTTTATCTGAGATTTAGAAACATCAGGAAACCGCTCTTTAACTAGTTCGTACGTTCGTTCACATCCAAATTGATGCTCTTTGTGAATATCAAAAATTTTGGCACTCATTTGATCTGTAGATGTTACTTATGGCTGATGCCAGGACAGGGGTTCGCAACCACTCTTTCGGAACTCGAGTCAACAAATCTGCAATGTTCTTATTAGAGGGAACTTTCTGAACTTCTATGATCAATTTTTCCTGTTCGACAATCTCTTTTAGTATGTTTAGTCTTCTGCGAATCAGTAGCTCACCAATAGCATGAATACGAACATTATGATTACGATATAACACTGATCTTGGCCACCCAAAAACAGTAGAAGAATCAGTCAGTAAAGTAAATCTCCTAAAACCCCATTTCACGCGCAAATTTATTCCCTGAATGACTGCTTCCAGGTCACTTACATTTATATGACTAGTGTTCTTGTCCTTCTTCAATTTCGCAATATCCTCTACAACAGAGCCATCCACTTCTAACACCACCCCAAAAGCTATATTGCTAGCATCCACCCAGACCTTGACTTCCCCATCTTTCCTCACAGTCCACCTTCCTTTCGCCGGATCACCGTTCTCATGAAGACGGTTGTAAATATCAATCACTTGAGACAAAGTTTCATCACTGACGGGATCATCCCAACCTACACCATCATGAGCTGTACATCGTTGAATGTAGCTACAGTAAATACGAAGCCAACTTGCCACAGGCAAATGACTTACCCATTTACCTATCACCCCGTGTACCTCTCGTCCAGTCATTCGAGTGTTATCAATCTTAGGCAATTCACCATCCCGCTTCCAATCCCCAAGGTCGTCAACTCGCAACCCAAGAACGCGTACACCACCCTGATCTCCAAATATTTCGGCCGGCTTTGTTTTAAGACCATACTCACTCAAGTGTTTTATTACCTTCTCTACTGGCACACGACTTTGATCAACAAAAATGTCATCAATATAGCTACTTGTAGCCTGTGATATATCTGTCTTTAGATTCAATACGCGTTCAACAATAGCGGTCATCGCCTTCGGGGCAATACACCATCCGAAACCCATGCGGGTGAGTAAAAAGATTTTGTTTTGCCATCGAACGGCTTGATAAGTTCATAGTTGCTTGTGCACAAATATTTGCAAATATGCGCGACTGAGATCAACTATTGCAAAATTTTGGCCAAAAGTTCTCCAAAGTCTCAATTTGTCTTGACATAGTGGGGTTGCATCAGCAGGAAAACTGTTTACATTTTTATTTAGAAATCGAAATTCTAGTACAGGTCTGACTTTGGTAATGTTTCCCTTTTGTTGACGTACACTCATTAGGGGTATCACGTTACGTATGTCACCATGTACCTTCCTATCCCAAGGGACCAATATCCCACTATTGACCCATTCTTGTAACTCATACTCAAAAGCCTCCTCATCCTCTTTATTCACCTTATAGTTTGGAATATGTGTAACTAACTTCGGGGGTCCTTGTTTCCATTTCCAACTAGTAACCCAGCTTTTCCCATCATAGTAAATATCAAAATCTTGATCAGACATCGTCAGGCATTTATCATAAGAATCATTTTTTTCTACAGTATTGTTAATGGCAATATCATAAGCAGGATGCCTCTTAGTCAGGCATTTATCAAAAGAATCATTTTCTTCTACAGTATTGTTAATGGCATTATCATATGCAGGATTCTGGCTCTGTGCAAGACACGAATTCAAATGAAAACCCGTCTGGTCTGGTGAACTTACTTCGCTTGTGGTAAGTGCATCATCAACATTATTATCACTATCAGAATTTACGTAACTACCATTAGTATGCACATTTCTAACTGATGCAGAAGCTGCACAATTCAAAGCAGGAGACGATTCCAGCACAATCGGATTATCTTTCGAACCGATAATACGTAATTCATGACAAAAAATAACATCGAGACCTATAACCATATCCACATTCAAAGGCAAAGTATGCAATACATGAGCATTAACAGGTCTTACATCGACATTATTGACAGATACTGACATAAGATTGACTACACCTAATGTAGTAACAAACCTACGGTTCATAATCTCAAGTTTCAATCTACATTTTCTCATAGGTTTGGCGGCAAAGAATCCTCGTCTTACTAAGGAAACTGTACACCCAGTATCAATCAGAACTCTCCCCTCCTTCCCATCAATCTTTGCATTCTCAATCAGCGCTATTACTGCTCGTTGCTCTCTGGGGCGACACATGCCTGCGCCGCCCCACGGGAGTTTAAATTCAACGAGTAACATTCACTTTTACGATGGCCGTTCTGACCACAAGCATGACACTTCATTAAACAATCCCGCCTTACATGACCTAACTGAAAACAACAGTAACAACGCACCTTATTAATGTCATTTGCCGGGGGCTTACCATTTTTGGAGTGCTGTCTGAAATCCTTGGAATAGCTGCCCCAACGTCGAACACCAGCAAACGCGATCCCACTGTTTTCTTCGCGATGATTTACGGCGCTTGATAATGTCTTTATCGTTCTGATAACATTCATATAGGTAAGATTTTCCCCAACTTGCATCATGACCTTTTCCTCAACATTGCTTGGCAATGCATCCAGGAGTAGCATTACCACCATCTTCTCTCGCGCATCATCTCCAGCAGTTGCAATGCCGATCATTTTTCTAAGTTCTTCCGCAACAGAGTCGACGGTTGTGTCTTCACCTAATTTGGTGTGCAAAGCCTTGTGCCAAGCTTCTCTGCGACTGATGCCGTACGCATATCGGAGAGCGTCTTTAATTCTCACCGGCTTAGCCTGATCTTCAGCTGACAAATTCTTCCAAGTGTCATACGCATTGCCTTTCAGAAGCATTGCCAGATACATCGCTTCCTTTTCCTTGACTTCATCGATGCTGACAGCAAACTCAAACTTGTCGATCCATCGCTCGACGTCTCCACTGCCATCAAAACTTTCCATCTTCTTCATTACCCGCATTGCCGTGATAGCTTGTAATATCTAGTCTTCAGGAAAAGCAGCGACCGGAGTTGCCCATACACGTTCAGCTTTATGCTGATTCAAAAAATCAAGAAATCTGCTTTTATAAGAAATACAAATTCTGAATCGTTGTTCAGCAACGATTCAAATGTCTTTAAAATTCATAACTCACAAAATATCTCCAATATGAAGTCACAGACATCTATATACATTATTTACTATCAGTGATACTTAACCTACAAAATATCATACCTCCAATCTTAAGTCACAGACATCTATATACATTATTTACAATTAATGATATTTAACCTACAAAATATCATTCCTTAAATTATCATAGAAGTCACAGCTGTTGTCATAAAAGTCTTTGAATTAGCAACATGGAGAGTTCATTGCAAGTCTTTAAAGTCAATTATTTAAACATGCATTTTCTGCTCACAAATATTTCATTACTTTTCAATTACTCTATTATAACAAGCAAGTTTTTTTGGATGCGAGTCTGAAATGAGAGCAGAGCATAACCCACTCAAAATCCCTTTTTATTGAGACAGTGAACACCTGTTTTGGGATATTCTTTCCCTTTACTATGGATGAAAATTCAGCATCAGTGCTCTTTCCGATAATCTGATCGAAGCTTCTCACAGGCTACAATCCTCATCACAAAGGCTCAAACTCGAGCAAAGAAAGAAAAGGCACGGAATTGCTTTAAAAAGTGTACCTCCATTCCGTCAGTGATGACGATTTATATATCATGACTCACTGATGTGAATCCGTCCAGGTGCTCTACGGAGTGCAGCTATGAATGAAGAACTGAATCAGCTGGAAAGCAATAGGGCTACTCAATTCACATCCATATATCGCGAAGAACAGGATGACATGTACGATTCCATCATGTAAGGAGTTTTGGCGAAGCCTAAGTGATGATGGAGAAGAATTCCTGTCGGGTGAATGCCTGTTCAGAATCTATGGCCACAGCAAATTAAGTGAGCCGGTGCGTAATTGCGCCTGCAGGTCTGGGCACCGCAGAAAGGTATTGGAGCTTCCAGCTTGTGTAGATAAGCAATAATGAAAAGCAATATGCAGGACAGTCACAATGATATTACTCTCACTATTTTTAATAGGTAGCAATCACTTTGATGCTCAAATTATTTGGCACTAGGAATACGTACTGATGTTAACCAAATGCAAAAAGGCTGTCAAGAGTTCGCATAGGTATGCCTGCGAAAGAGTTTTTGCAAATGAACTTGCAGATCTCGTAAGTGTCCTTGCGCATGGTGGGTGCTATCAGAATATTATTTAGGTGTCAACATTAATCCGCGATTCAGCATTCGCACCATCCTGTCTAATCAATGTGCCGGATTTTTCTTCTTTTAGAGATGTGCTACTCTTTTACTGATGAATGCATCAAATTTAGTATTTTAATCCGGCGTTCCGCCGGCTTTATATGGCCTTTGAAGTCCATAAATAGCGCAAATCCGCATTTTTCTGTAGAGCATGAAAAGTATTCACAGGCCTGTGATTGCTCCTCAAATTCCTCAGATTCCTCAAATATTATTTTAACTCCTCAAATCCTCAAGAATTCCTCAAATATAACTTAACTAAGAGAAATTCCTCAAATGTGACACATTTCAGACTAAATGTAGGATAATGTATTGTTTTTTGGCGAATGGTGATGATATGTAAGCTTCCAATCAAGAAGCTGAGATAGAATCCTGTAACATGTATCCTACATCCTGACTGCTGAGCTTGAACAATTATGATTTATAACGTGTTCTTATTTCACGTCGTTTTCATTTCTGGAAGCTACATGACTGCAGATGTTTGGGTTCGTCCGTACTTTTGCTATGCAGAGAAGTCTGAAGTTGTTGTCTGTCGAACTCCTTAGTGTAGCACTTTCACGTATTTAATGATTGAAGCACTGCGATCAACCTACAGAAATTGTATATTTGAACACAGCAATCAATTTTTAATTCCGACATCATAATGTTGCGGAGAATTCCAACAATAAAATACTTATTCAATTATTTTCATTAATTATCTTGACCTGTTTCACAGCCTTCATTATGTTTCTGCGACTATATGGTTGCCAAATGCATGCCTGTGCTTCTTAAAGAACTTTAGGATACTTTAGGATAGGTATCGATCTTCTATATCCTTTTCTATTCTTTCTATGTGATAACGTATAGGTGGCCTAGCCCACTTGGATTTCAATGCTCTTATCAACTGAAGCTTTTGCTTTACTCATTCTCTTCCATTATATTTCCGCTGAATATGAACACATCCGATGGGGTAAAGCAGATGGTCTCTAAATGTGGTGTCTATATGCCTCCTGATCACTAGTGTGTGGGAGTTAGAAGCTTATGAGGCTGTGCTATCCCATGAGTCTGCAGCTACGTTTTCCAGGGTTTGCAGACCGACATCTGAACACAGGTTGGTGTGAATGTAATGCACAAATCGTTTATCGTTGTATGCGAACTTAGATTAATGAAGACATTTAAACCAAATATTACTGGGTTGGTAGATTTTCAACCTGGGTCTACTTCAAGATGTGGATGTCAATATCTCAGCGGAACTTCATACGAATGGAGGTGATAATCTTTCACTCTTTGCCTAAATGAGCAACGACTTAGCTGGCAAGCCTGTTCCTAACATTTATTTTGTGTCGTCTGAGAGAATTCATGTTCATTTGAATGTAGATTGGAGCGATATAATCAGTAAAAAGTAATATATGAATATATTCGTGTGTAATGTGGCGTATCCTTCATAATACTGAATTTTTGTAAGCCACAAGCAATGCATTCTGTCAACGATTTTGATCTTTTTATAGTTATGGGTTGCTCTCCTCCCAAAATTTGTCTAAAATCTGTCAAAATTAGTCGTCGCAATAGCTACAGATGCCTGTATTTAGGATATTTCCTACATTCAAAAAATTACAGTATACAAATCTGACAAGTATAATTGAACTGGCGACGATAGCGTGAGGCACAGCGATATCAGTAGCTTGATCTGACATTCTCTGTTCGACACATTCTAAGCAGATAGTACTTGAGGTCAACAAATTAAATTCGTAACAACGCGGGAAGTGATTATGACCAGGCCAATATCCCTTTGTAATATACACAACTTCAAAAAGTGTGGTGTGGTCAACCCTGGGGTTGCCTTCTTCGACTTTCATGACTTGAAGTTCGGCCCAAAATCCATGCTAAAATTTGGAGGTTTTTTGCAATTACCATTTTAGGCTCCGTTTCCATTCCTCAAATTTTTCTAGGAAAATCCTCAATTTTTCTCATAGACTAATCACAGGCCTGTATTCAGTTTTTCTGCACTCTTGCAATTTTGGTTCATGGAAGAAGTGATTGTCCATCTGTCGAAGAGCAACCGATGAAAACAGAATGACGGAGTAAGCTTTGCCTCCAAACTCGTCAATAGATCACGGCTACTAGTGAGATCAGAGCCTCAACCGTCATCAAGCCAAAATCTCACATCCACCAAAGATCATCAAACTAACAGGCAGCTGATATCTTGGTCCTTTGCGATGAATTAAAAAAGTTTCAAACAAATGGAAATCTGTTAAAAGCTGTTAAAACAGAATCCGAAGTGATTGCTCCATTATTGATAAACGATGGCCCATTGTAGAGTAATTGAAAGATTGTAGAGTTTACATGAAGGCTGCACAATTATCTCGACGAAGATTATGATGATTATCTTCTGTATGCTACTCAACTTTTTGGAGAATTGTCCTATTTTTGTAAGCGCATCACCCGCAAGATTTTTAAACGTACGAAGAAGATTATCTGTCCTAACATGTGCAAATGTTCCAACACTTTTGAAAACTTTTTAAGAAGACGCTTGAAATACTTTGAAGATTTTTAAGTTGAATGTCATGACTCGGATCATCCTCTACACGATGTAACGACACATTTAAGAAACGGTCGCATTCTTGTTGAGGCAAGTTGCACAAAACGCCGACAGAATTGTTTTGTTGTGTTGTCAACATTGATTGTCAATAATTTACGTGATTTGATGTAACCTTCATTATGGTTGAATGTATCATGACTCATGAGGAATTCATGCATAGTTTAGATAACTTGTCCATTGTTATCGGCATTTTGAGGTATTATTTTTTGTGATATGCGTAAGTGTGAAAATATTTTTTTATAATGCAAGAAAATTTTTATAAGAAGCATCTAACACCTAAAATCCTTCGGAAGCACCGCAGGCATCGAGACGCCGCTTATCCGTCATTCTCAGCATCCACGTTTCCGAAGTAAGCATCAGCGCGCTAGAAATACACGTTTGCAACACCGTGCATTATAGTTCTTGTGCTTATCACGTGAATCCTCCATATTTTGTCAGAACCTGCTAACGTTCTGAATGCCATTCCTGGCCATGCCAATGCTCTGGCTAATTCCATTGCACATCCCTCGCCATTTATCGTAATTCCGAGATAGGTAAACTTGTATACTGTTTCGACTGTTCGGTAATATCCGTTGGTCGTGCTACGTGCTGGTCGTGTTTGGTCGTCTGTCCTGGATTGCATTGTGTATCGTCGGTTATTTTTATCCATTCTATCAGATTTTTATATCATTCAAATCGTCTTCCGGTGGACTACATCATTTGGTCATTCGTTTTTTTTTGCTTCCACACGTCTTTTCCTGTGAATCTTGGATTTTGTGCTCCCCTTTGTGAATTCATTGTGAGTAAAGTTAACTACCTCTGTCTTGGCTGTCTGCGTGGTGTCATTGTTTGATCGATTTCATCGGTGCCGCATCATCAATTGATTGAATGAATTTACCAAGTTCATTAAGTTTTCTCCAGTACGATTGATCGTTGCCACACTAGCCTGAAGGTATTGGTCCGGGTTTGCATTCCAAGGTTCTAGGGTTTGATTCCGTCTGTTGGTTTCTTTTCTTTCGCACTCTGTATCCGAAAACATTACCTCACCACGTACAACAGGTTACAAGTCAATCACCATAAATGATATGAAATTCCTTCTTGAATCAGCAAAAACTGAGATAATTACCAGTTCGCGATCTGAAATTGTCAAGCTCTCTGAATCAGTTGAAAAAATTGAATAGCAAAGTCATCCAGTTGGAAGATAGTGTAGAGTTATTAAAAAGAGAAAATAATGAGCGTAAAGCCGAATTGAACAAAATGCCTAATGCTGCATTCTGTAGCAACACAGAAACACTGCGTAACAGTATGGAGGAGTCTGATCAGAGAATGAAGAAGAGAAATAATGTCACGATTTCTGGTTTACCGGAAGTAACCGAGGGCAGTATTTCCTACCGCATTGAAAGGACAAGGTTAATGTTAAGTACCTTTCCAATTTTTTGAATATATCTTCTCCTAAAATCAAGGACACGCGTCGTATTGGAAAACAGTCATCCGAGAGACCCCGCCTTCTGTGTGTTGCTTGTGTTGAGCTGACAAGGGGGGGACTTTCGGCTAAGTCAAGAAACTTACACGGAACGGACTCAGGTTATCACAATGTTTTCGTGAGTATAGATCGCACACGTTTGCAATAGGAACAATTTAAACTGACGAGAGACATGAACTTCCATCGAAATTATGTCGCAGAAAAGAGAATGGTTAATCAGGAAAATCAGCATTTTCAGAGACGATTTTACTCGAAGTAAAGAAATATTGCAGTCGACTGTTGTTCCATCTATTCTTTTAGCTAATTGTCGTTCAATGTATCCAAAATTGGATGAGGTTCGAAGAACTTTATTTTTGAAAAATGTGGACATATTAGTCGCAACTGAATGGTGGTAGAATGACACCCATAATTTGGGCATTGTTTCTTTTGATGGATGTGCGTGTCATCGTGCTGATCGTTTGAACAGGATTGGCGGTGGTACAGTTATCTGGAAAAAATTTTTTCGGTTCAACGCATTCCGTGTCATTATCCATCAGATCTTGAATGTTTGATGTTGTGTTTCCACTTCGCACGAATCATATTGCTAGGTATATATAAGTAATCATATCACTTGCCTCCTATGACCTGTGTTCGCGATCGTGCCATGATTAACGATTTTATAACGACACAATTGGATAAATCTCTGGAAAGTATTCCTGATTATGCGGTGGTTGTTTGTGATGATCTTAGCCGATTTGACACCAAAAATATTCAGGACTCCTTTAATTTATGTAATCTCAGTGATTTGCCCACTTATGGAGATTCTCAGCTGGATTATATTCTGATATCTGAATCCTCGAGTGAATTTTATCATCTTGAAATATGCTCGCCGATTGATAAATCAAAAATCCCCCATTCTTCTTTGTTTGTTACTCCCTTCATCAAAACGAACGACCCTCATTGCATTTACAAAAGTGTCTGTGACTTGCGATCATCTCGTAGATCTTTTTGCATCTCATATTGGTGAAATAGATTGGTCTTTTCTGGATGATGCAAATCTGTCGTTAGATGCTAAGTGTGTCCGATCCCATTCGGTACTGGATTATGCTCTTTTTTTCATCTGTTCCGTTTCCTGTGACTTGTTGCACTCCAAGAGACAAACTTTGGATAACTCCTGTTGTTAAGGATTTAATCAGTGCTGGCGGGCTTATCGAGCACGTAACTTTTCATTATACTATAATTTAAAGATCAAAGTGAAAAATAAAATCATGAAATCCAAGATGATTTGGATAGAGTAAATGAAAAGAGGAATCTATGGAACGTCGTAAACACTGTTCGTGGTACGCAGAAGTCAAATAATCCATTGATTCACATATCTCAATATTCATCACTACAGGACAGAGTTGACGCTATTAATAGTCACTTATCATCGATATTCTCGATCAGATTTGAGCAAGTTTGATTTGATTGATGATTCTATTTGGAATATTCCTGTTACTCCTGAAGGGGTAGTAAAGCTTATTTATAAGATCCAAAAAGGCAGGGCATCTCCCGATATACCACTTGTGCTGTATAAAAGTGCTCGCTTTGAACTTGCCATCCCTCTTTCGAAGCTGATACAAGAATCGATATCAACCCGAAAAGTCCCACTGATCTGGAAAACATCATTTATAATATGCCCTGTTCCCAAGTCAGCCAATCCTTCTTTGCACGACATACGTCCTACTTCATTAATAAAAACTCGGGATAAAGTCTTAGAGCGCTTTGTTGTTGACTCGATGAAAACTGCGTTACTTCAATATTACGGTAATTCGCAGTATGGCTTCCGACTGAAATCATCCACTTTGTGTACCATTGTATCTATGCATGAATATGTCTCAAGATGCCTCGATGATGTTTCAACAGATGGTGCCGTGATAATCACCTATGACCATTCGAAGGCATTCGATACTCTGAAAAGCGAATATATCGTCCAAAAGCTGATTGACTGTAACTTTCCAATTGGTTTTGTCCGCTGGATCGTGAACTATTTGACTGATAGGAGGCAATTTGTACCGAGGATGGCAAACAAGATGATATAATTTTTGGAAAGAAATAGTGCAGCTAGATTCCATAATTCTAAAGTGCCACTTTCTATACCAACTCTGGATAAATAAGGACTGGAAACAACGCTTAGGTAGCGTGTCGCTTCTAGTTATTCATTTATATTTTTATGGGGAGAACTAAGCCTCCGAACCCCTGAAATTGATCCACTTAACCCCTGGGGTTCGATCGAACCCAGTTTGAGAACCACTGTCTTGGAGTGACGTGTCGTTAGGTTCCGTCACTGCTGTGGTGTCATAATCATACATCTGCGCATGCAGGTCTCGGCAGCACTCAGTACATCTCTCATTGGTCTCTTCGCATGTCTGTAGCAGGTATCCATCGAGATCTTTAGCAAATCATTGCTTCGGTTCCCATTTTGTATTGATATCTCTTATCAGGAGTTATGATTTGCTTCTTAATCTGTCGGTATTTCTCCTGCAACCACACTATCATATCGGTTCGTACCGACTTTCGAACTTAATTGCACTCGCTCCTGTAATTTTTCATGTTCTCTTCAGACTGCAGTCTGCTATGTTTCCACTTTGCTTTTCATCCGTAAATAAGAGTGTCCTCTTAGTGATTCCCTTCTGTCGACAGACTCTGTCATTTCCTCTCTGATTGCCGAATACAGCCCGGCTGTTCATTCTTCCAACTCTTCTTCTTCCCTTAGGTTAATCAAACCAAATTTGTAGGTGAATTAGGGTAAAGTGGGATCATCAATGAGCCTGGAATCTTTTTCGTGAGTCTGGAAATTGTCCTCCGAAAATGCGCGGAGGTAACGGAATAATCATTCACACTAATTTAGAAATTGAACACACGTGCGTGTGTAATTTGATCAAACGTGACCCAAAAGTGAGCTGGTGCGGCCCATGGAGCGAAATACAGTGAAATGACTAAAAATAGCTACATAATGCCCAATATGAAAGTGTTCATCATTTACACTAAAAAAGCTTTCTCTTTCAAAAACTTTTTTTCAAAATGCTCTTCAATAGAAAGACTAAACAAGCGACCGAACAAACAAATTATCATGCATAAACGTCAAAGGATGTTTAGCAAGGTCATATATTCTCCTGAAATAATGCATGAGATCATCTGAAGTTCAGAACAATGTTCACATTCTAAATAGCAGTGTGTTTAGGAGGTCTTCATCTCATCATGTCATCGAATAGGTCACATTGCTGTAGCGATGCAGATGCGACGGTGTCTGTATTTCACTGACACCTTTCATTTCAAGCCAAGGTTCCTATCCAAAGCAGTCTTCTCACAAAATGGTCGATATGCTACCTCGATTCGCAGTTTGAGCTTGGTTTAGGAACCTCCCACACCTTGCATTTGTGAAACGCATCCGTTCACGCTACCTCTCATACGACTCACTTAGATTCTTTAGAAAATCATGAAGTATCAGTGAATATCCTATGATTAACGACACCTAGGCATTCAGTCGAAAGTTGTGAGATAGGAGGTCCAAATGCAACGTGGCATGAAAACATTTCTCATGAAATTTGTAAATTATCTAAAACATAAGTTTGATGTCCATCAGGAAAGTTTTCCTGCATTTATTAGGAGAAAGACCTGAAAAATGAGATCGACGTTGCAAATGGATTTATCAAGTGTGTCTTCATGGTGCATACTAAATGTGAAAAATAGCACAAGATCATAAGAATAGACATTTTAGGCAATTTTCAAATGAATTTTGGGAGCATTACCCGCTATCGAAGAACAAAAGGAGGACATTTTCTGAATCAGCATGATCGGTTGACTTCCATTTTCTACTACCACGGGCTGATCATTATTTCATATCTTCCATGTGTGTATTGTCACTTGCATGAACAATGATATAGGGTCATTCCAAACCAAATCACCAGATTTTTGCAAATTTTGTGGCAACTATTTTTAGAATTCAATCAAATTTTTTTCACAGACTATCCCACCACTGGAGTAATTCTGTCCAAAAAAATTTTTTTAGATTTTTTACGACATTTTGAAAATTGTTCAAAAATGGTATAGGCCGAAATATCTCGTAAGTCGAATGTGCTCTAACTTTTTTCTGCTTCGTAGGAAGTAAACTATTTTTGGAATATCAATACAGATAACATAGCTGAATCTAAATATGAAGTTTGATCAATTTCCTCATCTGCAGACCATAGCTATGAATTTTTGAAAATAGTTGGAAATTTTGCTATTTTTAGACATTTTGAATTCTTTTCAGTGTTTTCTGTATGTGCAGAAACAGTTCAAACTTCTGGTAGTTATAGATATCTACCTAATCTAATAGTAATGACATTCTTAGCCATTTCTAGTCATGCAGAACAGAAATAGTTAGATTCAAACTTTTGAAAAAACGCTAGACATACTACTTTCAAGGTACTACTTACGAATTCTGCAAAATCAAAAAAATCCTAAAGTAATAAAATCTGAAACTTCAGAGTATGTATGATACATAGGATGAAACTTATTGATTTCCGTCAAGGTAATAACAGTTTTTGGACTATCCTTTTTACACTATACTACTATTTTACATATTTTGAAATATTGTATTTGAATTATGCACGTAGCATTTTCCTGCATGCCTGAAAACCTTTGAAATTCATTCCTCTTATATTATGGCCAAAAAACTCAATATCATAGGATTTTCACAGATTTCTGAGACAACAGAAATGGATTGCATGGATTTACATTATCATGCTAAGTGTACGTAATACGCAAGTTAAGATAATAATTATTTATTTATACGTTAGCATGCGTCTCTTGTTGTTGGAATGTTTCGAAAAACGGTAGTTTAGATATTTGCATGCTATACATAAATTTGTCAGAAAATTATAGAAAAAAACAAGTCCCGATCACGGCTGTAGCCGATATATTTGCAAGACTATGTAGGTACTATTGTTTATTGGTAGACAATTATATTCAGTATTTCAGGTTTCAATTCAAATGTCAAAGTAAAAGAACTGTCGATTGCTAGTACTAGAAGAAGTCATCTTTGGATAAGACAATATCTTCCGAACTGCAGACACACATTCCCATGACCGATCGGTGTTAGCGGGCCAACAATAGGTGGAGTCGTCATTGCGTTTCATGAAAGATATTTCAAGTTCACTACCATCAACTTGTAGGACCTGCAAATGTATAGAAATTCATATAGCTTATAAGTCCAGCCTACGCGCGTATTTATGCGGTATCGATTTTCACTGGTTTGACACGGTATCTTGACTTACCTCTCCAACAAATAATTTTTTCATTTTTTTTTGATGTCAGTTCGATATGAACAAAATCACCAGCAACAGGTCTATAAAGGAAAATTGAAATAATTAACAACGCACTATTTTTTTTCAGATTGACTTACTTGAGTTTTAGTTGTTCTACATCATCAGATCGGAGACATGGGATTGTCGGTTGCACAGTGGACTGAGTAGAGCACCTGAAACAATTATAAGTCTCCTATTCTTATTCTGGTTTCAATCAATCGCTATAGATTACTGGCCTAATAGTCGATCATCCCGTAGCGGTATCTTTTAATATTGTGTGATACAAATTATGTTCATGTTGAATGTCATCATCTATTAGTAAATACTTAATTTATAGATTAAATTATACATTTTTATCATGGGGTGGGATTACATATAATTACTAAATTCGCGATAAGAAGAAAAACTGACATGACGAAAGTAGGAAATTCAACAACAAAATATTTGTGAAAGCACTACGCTGATTAGTGCTTATATGTGATAATTCCTTTGGTGATCATTATTATCTTCTGTTTACAATATCTGTTCACTCGATTCCAACTTTGCGCATCAGCTTACTTGTCTCCGATATCGTCGGAAATCTCTAGCATCGAAAACCTCGTGCCATCTCCATCTCCACTGCAACGATATGCAATGAGACTATCCACAGTGGGTGCAAAACAATGAAAAGCTCTAATCCCTCGGATAGGTTTTGCATCAGGAAACCGTGTAGTTGTGGGAATAATCTTTGCGTCAATGAATTTGAAGCTGAAAGTTATACAATAATAATTAAACAATAATAAAACAGTACCAGTCATACAGGATATACAGTAGGCAATCACAATGCAATATTTCTTTTGAATAAATATGTATTACACGTTAAGTAATTTTGAATTAATATTTCGGACTAATATAGCAGATCATGTCAAACAATTAGGCATGTCATTTATCGGTATCCGCGAGGGCAACAACGTCAGCATTGATGTTTATGTTTTATCTGACAAGAAACACAAAATGTTCATCAATAGGCAAATGAGTAAATTATACATAAGAGAAACCAGGAGTAGCTCCTCCTGACTTCAGAGTGCATAATTAGTATGCTAATGGATAAGATATTGTACATTGGTCAAAAGGTCCCACCCATTTAGTTAGAAAAAGACTTAAAAATCATGCTTGCTTTTGGAACTGTCATGATTCATAGTAGGTATGCTTATTTTGTAGGTTTACCTGAATAACATTTGACCGAACATATTATAACATTGTAAAATTACAGTTCTTTACGTGTAGACTATTTAGCAGCGACAGTTGAATCTACCTACCTTATCCCGGGGATGTTCTCGTCTGCATGCTGGAACATCTCCTGTGGTGTCGTGATTATTTTCCCTTGCAATGAGGCTTTTGAAGTCAATCTTTTCACGGTGCCGCCAAGGCCCATCACATGGTCCCTTTCCATGGCTGGTTAGAGAAGAAGTGCCACATTGCCTCTATCCCAGTATCATTTCATGCTCCACCAAATTTCGTAAATTGAATCTATTTTTGTATTGAGAAGCGGATCCGTCTGACCAATAGTGAAGGAATGTGATCCATGGCAAGTCCAACTTAATTTGTGTCACGATTTCTCTGTTGAATATTGCAACTGCTGTGTGATCATGGGTTTAAGTGATTAGAAATGACACAGTAAACTTTTCGACTTAAGATCGCCATTCTGCTTGTAGTACACGACATAAGGATGGACGGTTGCTTGTTTTGCATCAAAATACGATGACTGGACAGCATCTTGGATCGTCATTGTATAGTTTTCAGAATAGTCTAACTGGATGATTGCTTCATTTTCCGTCAATTCCTGTTTAGATTTTGACAGATACTTCGACTGAGTTTTCGTAATGCGTGAACCGTTAGCTGAACGATTTCTTGACACAGCTTTTCAATGAATTCTATCCTTGGCTCCTTGATAGTAAGTAAATTACAACGATCTGTTGAAACCCATTGTGGATATTGTATTTCATCATCATCTTCGCCGGGAACAATGGTTTGTAATAGGTCAATCAATTTATCTTCACGAGGACAATTATCATTCATGTAACATTTTGGGGGGCATTTTTTTTTTTCCCCCGATTATCCAAGGAGCAGGACTGTTTCTGTCATCAGCTTGCTACAGGTTAGTGTTGAATCGAAAGTCTGTATCTTGAGTTTTGGGTTATGGTGATGTATACATACGCATACAGAATGAGTTCTAGAGGATCCAGCCCACACACACTCCATTTCGGTCTGAGGCTAGCGAAAGTTGAGAATCCAATTTTGTTTTCTGGATTTTCTTCTTTCCATTTCTGGTACAGTTCCTTTAGATTCAACAAGACTTGTCGTTTCTGCTTTTGAATTCTCCCGTCTACAGTGTTTATACTGATGCAATCCTTTCTTCCAGGAAGAAGACGACATTTTCGTCATTTTCGTAGATATCGTTTTACTTCCGTTCTTATGTTTTCAGAAATGCGTACCTTGTTCTTTCGGATGTAAGTGTTCCGAGATGACCATTTTCCTGTCGTAATTTTCTTGCCCTATTGACGATATAATCAGTTGAACAAAATCCTCCATGGTTTGTTTGTGGGTCCAATGGTCCGGAACAAGAGTTAATAATTTGATTTTTGTCAGATACCTTTTCTGTAGCTCTATATTTCCTTCAATTGTTCAACAGAGCGTTGCATAGAGGATACTATCTCATCAACATTCAGAATCATCCCTATATATGAGAATCCTCCCCCGATTGTATTTTCATAAACTTGCTCTTTATTGTTTTTTTTTTTGTCCCCTTTCTTTTCAATTTTCCGCTTTAGTTGTTCATCAGACAATTTTGATATAATTGGTGAAATATCAACAGCCTCGAGTGATTTTTTCAATTTATTCAATGATTCTCTTGGTTGAGAAAACGAAGTATCTGCATCACAATATGTGTCAATTTGATTTTGTGGATCAGATGTTGATTCTAACTTGTGAAGACACTTATAACAAATCTTATTTCCAGGAATCAGCTTAGGAAATGTTTTGTGTTGCTCAAGTGATACAATTGCTAGGTTTGTAGTGTCAATCTTTTTGTGAACCTGCAAGATGTTGCAACACTTCTTCACCGAAAATGAATAGTAGTTCTCATAAACCATTTTGTGATGATCACACAGAGTCAGTAGTTTTCAGGACTGATTCCTGTTCTCAAAGATACAACTGACTTAATTTCCTCGGGAAACTCTTTTGTGGTAGACCGACTCACATAACTAGTTTTGTTACACTCGTTGCCTAACTCAATACCTATTGAACATTCCATGACTGAAACGAAGAAATTTACCAAGAGGATGACTAATGACGTGATGCATTTGGGTGCGTAAATGAACTTATCATATCAGTCAAAAAATAGTGTCAATATGAACAGCGGACATTATTCACTACGCACGCATGTCTGTGGACTCGGTTGAACTTTGTAAAGTCCGCAGCCCTGCTATGAACTCAAAAATAGTGGTTCTTCAGATGCAAGTATAATACTATGTCGAAGGAACTACTAATTTAAGTTGGTTGTTTTTTGTGTTGGTTGGTCGGTGGGTGGTGTAGGTGGAGATGTGATGGTGGGTGGTATGTAGGTGTGGTCAGTGGGTAGGGGTGGGGTTTGGTTTGGTGGGGGATGTGTTGTTTAGATTGGTGGGGGAAGGGATTGATTGGTTGCGGGGTTCGGGGTTTGGGTGGAGGGATTGGTTGGGGGTTGCGGGGCTTTGGGGTGGGTTAAGTTATGGTTTTGGTGGGGTGGAGGGAGGTGTTTTTGTGCTGGGTGGGGGTGTTATTTTGCGTTGGTGTGTCGTTGTTGGGGTAGTTTGTGGTGGTTGGAGGGTGGTGGCGGGGATGTGTTGGGTGGGGTTGATTGGGTGGGTGTTTTGGGGTTTTGGTGGTTGTGGGCGCTATTGATTTTGTTTTTTGTTGTGGTGTGGTCCCCCAACCCCCCCCCCACCCCTTTGTTGGTTGGTGGGGTTGTTTTGTTTTTAGGTTGGGGTTATTGGTTATCTTTTGTATGTAGTTTGTTGGGGTTTTGTATTTGTTGGGATTTTTTGGTGGGGTCTTGTGTTGGGTTAGTGCTTTTTGCGGGCGTTTGGTGTGTTTGTGTTTTTGGGTTTTTGTGTTTGGTCTTTGTTGGTGTTTGTTGTGTGGGATTGTGTGTGTTTTTGGTGTATGGTCAGGTGGAGGTCTGGTGAGTGGGTTGTTGTTTATTTGTTGTTGTTGGGTGTTTTATAGGCTCTCGGGGTGTTTGGACTCTTTGAGTTGTTGGGTTGGGTTTGGTTTTTGTATGGATTGGGTTCTTTTTGGATTGTGGGGTTGCGGTCTGGTTGTGGTCGGGTGGGTGGTTTGGGGTGTATTTGTGGATAGGTGTGTGTTGATCGTTAGGGGGTAGACTGCCGTGGGTGGTTAGCTTGTGCTGGTTACTTAGGTTTTTGTTTTTGGCGTGTGGGGTGTGGTTGCTTGGGTGGTTGGAGGATGGCTGTGTTGGGGGTTGCTTTGTGTCTTTTGATCGTGTGGTGTTGTTTGGGGTTGTATGTCTAGTTTGGGGACGTGAGTCTGTTGTTGATGTGTGTGCCCTTGGTCGGTGTTTGTCGTGGGGTTTTTGGGAGGCTTTGGTTTGTGGTGGTGTGTTGGGTGTTTTGGGGTTTGGGTGTTGTATTTGATTGGCGTTGGTGGGTGTCGGGTTTATTTCGGGATTGTGTGGCGTTGGGGTATTTGTGCTTGGATCGTGGGGTTAGTTTGTTTTTTGTTGGCGGTGTTGGTGATTTGTTGCCTGTGAGTTGGTTTTACTTGTGTTTGTGTTGGTTGTTTTTGACTATGGGCATGGTCGGTTTGTTTTGTTATTTGGGTTGGGTGGTTCGGAGTTGTTAGTATTCAGTTGATGGTGTTTGGTTGGTTTCTGGGTTTGAGGTTTGGCTGTTGTTGTGTGGCTTTTGCTCGTTTTTATCATGGAAACATTTTTTGTTTTTTTTTTGGTTTGTTTTTTTTTTTTTTTGTTTTTGTTTTTTTTTTTTTGTTTTTTTTTTGTTTTTGTTTTTTGTTTTTGTTTTTTTTTTTTTGTTTTTTTTGTTTTTGTTTTTGTTTTTTTTTTTGTTTTTTTTTTTTTGGGTTTTGGTTTTTTTTTTTTTGTTTTTTTTTTTTTTGTTTTGTTTTTTTTGTGGGAGATTTTTGTTTTTTTGTTTTTTTTTTTTGTTGTTTTTTTTTGGGTTTTTTTTTTTTTTTTTTTTTTGTTTTGTTTGTTTTTTTTTGTTTTTGTTTTGTTTTTTTGTTTTTTGTGTTTTTTTGTGTTTTTTTTTTTGTTTTGTGTTTTTTTGTTTTTTTTTGTTTTTTTGTTTTTGTTTTTTGTTTTTTTGTGTTTTGTTTTTTTGTTGTTTTTTTTTGTTTTGTTTGTTTTTTTGTTTTTGGTTTGTTTTTGTTTTTTTTTTTTTTGTTGTTGTTTTGTGTTTTTTTTTTTTTTTTTTTTTTTTTGTTTTTTTTTTTTTTTTTTTGTTTTTTTTTTTTTTGATCCCGTCCAAATACTACACAGAATTAGAAAAATATAATTAATTATTGTATACTATGCGCATACAAGTATTGATTACATACTCTATATACTATGTACAGGGATTGTAAATAATTGATTGGCAGATAAAAAATCAATTATTTTTCTTTCAATCAATTAATTTTAATTGGAAATTTATCAATCAATTAATTTTTAATTGGAAATTTAACAATTAATTAATTTTTAATTGGAAATTTAACAATTAATTAATTTCTAATTGGAAATGTATCAATCAATTAATTTTTAACCAATTAATTTTTACAATGCCTGACTGTGTACCATCAACTCACAGTTACATGAACTTTATATCAAATGATACACAATACCTTTACTATACTCGTGTCTAATACTGCTTGAATCACGTGCGTCACAGCGATACCTCAGCTGCAGCTGCTTAAAATTGTCATCTAATTACTAATTAAATTAGGGTTACTCTAAATTCGTTTTTCGTAATCCCTGGCGGGCATTGTAGTGAATTTGCAGTAAATTATTAGCATTAACAGTACCAATAAGTTACATGTAACTGCTGGTAAGTATCAAGAAATTTTACTGTGCTAATACTCAGAGCGAAAAAACAGTATGGTTTTAAGGTCGATAGGCAAGAAGTAATCGTATCTTAAATCGCTTATGAATCATATTCTAATTACGCAAGATCACTGTTCATTTACAAGGACACGTGTAGGCTACATATATATGAGGATGCAATGGGTATTCAAAATTCGATCTATTTTTCTTTCAGAGATGAAGTTGAATATTTCATACTCAAATATCCGTAATAGAATAAACCCCTATTCATAACAGCTAGCTAGTCCTTGAGTAGTTATCAGTGATGAGCTACATGGCCTCGTAGAGCTCGAAAAGAATGAACAGATTTAAAAATCAATTACCAACTAAGCAACACAAATGTTCTTCCACTCACCTTCCGTTGAAAAGGATCCGTATAAAATGTTCGATTTTGTTTGCAGAAGTAGAAAACGAGCATCCAATAACAGATCAAATCTATTTTCCTCCTGGGGATTACCAGGATGCTAAAAATAGACCATGACCGAATTATGTTGAGTGAGCTTCTTGTCTCCTATCGCGTTGCTTAACAGCGTTGCCTTACTTGTATTGAGTATAAAACGGTTGTTATGCAATGAATGCGCCTACACACGCACAAGCAAATAAACACAACGCATAATACGGTATATTATACCGTATACCGTACATGATGATTCAAAACAATCTGCGTACATCATTTCTGTTGTCTCAGAAATCTGTGAAAATCCTATGATATTGAGTTTTTTGGCCATAATATAAGAGGAATGAATTTCAAAGGTTTTCAGACATGCAGGAAAATGCTACGTGCATAATTCAAATACAATATTCCAAAATATGTAAAATAGTAGTATAGTGTAAAAAGGATAGTCCAAAAACTGTTATTACCTTGACGGAAATCAATAAGTTTCATCCTATGTATCATACATACTCTGAAGTTTCAGATTTTATTACTTTTGGATTTTTTTGATTTTGCAGAATTCGTAAGTAGTACCTTGAAAGTAGTATGTCTAGCGTTTTTTCAAAAGTTTGAATCTAACTATTTCTGTTCTGCATGACTAGAAATGGCTAAGAATGTCATTACTATTAGATTAGGTAGATATCTATAACTACCAGAAGTTTGAACTGTTTCTGCACATACAGAAAACACTGAAAAGAATTCAAAATGTCTAAAAATAGCAAATTTCCACCTATTTTCAAAAATTCATAGCTATGGTCTGCAGATGAGGAAATTGATCAAACTTCATATTTAGATTCAGCTATGTTATCTGTATTGATATTCCAAAAATAGTTTACTTCCTACGAAGCAGAAAAAAGTTAGAGCACATTCGACTTACGAGATATTTCGGCCTATACCATTTTTGAACAATTTTCAAAATGTCGTAAAAAATCTAAAAAAATTTTTTTGGACAGAATTACTCCAGATTAGACATCTCCAGTGGTGGGATAATCTGTAAAAAAAATTTGATTGAATTCTAAAAATAGTTGCCACAAAATTTGCAAAAATCTGGTTTTTTGTTTTGGAATGACCCTATACACAACTTTCATGAATATAGGAATGCAAGAATAAGATACTAATCAGATAGTTTTAAACTGTTGTTTAGCGGAAAAGGGGTTTCGTTCTATACTCCCCACAAAAAGTGGATAGCGATCGCGTCGAAATAATGTGTTGCTGCATTAAAATATGCCTACTCGTGGAGTAGGGGAAGGCGGGTATTATGGGCATATCTTCTCCAGGAGAACACATTCAGCAAATATCGCTTGTTCGATCAATATGTGTAGTTCCCATCTTTCAAAACTACACATGATCATAAGGCACTTAAATGTATCGATTTGATACTATGCGGATCGATGGAGGCTCAATTAGACATATTTAAAAAATTTAAGAAGTCTAATGTTTTTGTGATATGTCTAATACAGTGATATTCTAGAATCTATATTTGATGTTGGCTATGGTGTATCTGTAGCTGCCCACAAAATTCAAAAAGTTGTCTTTGAATTTCTGATGCTTTCGATTGTAGAGCCTGAAATGTTTTCCTTTGTGTATCCGGGGCATTATGAGCACTTTTGACTGGGGTATAATGGGCATGCCCATTATACGTACCCCAGTGTGTTGACCGATTTCAAGAACTCATGGTGCATTCCACGAGTGTGACGGACTTAACATCGCAGACTCAAATTATTCTACTGACCAAAGTATTTAACCGATTTACATGATATTCTAGCATGATGGCAACATATATCTATGTAACATTATGTGAAAGTTTGGTGCGAATCGCACCGATGGTTGCTTAGAAACCAGCAACTATGTGCGTGTGACGGACTTAACAGCAGAATTTGCATTTTTCACTTTCCTGTCTTTAGCATAAGATTCCTGCCCATTCTATGATAGTTGAGAGTTCAACTGAACATATCTTATTGTTAGTGCCCATATTGACATCCCCAAACCAATTTCAGGATTTTTTGTAATGTATATGAGTACACACCAAAAAAATCATGATGTGACGGACTTAACATATTTTGCACCAACGGGATCCCCTCTTTTAAGTTATGTTGACGCTTTTTAATTGCTATTTAATAATGTTTTCGGCATAATGTCACGTGTTTTTAAACTGAAACCCGCTAAAAACTGTATCTCTGTTATTTACGGATGATTTTTATTGAAAAAATATATTTGAAAATTAAAAAAATTGAAAATTGTAATTTAGTGAACAATTGTAATTAGCAATGAAAATGATCCTCTTTCATGGTACATGTCAGGAAATTCAAAACACTCAAATTATCCAATAATCTGCTTTCTACCATTCACAAAGTTTAAAAAAAATAGTGTCCACGGTTGTTGACTGGTGTAGGAGCACGTATGACGCACAGTATTGAATCAGGTGAATAAAGAGTTATATCTTCAAATGCCGGCCATTTGAAATGGTTGTCCAAACGTAAAAGCTCCATCGCACTTACCATGTAACCTTGAGTCATTCAACACTTCAGTGATGACTCCGGGATATTGAATCCCATCATACAAAACTTTGACCCAATCATTCATTTTGAATTGCGGTGCCGGCGTCAATGTCGATTGATCTGGAGTTATTTTGTGTAGAACACTCTCCGACGATGGTCCTGCCTCCCAGTAATGGGTCTGCTTTATGCCGGATCTTTTGCACGATGTCTCTTAGATATCTTTGAATTTTTGTTCATAGGTTAGATGAATTTCATCTTTCGGTACATGGACACAGTTTACTTTTGTGTCAGTTTCATCCAATGCCTGACGAAATCAGAAGCTGATTTGACTAGGGCTTTCCTTGTTTTGATCCTATTTGCTACGGCACGTTTTATGCTGCCTCCCATGCCATCTATGGCACCTTTGCCGTGGGAGGTAGCAAGAAAGGACCACATCGCGTGGCTTTGGTCAAAAAGTTCACGTGCCATTTCGAGGAAAGTAATCAAACCGATTTTTGAATTGTTGCGATGGTTCGTCGGACCATACATGAAATGAGCCCCTAGCCTTACAGTGCAATTCAAGGACTTTCCACAGAAGTACACTGATAATGATCTTGGTCTGTTCCGTTTCATAAGTCACGAAACATAACATCTCAGCAGGTTTCCCTTCAAGGTATACAGCTACCGTGAACAACGAAATTGTGTTTTGAGCCCAATAAGATGACTGCACGGCATCCTGAGAGAAACAAGGATATTTTTCACTAAAATCACAATGGATAACAAACGACTTGTCAGTTAAGTTAGACTTAGCTAACTGATAAGCTTTGCTTTGATGAAGTTTGATCAAATGATGGACAACAAACTGTTTCAAAAGATCGATGAAAACGCTCAATGCGTCAATAACACTGCGTGTTACCTTCATTTGCATCAGACGTTTACTTTCAGATTCATTGCTTGACCACCACACGCACGATACTTCCCGATCGTCTTCGTTAGGAATTTGAATCCTAGTTGAGAAACATCCTTGAATACTTTCGAGGTTCCTTCCATTAATATTCCAGGAATTCCAGTTCCAAGAAGAGCTCGCAAATTGAAAGCACAAGAATTTGGCGTGAACCTTTCCAAGAATTCAACATACAAGCACTAATATTAGCTCCGTAGCATCGTTTGCAGTAATCAGTGCAACAAGATGTTAAGTCCATCACACACCATGTTAAGTCCGTCACAATTAGTGTGGCGGACTTAACAAAATAAATTCCGCCATATTTGCGTTATGCCTCATTTGCAGGTATAATGCGCTTATGGCCTTTATAAGTGATATATGAAGGGCAGAACCGCTATGATTGCAACAATTAATAACAACTCTATTATGTTGTAGGCAAAAAAAAATAGTTCAATTTCGTGACGGACTTAACATTTATTAATCAATTATTTGCAATATATTATATATCATAATTGCACACCCATGACAGAAATCTAGCATGTTAATATATCTTTGGGATACTAATATTCATAATATTGACAATTTAGCCAATTCCCAACGTTTTATGACAGGAAAAGATATTTTGAAAAAAATGAATGAAATTACAGAAAATTAAAATGAAAAAAATACATTTTTTAGATATTTTTTTCTAGCCTATAATTGATGATAAGTTATCGGATTCTAGTGTTTTATGTTCATTTAGTGCATGATTGTTGGTATACTGTCAAATATTTTCGTGTAGCTATCGTTTTAATTTTGAATGTGGCTTTCCACTTTTTCGTGGAATGTACCTCATAAGAAGAAATATGTTCCAGTTGATGGTCATGTACAGGAGGTTGTTCATTATGACAGGGAAAATCCAATATTCTCTCCTTCGATTTATTGACCGGTTTTTTTTAATATAAAATGATGTTTTAAACATCATTTTATATTAAAAAAACCGGTCAATAAATCGAAGGAGAGAATATTGGATTTTCCCTGTCATAAAGAAATATGTTATTTGCAGCCTACAATTGCTGCTGGCAAGTTATTTTATACTGGAAATCCGTCAATACTTTGGTTAATTCTGTGGGTCAGCTAATCGAGCTATTTTTATGGTGAGGAGCACCGATGATGAATTGAAGTATTTTCGAAACCGGGAATTTCCCATATCTTTGCCTGGAAGCTAGTTAACACTGAAGCTAACTTAATAAGTCTTTATTAATTTTAGTACTAATGACCCCAGGTGGATGCAGGTACGCGACCATAAGTCAACAAACGCTGCCAAGACAATATTTAGGATGGAGAATGATGAGTCAGCTCTTCCCATAGCTCTTATCACTCACACCCTCAAAGAATCTACTCTGATAGCCACCCGGAGAGTTGCATTCGAACTTTGTGGTACGGTCGACTTGGAGGAAACATAAAGTTGAACTGAGAGCTATCGGATTTCATGTGTGCTCTTTTTCATCTAATTAATAAATTTCTTTGTAATTCTTGTTGCATGTAACCAGAGTCGATACTAGGATTAAAAAATTTTTGCCTCTGACTTCTCAATTACGGTCAATAAATAATAGACAATACCTAATAATGCAACAAAACAGAACTTTTTCACGCAGGGATTTTGTAACTTTGTATTTACATTAGATGCACATAATGCCCTGGTAGGTTGCCCATAATACCCCATAGATTTTCTTCGATGGAAAAATGAGACATTTTCGTATTTTTTATGTTGACGAGCAAAAAAATAGCTTGTTTCGTGTTCACTATGACACGCCGTCTATTGATTAATTTATCTTAACTATAAGCATAGTAGCCTTAGTAATGGATCATTTATGTGGCCTCAGTTGGTCGCGACGCAAAGCATGCCCATAATACCGCGGCTTCCCCCTCCAGAAAATCACGACTGCGCGAAAACACGAAAAGAGTCGATGCGGGAAATTGGTGTCATTTCGGAATCCGACCATTGAATATCCCGCCCCACTCTGACTTGCTTAAATGTAAATCCGCCCATGCAAATTGTATTTTTTTTAATATTATGAAATCACACTCCTGGATTAAAGTTGCTGAAGCTTTGCAGTGACAGTTTTTCATCATTATTTCAATTCACAGAGTTAGCAACAAAACATCCAGGAAATAAGCCAAAACTTCTTTCACTATAATTGGAGGTAAAACAGTTTTACTGTCCTATTTTCGGCTAATTTTATGCTACTTTTAGTTCATCCTCCTTTTTTGCATGTTTACTTGGTGTGAGGCCTGAATTCTTGATCAGTCTCTAATGATAATCTAATGTATGTTTACAATTAAATTATATTAAATCAATTAAGGGTTTTCATCAGAACACTTGAATCTTTCCATCACCCACAAAATGGAAGATCCAAGTAAAGACGCAAAAATCGTCAGATGTTTCCGTTTCGTGAATCAAATAAACACCCTTCTTCACTCGAACGAGCACATTGTTGCGCTTCTATGGTATTCCTTTGCTACAAACTTTCCATTGTATATATATTTAAGTGAACATAGTTGATGTTCATGTCGGGTTGGGCGTTGCATGTCTGCACTGAATACTAGCGATTAATCATTATAGAATCATTGCTGCATTCGATTTGATTTTTCAATAATGCATAGAATGATAACATATATACAGAAATGTATAACAATGAATAGCCTTCGATTACTATTTGCATGCTGTGCCATGCAGTGAGTCAGCTTAATTTTATATAAATTAATACAGAAGCGTGTGATCATAGCTGGTTTTTTTAGTACGTCTATCAACTAGTAAGAATCGATCGCTCGAAACTTGAGATCGTACATCATGGATGAAATATGATGTGTACATAAATTATGAATCGTTTCATGGCCGGAAAATTGTAGAACACTAATTGCGTATGAACAGTTGAAAATTGATCGTAGATGCTTTCGATAGACGATGAATACGTTTTGATCAGTCATCGCAAGAAAACGTCTCAAGACAATGTTGGGAGTATATTTGATTACAACTTATAATACACAATCGTTCACATGTACTAACACTTGCATAAATCAAAAAAGTTTTCTCATTTGAGTGCAGGAATTGTACATGTATGTGCCCCCTCCCCATATATTATACAGTTCCGTAGGTATTTTGTGTTCTAAGTTAGCAACTAACGGAATAACACATTTTGCTTTATTAACCTATAGTTATCCCGTATGTTACCTGTTGCCATCAAGTCGGCTACGACGTCTAACCAGTGTCACAGATCTGTCGCAGCGGCTATTGGCTGCCTCTTAGATCTTTAACTGAATGTTCAATCATTTAGCATATATTTCAATTGATTTTCTACTCATTTTGAAATTTAGAAATAATCTATATAATCATGTACAGTGCGCGACAGCAAGTTGGAAACTTGGCACAAATCTACGGACACGTACATTTTTCAACACCTTCTAAATTTTTTTGCTATTAGGAAATATCGACAAATTCATAATCATCTGAAGGAGAATTTTCGGATCTATCATTTGAATGTTGTTGAATTAATTGTTTTTGAAATTGGTGGTTCCTTGAGGCCCATAAACCCGAAAGCCCCAAATTTTCTTTGACTTGTTTTGACAAGCGCATAAATCAATTTGAAACATTCTCCTTGTGATATTCAAAATCGTCACAAGATTGGCTTTCAGAAAATACATAGTTTGACAGTGTTTTCTCGAAGTTTATAGGCAATATTTTGAAAGTAGTATAGATAGATAACGTGGCGATTTTTTTCATTTTCAGAATATTTCTTCGAAGGGCCTTAAATTTACCCAACAAAAGCAGTAGACACCAGTTTTGAGGTAAATAAATGCCACCAGTTAGTTAACAGCGTTATTTATGTTATTATCGCAACACATTCTGAAAATGAAAAAATCGCCACGTTTTCTATCTATACTACTTTCAAAATATTGCCTATAAACTTCGAGAAAACACTGTCAAACTATGTATTTTCTGAAAGCCAATCTTGTGACGATTTTGAATATCACAAGGAGAATGTTTCAAATTGATTTATGCGCTTGTCAAAACAAGTCAAAGAAAATTTGGGGCTTTCGGGTTTATGGGCCTCAAGGAACCACCAATTTCAAAAACAATTAATTCAACAACATTCAAATGATAGATCCGAAAATTCTCCTTCAGATGATTATGAATTTGTCGATATTTCCTAATAGCAAAAAAATTTAGAAGGTGTTGAAAAATGTACGTGTCCGTAGATTTGTGTTAAGTTTCCAACTTGCTGTCGCGCACTGTACAATGTATTTCAACACTTATAGACACTTATCAGCACTTTCAGCACTTACATATATAATAAACCTCAAATTTGCGTGACTCCTGAAAATCATTGATTTTGCACTTGAAAACTTACCAATTTTTTGTTCGAATAGCCGCGGGAACCCTTATATAACATTCTCGGTTTGTTCAAGAGAGAGAACAACATAACGGAAAACCTTCGATTCGACGTCGTTGACAAAAATGCTCTCAGTTAATAGTTTTATGACTGACACCCTTCAAGTAAAAAAGCCCATTCTCAACTTTGCAATTCTGACATCCAAATCCAATCAGTGTAGCTCTCAATTTAAAATAGCAAGCTCTCGCTGCGCTCTGTAGGCCATACGCACGGTTTTCTGTAACTTCCATAATTTGGCAGTTCCACTATGCCTTGGGGGTTTCAGTAAAACCGTTCTTTCAATTTCATAACCCCACAAAAACGCAGACTTCACATCAACTGAGTATAGTTCCCATCCGTTCGCAGCTATCAAACTTATAGTCAGGCGTACATTTTCTCTCGAACAAGTCGGAGAATCTGATTGATCACCGAATTGCTCCTCGAATCCCCGCACCACTAATCGAGCTTCTATAACTTTTTCATCGTTCTAGACTTTCTCATTTATCACCCTTCTAATAGAGAGGTTTTCCTGTCCTTTATCAGCAACTTCTTCAAAGAGATTGTTCTTTTACAAACATTCGCAATTCTTTCTCCTTGGCATCCATTACCATTGAGCTTCCACTATTTACAACCGGAACTTCTTCCTTGTTTTCTATCTCTCGAAGTTCTGAAACAGTACTCATGTCAAACCAGCGTACTATTCCATATTGCATTTTCAAGTTTTAAGTCTTTGTTGCATCCTGTGGCTTTTCCTGCTCTACTGATGACTTCTGTTATGATTGGATCGGATGAGTCTGGGTGCTTGAATTTGATGCGTTGTCCTTTTCCTCAAGTTCTTGGTATCAACCCAGGCGATCGCAAGCTGTTCTGACGATTGTGATAGTTGGCTAAAAGACCTTGACTCTTGAGGGTCGTTGCTATTCGTTACAGATGTATTGTCGGTATTTTCATGATCGTCAACTGTATTTTCATTTTGTTCTATGACTGGTCTCGTCGTACCAACACCTTCAGTTGCTACCCAGGGCTCTTCTCCGCTTGCTGAGTCGATGCTCTGCGTTGTTGATCTGTTAGTCGATTTTTGAACTCGAGAGGTGTGCACGCGAGTGATCTGACCTCCATGTTTAATCACTATAAGCCAATAAATCTTTCAGGACCATGCCATTCAACCCGGTCTTTTTTTGTAGTATACCCAATCTCCAGTTTCTACATGCTCGCTTCTATGTGAATTGTGCCTTAATGCACGACGAATTCTTTCAGACAATTCGCTTTCAATAAAAATTCTTCTTCGCTTCGTTTATCGCATGTAGATTTGTAATTACTATTTAGCCATTTGATTTTCCTTCCTAGGCCGGAACGTCGTTGTAATTGTTGGGAAACATGGGTTCATCCCAAAGACAAGTTGATTTGGGGAGAATCCATTGTGATTATCCAATGAATTCCTTGCCGCTATGGCCCACGATAGCGCAACTTCGTAGCTGCAATGTGTATCTGTCGATATTCTTCTTACTTTGTCCGCCAAAATCGAATGGTGGCGCTCAACTGTGCCGTTGTTCCACGGACTTTCACCTGAAGTTGTCATCAAGCAAATATTGCAATTTTCAGCCATACTCGTGAAATGGGCATTTATAAGGGCATCCGGACTAAAAGATCACATCGCTCCAGTTTAAAGTCTGACTGTGTCAGCACCGTCCAAGCCTCCAGTAAGGAGAAACAGTGACGTTAAACCATCATTCAGTGGAGCGCGTGCAATGGTTCATCAGCAACTTGACAATACAAATTTTATGCTATTAAAAAAATTATTTCTAATAGATAACGAAAGTGGCTCATTTTGTATATGTGAAATGGTTTTTGTTTTGATGAATTTTCAATGGTTTCAACATAAAGAAATTGTAAGTCTCTAGAGTCTCTCTTAGGGATGCCTGGTGGAGAATAATGCTATAATTCATCATTTTCGATCTCGGTCATCTTATAAGCATGAATTTCCGCGTGTTTCCCGCTAGTATATTGTATGCTATCCTTTTTCTTTACAGAATGAGTACGATGGTGTTCTCAAACATGTTCACTCCAACATTGAGTTGGTGGAGTTGTTACAGAAGTTCAATCAAGAACGAATTCTCATTGAGCAATCATATGCACAAAAAATCAAGTAAGATCGCTTCACGCATTTAAGTACCGATCATTGGAAGCTGGGATGAGATTTTTCCGCGGATCCGGGGAAATTCGCGGGGCCGCAATAAGCTTGCCTAATGTATTATTTTTTTCTGTTTGGGACCCTTTGAAATGTGAATTTGCGCCGGTGCCCTCCCTCCCCCCCCCCACGTTTCCCCATTCACATCACATTGGAATTCATACTCTAGTTTTTAAGAATGACATCCTGTAGATATATTTCAATGCTTAGACTCAGCTGACGACCGTTGAACGTGCACCTATCTTACCGTTTAATCAAACATCGTCTCATTACGTAAGTATTATCAGCTGATGTGAAGTGAACTGAATGGCAACAATCTGCGATTTTGTATTGACTGTCACGTCTGATCTATTCTCGGAAGCGATTTTATTTTGTCAAGTATTTTATATTGTACTAGGTTAGGGTATAAGTAACCATGATAAATGATGATGTAATTTGAGGAAAGCATTGTGTCATGTATTATTCCAGTACGAAGTACATGTAGTTTATTTAAAGGATTTCAACGATTTTCAATCCAATAGTACCTGTCATCTGAAAAATCGAAAAAGAAAAACGAAATTTGAATAGCACTGAAATTCAAATGAAATCACCAAAGCATGAGTAGGTCCAATCTTATGAGTATGTTATTTTCCACAAGTGTATGAAATTCATTGCAGTAAATCGCATTTGCTAATGACGGTTCGTTTTTGCTATGTTTTTTAAATAATAAAGTCACAGATAAAACTATTAGTGAGATTAAATGGCGGTTGTTCAGAAATTTCGAAAGTAAAATCAACACTGTCAACAATTTTAATGAAATTCGATCAAATCCATTGTTTGAGTTTTCGAATCAAATCCAGATAATAGAAATCTCAATTTTTTTAATTTCCACATTGCCATCTAGGTAAAATCTTCGAGAAAAACACGCTGAATCTCAAATCGACCTCATAGTTGCAAAATGTACCTACAGCAAAGAATGTCTCATTTAGCACCTTGAAATGAATTGTCTATAATGCATTTACAGCATTTACCGGTATATAATCTTATCATAAGAATCCATGCTTTGATATTTGCTAAGTTGTTGAGATTGTTGTTTTTATGCTTTCTCCGTGACTCAAACACGACAACTATCTTTCTTGAATGGCCATGATTGATTTGCTGTGTTTGAAATTCTTGGTTTGAAGCAATTGTACGTGTATTACAAGTGTGATGTTACTTTTCCCGTTGAAACGTTAATTCCGTTTTAGTATACTAAGTATATGAAGGAGAATCTACATTGTAGCGCGACATTGTGAATATTATTTCATGCAATTTATTCAGATTTTATATCTTCTGTAACTTCATGAAACTGACCGTGAACTGTGGGAGAGGGTCCCTTCTTGTTACAGATGGTTCACTTGACACTAGTTAAAGGCCTCATTGTACTGGTGAAAGTTCTCCATGAAAAAAGTGTATGGTCACTTTGTGCCAGTGAAGGAACCCTTCATGCTGTTGGAGAGATCGTTTTGCATTAGTGAAGTAGCTCAGTGAAGGGCCCTTGAAGTTGATGGAAGGGTCTTTGATACCGGTTCCGAGCCCCACCAGATTCGTCATAATTCGTAGCATTTTCCCACAGAAAAAGCCATTTGCAAATTAGATCACAGAGACTCAAATACTTCTCCCGAGACACTCAGTTTTTTGACATTTTTTATGTTTCTGTGATACTACAACCCCATCAACCTCCAACATATCATCTTTGCCAGAAAAAACGCACGTTGTTGATGCTGGAATGAGTTATTAGCTGTTCCTGAGCTGTTGTAACTTCCTGGCAATGGTAGCGAAGTTATCATCGTTCCTGCCAACATTGCGTTTCTTCTGGGAGTCAATTTATTGATTATAGCTGTGAGGGAGGGATTGTCAGAAACGTCGATCATTTGATCGTCACCCTAGTGTCCCAAGTACTTAGATGCTTCGCAAATTATTCTTCTTACATGAACCGAAGGTGTTTAAAATGTGTCACAGGAAAAGAATTTCTCTGGACTTGCCAAATTCATGAATAAAGAGCTGTTATCAAAAAAGTTTTGAGCTGAGCATGCATATTTCACACATCGTGTTTAGAATTAGTGTTAGGTATTCGAGAATTGATGGTACTTGTAGAGCGGACAATCATGAACAAATTTGTTCATTAAAATGTTAAATTGAAACATTAAATATGTCAAGCATTTAAATCAGGGGTATGGAAGCGGAAGCGAATGCTCGACGATCGCTTCCGCTTCCGAAAGTATCATGATACTGATGACTGACGCAATTCGCGTGTCAGGGCGAGGCGAGGCACTTCTTACTTTGTACCTTAAGTCTTGATATGAGTTAAGTAATAGTTGTCATATTTAGTGCTTACCCTATTGCACCTAATTACAAATTGGCACCTGTGTTACTAAATGTATTTACTTCTAATTTTCTCATTATGATGAAAGCGAAGGTGTATTATCTCAGAATACTGGCATTCGAAATCAGAAAACCTCAGTATCATCTTATCAGTGACAACTTTACGCAATGCGGATTGGTGTGTCTTGAGGCAATTTCATTGTAGCATTCTCAAACACTTTCTTTGTCGTTTGATATTTTTTTACTACACTTGTACTGGGAAAATATGACGTTTTTATTTCACAATTTCCCAAAGGTCAAAATTTTCAGCAGATTTGAAAAAATATTTGATTTTTGGCAAGTCAAAAAAGCGCATACAGGTCGGCTAGGGTTTACGACAGGAAGTTCGTGGAGACTGCGAAGTGTTAACGTCAGAACCTATAACTCGTAAAAAAGTGGAAAATGCAGAAAAAGGGGCCCGAAATAGGGAGGTGTGTAGCCCATGTCCAATCTCCAATAATTGGAAGCGGAAGCGAATAGAAATCAATCGCTTCCGCATCTATGATTAAAATATTAGAGGAAGATGACCTTGTATGAATTTTGAAAGTAGATGAATCAGTCGTACTTTTTTAGTACCGGAAGTCGGGGCCTATAATTGCGATCGGGACTTGCTGCGTACCAGAGCCTTTCCATGTTATAGGGACTCCTTGGTTCCGGAGAACTTATTAATGAATGTTGAATTTCCGTGATATGAAGAATCCTTGAAATCATAACGTAATGATAATTATGATAGTTAATTATTGCAACTACAGCTATTTTTGTACATACCATCGTGGCAAAAAAAATGAAGCCCACCCATCTTTTTTCTACTTTTATTAATTATATCTGTTTAACAGCAACCAATTGTGGGCCCTGGCAAACATTTCATTTTATTTGTTTTACTCCACATTGTCGTTTATATGTTCATAACTGTACACTATTTGAAAGACGTTGATTCTAAAATTGAATATTATCAAAAGAAACACCCTTATAATTGCAGCACTCAGCACACTATTGGATAAAGTGAAAGAAGCATAAAATTTCATTGTGGAAGAATCGCTGTTTGGATAAAACCAGCAGTATCACAACGTTAAAAGGCATCTAAATCGAGCTTATCTATAGGTACTGTTAGAAATGCTGTGCAATGTCCCCTTGGGCCAAGACAGAATTGCGAACCATTTCGAGTAGGCCTATCAACTGACAGGTTTGAAAGTTTCCTAAAGATCCAAATTGATAAATGTTTAATGTATTCTTCATCAAACATCATGAAAACAGTGAGAGGCTAGAGTGATAGTGAGCGATAGAACCAGACAGACGGCTACAGAAAGACTTCAAACTTTCTGCTTGTCGTCCTCTGAGAAAGGCCATGTTGACAGAGAAGTAACTTAGTATTCCATCGGCGTCATCGGGACAAGCCAAAAGATCAGTGGAGAAGAGTCAATGTACTCCGATGAAGGCGGTTTTGGAAAGTCCGCCACTTCGGCTCCAGTTGCATTCGCCGGTCTTGTAGCAAAAGTTGTGATCTCAGATTTACTATTAAAACCGTCGAGTAGGCATCTCCAATGATGTGGGGTGCTATTACTGCAAGCTTAGGCCGCGCTGAACTTGCCATCTTCAAACGAGAGGAAAGGTGAATTCAATGCGATACATCGAAATTTTAAATGACAGATGCCTCATTCGGCAGATCATCAAACTGATCGAACCAGATCCAATGAGTCTATGCCATGCCACATCCCAAGGGTAGAAAGAGTAGTTCTCTAAAAACCACGTCACATGTCAGAATGACCATCCAACTCTCCTGACCTCAATGGATTGGGATCTGCATGGTACTCAGAGTTCCGTTATTTCTGCTATTTTCCGCTTTTTCGAAAATTGTCCTCCTCGTTTTTTACCAATTTTTCCGTTATTTCCTTTTTTCTTATATTATCCTACGTATATTGCG
Source organism: Prostheceraeus crozeri (assembly GCA_907163375.1). Classification (NCBI taxonomy): domain Eukaryota; kingdom Metazoa; phylum Platyhelminthes; order Polycladida; family Euryleptidae; genus Prostheceraeus; species Prostheceraeus crozeri. The sequence goes on from CAJQUW010008405.1 coordinate 273,185, forward strand.
AAATGGTACTGAATTTTGTTATCGAAGTCCAGGAACTTTCATAGTAACATTCAAATAAGTAGATTAAAGTGAAATACGCTTCACATCTCTTGCCGATAGCCTTAATCTTTTGCTTCAGGTTAATATAACATGATTTCGAGGAGGGTCTACAAAGGGGATACATGCGTTTATACGTAGGGGATGTTTTTGATAAAATCGAAAAATCTTTTCTTTTTTTGTTACTCCTGCTTCATATCATCACATCTGGGCTGTTTGTAGAAACGTGGAGATCAATTCAGCAAAAGAAGGGCAAGCTTTTAATGTGCAAATTTCTTCTGAATTCTTCAAATCCTTTTAAGGGTTCAAAACTCAATGTAATCCTGCTTTTTAGCTTTTTATCATTTTCTGAACACATCGTTAAAATACTGCGCTCGTACTCTCATGCGCCAAATATTTGTGGTGCTTCCAACATAATCCATCATTTGGTACAAAAGTGCATTTTTCAGATGCATCATGTTTAGTGAACAATTAGGAGGTCTATGGCAGTATTACTGTATCATGTCCTACGCTACATCTTAATATTTGAATCTATCTTTCAGATTGTAATGTGTTTTGATGTGACATTAATAATAACAAGAAACCTACCTTTTGTGATATGCGATTTAATCACACCAGTAAAATCAACAGACGATTCACTATGTATATACATGTATGTAGGCCTACTACATACGAGGCACTACATGCATGTATATGCTATGGACGTACGACGTTAGTATTACTATATTTTTACGAAATTCAGCGACGTTCAATAGACTGGCGATCAACCTAAACCTTAGTTGTGTGCCTGTCTGCATGATATTATCATAACATGCTCACATGAATGGTGAAATTAATTATGTTCCGAAATCTTCTTGAAGTTGTGAAGTTCAATTACTGAACATATTCGAACACTACCGTCGAAGCGAGTGGTGAATTTCGACGAGATCAGCAAGCGTCTTCCGCCGATGACCAACGACAAAGCTTGGAAAAAGAAAGGAAATAAATATTAACTAGAATCGAATTTGGTGATCTTCAGACAGACTCTCGACTGGAGACTGCTCTCGAGTGTAGAAATATACAAGAGATAAGATCTTGCATGGACAGGAATTAATTAACACGGGCTTGAGAAGAAAGAAGAGGGAACCTAAAGTGGAATTGAATGGTGTGAATCAAAATTGCAACGACACCAGTAGATTCTAACTTCTGAGAGAAATATATATCTTTATTCATTATGCTACCTTCTCATTACAGTTGTTACCTGTCTCCACTTCCTCAGAGTGACGGAGGCTAATAATACGGAGGAGGGGGATGATGCGAGGGCAAATATTATCATTTTTATGAAAGTCTACACGAACGGTTGAAGAGTACTTTCTTCTTTCATGTTGACAGTTTTTTGGAAGTGTCTCACTTGTGTTCTTATTTCAGGTGCTAAATGCAAATCATAACCCTTTCGTTAGATACTTTATGTACAAGTGCATGACACACGAAATACAATGTGATTTGATGAGGTGAATCAATAGGATTTGACAAGAAATATTAACAAGATTTTGAACCATGGATGGTTTCATATGTATATGATAAGCTACTGATTTGAGGATATTCAATGGTCAGAATCCACGAGTCCGAAGGACGAGTGAATTCTGATACCATTGAAATCCGAAAATCAGTAGCTTAACGTTATATAGCCAACGATACAACTTAGAAATCTATGCTCGCATCCATCTGTTGCGCAAAGCGTCAACTGGTGGAAAATACATAAAAACTCTGCGTGGCAGATGTAGCATATTCCTTTATTTTTCCGTTTTTATTCTTCGGTAGCAGCGCTGGGAACCCTGGAACTGTTGGTCTCATGTGAAAGACAAAATAGCAGCTCATCTCCCAATGTCAGAAATTGATAAGGTCAACGTTTCCAGCACAATACGAACCCAGGAAATAACAACACAATGTTACTGAAACAATGTTTTAGGACGTCAGACAGAATGAAACAGTCCCGAAAAACAAATTACATTTGCCCAAACTTTGAATGTATTGTCACTTGGAAAATGAACTAACAAGGGAAGTGTGACATTTGCAATATAAAGTTAAAATTGGCGAATAATGACTAATGCTCTCAAAAGTTTGACATTCTTGGCATTCACATATTCATTGCTTTGGTGGGCTTAATTTTTTGGCCACGATCGCTTTTTGCTCTTCTGGAAATTTCCGTGAACAGATGGCATGGTCCTGCTCATCTATCTGTAGGCATCACTTCGGTCCTTCCCATGTCCTTTTTTCCCTGAACATCCATTGCCTGCCTGATTTCCACTTTTCATTCATCTAGACTACTCCATTTTCAAAGCTGTCTTCCCGACTACCTTGAAATTAATTTTACAAGTTTTGGGGATCTCTATATCTAAGGTGTCTTTCTCCCTTTGCCAGTAACCCTACTTCTCTGTGGCAGAGTATATCAGAAAGCTTCAAGCGCATCATCATGCCTTTCGCATCGCCCTGTGCAATCGGTCCTAGGTAACTGACTTAATCTAATGCACTTCACGCACGGCGATCCAGTAATCTTGACAGGTTTACTCTCTTTGATTATGTTTATACATATACATTTGCACCCTAACCTTTTTTGAGGCAGTGTGACTTCCGATGCAGTAATGAGAATAGTTGTATTGCAAGAAGGTGGAGCTGGAGTAGATGGAAATATTGGTAGCCATTCGGTCCTCAGTAGCATTATACTAAAGATACGTTCGGATATCTGAATTAGTTATTAAATGTATGTATTTTGATAGCTTAGTGAAATGAGAAAATTATTTTCTCAAGAACGACTCTAGAGGCGACGGATCGGATGAACGATGCGTTATCAAGTTTTCAAAGGATGAAAACGTCGCAAAAATATTCAAAAATTTCATATATTTTGATAGCTGCATTTTCCTAGGTAGATTTCTTATTTTCTTGTATTTCCTTCTTTACTGAACATCTTAATACTCAAGAGCTTCTCCGAAACATAAGAATGAACGTCATTTGGCTTCATTTCATAATTAGAAACCCTCCTCGCTAATCAAATGGACTCTATCGGAGGAGCATAACTTTGTGAGTGTAAACTAATGAGTCTCCTCTGCTTGATTAAGAAAGCTAAAAGGAAATTAATCATAATACTATAGAGTAGCAAACGTCACATTAATATTCACCTTAAATCTGTTTTCTGATCTCAAAAATTAATCGACCTCGTTGTCCTTGTTTGATTTTGAAAGTTTCACTGTCTGAATTCAACGTAGCAAAGTGCGTCAAGGTAACAAAATTAAAAAAAAAACAAGCTAATGACTAGTTAATTTTCAATAGGTACAAAATATGATTTAAAAGAAAATTTTTATATCCTAAAATGTCTAAAAATTTTAAAAAATGCTTACTAGAAGGACAAACAACGCTTCTCCTCTCCTCATATGTAATGAATTGGCGAGTAAGTCGTTCTGTTCAAAATTATGTTTATCACTTATATATTGAAAAGATCCTATTTAACAGTCCGCCTATTCAGATGATAAGAGGACAGGTCTGTTTCCAATCAAAATACCAGATCTAGCTAACACAGCGGGATTACGCTATCTAAAATCTACCAGGTGTGTCAGAGAATTAATGTTAGTTCCTTAAGCTAAAACGTGAAATAAAATTCTACAAAATATGCATACAAATTATTTGACTATTTTCAATGAGGTCATCAACAGGAACTTGATCAGGACGATCGCGTTTCGACCGCTTCATCCTGGACGCTCAAACCCGACCAAGCGCGGTCCTGTACATTTAAGATGCACAGCCTCAAAAGTTATATTTATAATAGGGAAAGATTAGCATCTATCAAAAAAAAAATAGAGTCACTATTGACTGAAATGTACCTCAGGCATTTGAAAGAAGAACTATAAACAATAAGTACTAGAATATGCAATTCCATAAGCGAATTGATGGGATGTAGCACGTGCTGCTGACAGCGACAGCGTCATCTGATTCAGTCATTTGGTTTTGTGTGAAAGTTTATCCGTCCCATGCGCACACAACAACACGTTCTCTGACTCCATGTAAGTCACAGACGGACAGACAAATGCCCATAAAACAGAATGTCTCCACAAAAATAGTCACTACCTCTCTCCCTCATTCTACTGTACAAGTTGCAAGTCTCATATGCTATGTCTCACTTGGATACACATTCCTCATACACACCTTAGGATCTGCGTGATGTCTGCATCAATTACACTGAGCCTCTTCCCTGTTGATCGGTAATGGGCGGTTTGCACAAATGCGAATTGAAACCTACTGCGGTTTTCTGACATGGGCATTGATGTTTGTTGGCAAGGACTGGACTAGGCAATCCTCATGTGCATCTCGACTAATATGACACAGAGCGAATGCTGCTGAGCTCACACCACACAAGTAAAGTCGTTACAATAAATCAAACGTCTCGTGCTGTTGGTCCGGCCGCCGGCACGAGTTTCTGTAAAGAACGAGACCAAAATTAGACTTTCACAGAATTATGCACATCATATGACTACTACGAATCTGCGCGTCTGTTGTTTTCTACTCGGCTCCGTTTCTTGTCAGACAGGATAAAAGAAAACACAGTAAATCTAAGAGGGAAGCAGATTGGAGTTTTCGGTAAAAATAAGATTTTCAATGTTCTCTATGATTAAAGAGAAAGCATTAAGTCTAAAGCCGTCATTTTTGGCACGGAATGTCTTCAAATCATTTCCTTCTATGCTCATGTACATGTGAAGCTAAATACATTCAGATTTTGCGAGCCTCTTCGTATGTCGGCTAACACAGAATTTTGGCTAATTTTAGGCACATTTAACCCCTTTCTCGCATACATCATCGATCAGACGCATGATAACAACACATGCATGTGATAGTAAATGACCTCAAGTATTCCATGCCACAAATTATGACTTTCTTTTAATAAGAGAAAACACATTTTTGCCGAAAATCTCAAATTTGCTTCCCATGGGTTTGAATCTAGCGTGCTTTTCTTTCATCATGTCTGACAAGATGAGGATGCGGGTAGAAAATGGCCAGCACGCAGATCCGGTGTAGTCATAGGGTGTGCACAATCTCATTTTCGTCCTGGTTGCATGCAAAAGCTCGTACTGGCTATAATAGTCTCTCTGTACATGCACTATGCAATGTATTTCGGTGTTTCTTACCACTTACTCATGTATATCAAATTCCTCACGAGCCACGGGCTTGTCAAACCTTGCATCCATTGCGAGGTGTGAACACGTGTTGCAGATGATCAGAGCACGAGATGACTTTCCCAATATTTCATTCAGACATCAGTTGACATTTTGTTTTGAATTTTGACTGACGTTTTTTGTTTTGACGTTTTGAATGTACCGGGTCATCTATCGGATCCAGGACATGATCCGGACCAGAACAGGTATTTAGAAATGATCCGGTGCCAATCGAATCGGACCATGATCCGATCGGAGTCATTGGTTTTCGTTTGGAAATAGGACTTATCTAATTATGTTGAACAATATGGTGATGAGTCCACATAACTGATATCAATTTCACTCTATCTAAAGAACTAAAGCGGACATAAAGACATTAGGATTCTAGGCTTAATGCAATCAAAGATATATCAATTTAATATACAATATGTACTCCAAATTTTGAGAAATACTGGAGCTATTTGATGAGTTGCAGCAGTTTGAAGCTAGGATCATGTTTTAATTTTTTCTAGATCTTTTTTTGTATTCAATTACCTTGCAGGGTTGGTCAAAACCCACCCGGTCAGAAAAAAACCCGATTTCACCCGCCCGGCGGGCGAAATCGGGCGGGTGAAATCGGGCGAAATCGGGTGAAATGGATTTTTCCATATTATGTCATTTTTTCGATGCTTCTAATTAAAATACAGTAATGCCAATTCATTTTTCTGATTTATTGACTCTGCCTCTTTTCAAAAATCATCGTATGGAATGTATACAATTCCGTAATCTACATGTTTCTTACTACAACACTAAATATTGAAAAGGAAAAGGAAAACCGAATAATATGTCAACGTCCGATGTTTTCATTGCGCAAGAAACTTAGCGCCTATGCTGATATGATGCCCATTGTCCATCCCTGACTCGCCGGACATCAGCCAGCCTGGATTTGTCAACAGCGGACTGTAGTAATGCATTCGTGAGATGATAGGGAATTCGGGAGAGCGCACGCATTTTGGTTGACGCTGCTGGTCGCATGTCTTTGGGTGGCTGGTGCAGTCTAAAGTGCGTAAGATAAGATCGATATTGGCAAACAATGATTTAAAGCCACTGCCCACAAGTCTGATCATTAATGTTATTATCGCATACAAAAGACACTCGGAAATGATGGGGAGTTCGGGGTGGCGCGTGCGTGGTGCGCGCGCGTCATTACTGATACCGCAGCAGGCTGCAAGTCTGCGACGGACACTTCGGACCATAAGAAAGAGCGTGCCTCCTCCATTTCACATATTAGGACGAGGTCTTTCGACCACACCAAACGACCATCCTCAGGTAATCAAAAAAAAAAAAAAAAAAATAAAATGAATCGAAATTATGATATGAAAGTTCGACGAAACGATCTGCGTATTATTTAGCTTTAGTATCAGTAATACTGCTAACAGTTGGGCCTATATTTTTGTCTAGGCCTATATTTTCTTACTTTTTGAATACCGGTATAACAAACAGATATTTGGTGATCGATGTTTAAATGACTCATTAGATCTTCCCGTTTTGACCATATATTTTAATATAAAGTTCAATTTATAGCCTCTACTGTACACATGTGTTTTCTCTCTGATAATACAATAGTAGAAAAAACTTATAAATTTTAGATAACAGCCAATCTTGTGTTGGCTGTTACTATTCGTAAATGTAGGTGAGAGAATAACTTTATATGATTACTTATTTAGATAGCCTGTAATTATCTGAATATTTGGTACGGCTAAAATACAGTAACCTATATTAAGTACTCACCGATATTTTCTCATGATATTGTATTTTAATCATGGTTTACATTACACTGATGTGTGCAATGTAGTTTGATTTTTCAATAAAATGATAATTGTGAAATAAGAGATTACCTCTTAATTTCAAGAAAATCGAAATAACTAGATTAAACCCGAAAAAACCCGATTAAACCCGATTAAACCCGGTATAAAAAACCCGAAAAAACCCGCCCGGATATAACCCGATAAAACCCCGGGTGGGTTTTTTTGCCGACCAACCCTGTTACCTTGGTTCATATAGTATTAAAGAATAATGTGTAAGACCACCAATGTTTATTCGTTGCAGTGATATTTTTAGACGATTCTCATTCTCCGCGGCTAATGTAGTTTTATAAATTCTGCATTGTCATTCTGCTCATGCTTCCTTCCAACCTTCCATCAAATTAATGTAGGCCTATATGCACTCTGTGGCATCATACATCGTGCAAATTGGTTGTAATCATGATTTCGTAATTCCTGCAATCGGAAATCTTGACTCACATTATTCGCTCCATAATTTATTTGCACAGGAAGCTGGTGCGGAAGTATTCGGTTGCAAAGGATTCAGGTTTCTCGGGAGAACGTGCGGTGATGGCTTATCTCAACGAAGTGGGCAACGTTGGCCAACAACACGAGCGCTTCGCTGCCAATCTGGAAGCATCAGTGGTGAAGGAGTCATCAGTGTTGGTAGGGGAATGGAGGAAAAGTCATAAAGGGCACCAAATGGAAGGAGTTCGACTGGACAAACTGATGCGGAATCGCATGCAGGCCTTTGACCTTACTTTCAAGAAGTACAAAGACGCACATCAGGAAATGCTGCGTGCCCAAGATGCCTTCATAAAAGCAGACGAAGATAGGAAATTGTCTCGGGCAGATGTTGACAAAGTAAGTCTGACTCTATTTTCAGCTTCAGTGATGTCACGTGATTACTAATTATTTTTTATGTGCTTAGCAAAACAATGGTAGCTGTTAATTTTCATATCATCGCTACTAAGATGAGATATTCTAAACAGCACAGGCTGCCTATGACGTGAATCATCCTCTCTCGCGATCTTCTGATAAGAAGTCTTTCGCAGTAGTTTCTGGCTGCTTATCACAACTGTGTCTTTATGACGCAGTGCGTTCTGTTCAATGTTAAAAGGTATTGTAATGAATCCTTAAGATAATGCAACACATTTTCTGTAAATAAAAATGAATAGCTGAAATCTTTGTCAATTCTAAGGTAAAACTGAACTGGCTGATATTGTTGACAAATTCAGTGTACGTGCATCATAAGCATCAATCAGTTTATCAAAATTTCATCACAGGATTATGTGAAAATCTCTATATAAGTATATCAAACTGTTAATGTATTCTCGAGTAGACCACTAAAATTTTCAACTGAAAAAAAATTTGCTAATGAATGTCTTACATTTCACAAGTTCGAAAGTAAATCCGGAGAGATTCCAAGTTCTGGAAATCCTGAAAATTGGTCAATCTTCATGATAGAGGGAAAATACGCGCTCATTGCCTATGACTCAAAACATCTTAAGCAATAAACAAAACTGCGATTCATTTATCGGTAGTCCTGCAACTCTTAAGAGTCATGCCTTCTACACTTGTGCCATTCCATCTTTCCTCATCAGTCTGATGACATTGATAAACCGTATTCTGTGGTAGAACATTTTTGAACGAGTGTTTTCAATTTTACCACTTTGTCATATTTACTAACCTCATCGATATGATGTCTAAGAGCGATCATGCTGATCACATATAATCAGAGCTTTCAGCATTAATGTTTTAATCGACTCATTGGTGATCATGAGACTTGACTTTACGAAGTAGAAACTCGAATATTCAGCAGGATTTTTAAAGCAACATGTTGCACGGCGTCACGGAGAGTGCGGTTTCATTTTTAAAATTTCTTAAAAATGATTTTTCGTCACATTCCTATGTAATTTGACTTCTAGATTCCGAATATGATAGTTAAAAATCATCCATCGAGGGCTTTTCGAGAAACGTCACGAATTATAATACAAAATTCATTAATGAAATTATTGTTATCAATTAACAATTTTCCAACACTGACTTTCATGTATTATTTAAATCAGCTCTAAGTATTGATAAAGCATGTAACTGCAGAAGTTATGAAACCATGTTACTTGACTTGTTATATAAACTATGCTAATTTGACATGGTTTAGGATGCTTTGGTGGACAATCGATTTCCGCTACTTGTCTTAATGTCTGCGGTCACAATTGTGACGAGTTATTTAATTGCCATGACAACTGATGTCTGGTTTTTAAAGTTTGATCCTGCCAATTGACACAGTCGCATAAGTGGCATAAGTTGGCAAAGCACTGGTGTAGTTATCCTTGGTCGTATGTTCGAGTCCTACCAGCCACACATCTTTTGTATGGCAATTTGATCTATCGTTTATTTAATTTCATTGTTGTTAATTACCTATGAATTCATGAAACATGAAAAGACCGTTTGAAATTACCCAATGACATTAACTACGGTGTAATTCCTTCAAAATTATCTTAAATTACAATATTCAGGTTCGTTTTTTTCATAAAATGCTCATAAATAATTTTGAAAATATTTCTTCTGCATTAGGCTAAATACCAGGCTCTATTACAATAAGAATATTATTATAGTCACATAATTATCAAAAAGGTTATATAATCAAAAACAAAGCTTCCAGCATATTCTACAAATGACCTCCGTTGTAGGTTCGTACAGCAACCGGAAGTTTTCTGGTAAAGATCGGATTAGAAGTGTCCCTCACTTCGTCATTTTGCCAAATTGAATCGAAATTTGAATTCAAATTTTCGCTCACCTGTTCACTATAAATCTCCAGTTCTTGGTGCCTGGACATACAAAATTCGGCTGCATGATGAAATATGCAATGGAGTTTTGGTGCAATTGAAAAATTTAGAACTAAAAAGTAATAGCGAAACTTGTCAACATATTCAAGGAACTTCTCGTCCAAATCTTTACCAATACATTCGATAACTACGTGATCCTAAACTTTTCGGCTTTCACTGCTAAGAAAGCCGATACGAAAGGCAAAATTTCGATCGTTGCAATCTAGCGCAATTTGTCAATATTTTTAAGGAGGTTGCGCGCATTGTTGCCATTAAACGTTCCTCCGTAATATTGTTCCTTTATTATGTCGCATTCATCCAGTCAAGTATACGCAACTTCCGGAGAAACACTTTCCAGTGTGCTGAAAGTCTTTGAGGGATGATTTTTACCCATCATATTCGGAATCTAGAGGTCAAATTACATAGAAATGTGAGGGAAAATCTTTAAGGAATTTTTTATAGAAGCAGGCACATTGCTGTTTCGGTTTCTAAGTCCGCCATTTTAAATATTTGACCTTTTCTCGAAGAGTCCTCGATGGATGATTTTTTAACCATCATATTCGGAATCTATAGGTCAAATTACACAAGAATGTGAAGAAAAATCTAGGAAATTTGAAAAATGAAGCCGCACTCACCGTGACACTGGTTAGGGAAAGAAACGTTGAAAGCTTAATACTGCACGGGTAGAGTTAACGATTGTTTTAATAACAAGTCGATACCAGACTAAATACCATGGACATTCGATGAGAAGAAACTAAATTATGAGACAACAGTGGAAAGTTACATAACAGCATAGAATTCCCTCTCGCATCAATTTGAACTTTCTGGTATCTGATATGAGCGCATCCGTGAGTCAACTTCTGACTTGATGGAGGAGCGGCAAGGGAACTGTTATACGCTATATCATTGTTATTTCAGGCCAAGAACAATGCACAAGCGAAACGTCTAGATTTTGATCGTCTGAAAGGTGAATATGCTGCTCAAAGGGAGGAGTTCAATAACTTGCAACGAGATCATTATCAACAGCAGCTACCTACCACATTCAAGGTACTGTAATATCATTTCTAATGCAAGTTTTTATCTCAAAAAAACTAATCATCAATGAGGTGTATTTATCTATTGTTATTTTAGTATAACGTGCCATATGCACATGTTTTTGACTTGAAGAATGAAACGACAAATTTTATTGTGATTTAAGTGCATTTCTTTGAATCAACGAAGTGCCAAGGTATGTCATAAAAAGTTTCATGACTGACAGTAACCCGTCTAAGAAAACAGAAAGATTTTTATAATTGATCTCTTAAGATCTGAGACTTATTTCCATCCTAACACCGGATAATGGAATGTGAATGACATTCCTGCTGTGATCAATAGTTTCATTGAGATAGTGTAAGTAGGGATTTGTGACAATATAAAAGTTTCAGATTTAGTTATGCTTATTGAGTCATAACATGCCTTTTTATGAACATGAAGAACCTAATTCATTAACGTTTGTAATTTCTCTTAAACAGCATAATGTTAACAGGGTGGCGGCCGACCCCGGGCAACCCGGGAATCGCCCTTAAATTTTAGCGAAATAGTCAATTATCCCTTAAATAGCCCGGCAATGCCATTTCCTGACTTTTATCTCTAAGTTCATTGAGCATAATTTCTTGATTTCAACTACTATTAATGACTATTATTCAGCCCACTATTTCTATTAAATGTCTTTGAATCTTGGTTCATGACTAAATAAATTAGCTTCATTTCCACATTGCTGTCAGTGATATGTTTGAGGCGATGGCTATGTCGCTTATAGTTAAATCGCTAAAAGTTTTCCAAATAAGTAATCGTTGCATTCTATGAAAGCAATTCCGTGGCTATTCACAATACCTTGAAGTCGTGTATGCAATTGGGTTGACTATAATTCGTACATACACGTATAAAGTCGCAATCAATCGACAGGGTTAGCAAAAAATCGTTTTGATTTTCGTGTTTCATAATGTGCTTGCATGCAATTTCGCAACAGACTCGTAATATGACAAATTATGCAACCTCTAAATACTTATTAAAAAAGTCATATCTAAAAGATCGTTTATCTTGCGTTATCAATTTTATTGGTTGAAAAAAATTTCACAAAAGCTTAATTTTTTTAGTAGTAGAAAAATCTAAGGAATAATCGCCCAAGTAAACACTGTAGGTTATATATGCGCCTACATCCACACCAAGTTGAGGATGATATCAGCCAAAAATCATGCCAACAAAATTCTATTAACGCTGCCACTGACAGAAAGTTCATCAGATTTTTCCTTGATATTTCGAATAAAAGTCGATAGCTAAGCTAAGTGATGAGTTCGAAAACCTCACAGTAAATCATGACAGGAAGGCCTCCCAAACCAATTGGGGATTGTGATCAGACCACTGTCTCCAAAAATCGGGGTCTCTTAGTTATCCGGAGCCTCTGCTAGCGGCAAAATTTTGCTCTCTGTTCCGGTCCCGACTAAACCAGAAGCGCGAAAAATAAGTCAGTAAATATCATTCTAGGTGACTTATCAAGTAAATTTTGCTAGCCTTTTCCATATGCCTAGAAAAAAGGCCAAGCTATCTCGGACTTGTTCTGCCGGTTTACCGCAACGTACACGCATGTATGTCGCACAAAGTGTACCGCATTACTAATCGACGGTCAAAGAAAATATTTCAAGAATGCGGGATTGACCAATAGCCTATTAAAAATTTAGTGACATTATTGAGCCTATTGATTTCGAAAATAATCAGAACCATAGAAGAATGAACTCAATTAGGCCTGCACATTTCATCACGCATTTAGCCGGCTATTTTTTTAAGCGATCACAGATTATCATACCTTTATTCAGTGCCTTTTAACCCGTGATCTATCTATGAGATCTGAGTGATTTTCGAAAGATAGAAGGAAATTTTTCGTATTTTCGAATGATCAAAAAATGTGCATGATATTTAATTTTCTTCAACTGATTCATCTAATTTTGTAACTTTTTTCATATATCTTTTCTTTTAGTCAATTTTTCAGACTTCAACTTTCAAACATGCAAGGCTGAAGTAGCTAACTGCCCTTTGAGATGTGATAGTTTCAAAAACTGTGCATTCTCAATTAATTAGCAAACATCTTTAATATTTGTTATCGACACGTTTTGAATAATACTGTATTTCAATAAACACCAATTGCAAGAATCTGACGGAATTGATTATACAGTGTGAAGAAGAAGCAAGTTGAATAATTTGTTGACGAAGAATGTATAGTCACAAATTGAGTCAAATTAAGCCAGATAAATAAACTTGTGCCATGGTTTAATCCGATGGTGATGTCTTCAATACGGAGGTAGCTTCACTGCGTTGTACTGTCATTGTTGTCCTTTGAATCAAGAAATACCGAAACCTTGATTCTGCAGTGTTATACCTGACTTTGCTGGAAACATCAGACGCAGACTTTATAACTGACGGTTACCATGCGTCCTGGTAATAAAAGTTAAAACCTGATACAAATAGGTAATAAGAGGGAATTCCTCTGGCCCTCATGGTCCTCGTCTATTGTGGCAGTTTTTCTGGTTTCTCTTGTTGATATTTCTTGCTAACTTGGTGTCATCGTGCTATTGTATTACCATGTGCATTTTGATATCATGGTTTCCATCATGGTTGTTACTTCTCATTTGTTGCTTCAACTTAACATGCTTGAAACTTTTAGTCTGATAAATCCACTAAATACAACTTCCTAGAATTTCATGAATCAGATGGTGACAATGAATTATTTTTTGATCGTAGTGAAGTTCAAGAAATAAACTTTTCTATCGATATGAAATCATTTAGATCCCATCTGTAGTTCACTAGCTGGGTCATTGAGGAAAGGTATATGCTTATAGGTAGAAGAACAACCGCTCACAGAATTCACAAAAATTTTGTAAAATGAGTGCGGTAGAGTCAAATATCGTTCATTATCTAGCACAATTGGTGGCAAAATTCACGATGAAAAGAAGTGCCCGGATAATTTTTGATCGGTGTAATTGGAAAAGCATATCTCGTCAGCATAAAAAATAGCGCGAAAATTCGATGAAACAGCCCGGGAATCGCCCGGGAATTCGAAGCTGGAAATCAGGCTGCCACCCTGTGTTAGGTTGAATTTTAAAAATAGCCGATGCTATTTGATCTTGAAATTTTATTCCCAAATTTTCGTCTGTGCACAGATCGCGTCAGGGAAAGAAGGGAGTTATTGGTGCCTATAATTTTCAATTTACAAATAACAATCTATGTTCAACATATTATGTAAAAGCAGAAGAAGAAATAGGTATGGTAGAGTAGAAATCGAAATAGGTGAGGCAAATGCTCTTAGAAATGATATATTAAAGGAATATCAATTATTTGAATAAGAACTGTTTGTCTTGTTCTCTCTCTTCTCTGGAATTCATTTTTGGTTGGAATTTTCTTGGCATCAACGCTCCTCTTAGTCTAATGTTATTCGTATGTTATAATATTGGTTTCGATCTCGCTCACATTGCATTGGTTTACATGCTTGTATACTGAAGAAACAGCTTGTGTCAAGTGTTCTTTTGCCCGTACATGTAAGGGCCGTACTATAATTCCTATGTAGTAGTCCTGGCAGATTGGACAAGTTAATTTGTAAATTACATTTTTTATCAGACAGATATTATTGTTTTTGACAATCTAGTAATTCACATTGTTGATTCGAGTTTTGCTTTGTTTTCAAAGCATTTCTTAGTGCTTTTGATTTTTGAGCTAGTCCGACATTTAAATCTTATTTTTGAAATATTCATTTGATGATTTGGTTCACTTTATCAGAAATGAATGGTTTTTTAAATAAAATAGCTATCTCTTATCTTTGCTGATGTGTTGTCTACATCGTCGTCCTTTATTTTTCTCTCTCTTTGATAATGAAATGAATTCATCAGGATAGACGTTCAGCTTGAGCATGTTATCAAGATTATGAAGATGATGTTGAGAAGAACTTGAGCAGCGTTCATTGAAGCGTTTTCCCTCGTTTCTTATAATGGTCAATTTAGTCGAAGATGGAATTTTTCAGTTAAAGTTGACGAAAAGATTCTTTTTGGCTGGTTTTTTATATAAGTCAAATGCTACAGGAATTCATTAAAATGCTGAGATTTCATTAAAATTTTGATAAACTGCTCAATTGGAAATGAGAAGTAAAAGTAGCCTAGTCACTTTCAGCGAAAACTTTGTTTAAGCGTACCTGAATCCTTGATGATCAAGACAATCTGTTCGACAATCTGCACTTTAGATGAATCAGTGATTAAACAAATGGCAATGAATGAAAATAGATCCTTAGTACACATTCGAGGAGCACGAATATCATTAATGGCAGTCTGCTCTTAATGGGAAGAGTCATTTCTATTCAATGTGGATCGATATGAACGTGTATTTCTTCAAACCTGCACCGGTCAATTTAAGTCGAACGAGTGAGGAATTAGATGTGAGGAAACTAGAAATGTAATTCCATGCGGAGGGTGGAAGTCAGCATGAAGGACATTGTGAAAGGAACTATCACAGCATTTCTAGGAAAAGGCTGCTATTTTGTGACAATCGCAGACACTTTGTCTCATTCCATAAGGTTTTATCATTTTGGCTCGGCGAGGTCTGACACATGCTAAAAAATCAAGAACGCATTGATAAACAATTGCTGCACTCCACTTCCCTATCGACTTTCAGGGTTCGTTTTCTTTGGCTTAGTCGTTTAGCCGGCATTGGAATGGTGACTTCTCGCTTCACCTAACTCAATATTAATTGGTGCATGATGTCCTGCTTTGCCTAAAGTATTATCATCAATGTCATCTTACTTACTCATGCGGTGATCTGAATAATAATTAGCTTCATCAGATGCAGATGTCCTATGATATAAGTAGAGAGAAAAACTTTATATTTTGGATACCTAATACACTATGAACTTCGTCCAAAGGTTGAAACCGATTATTGGCTCTGTGCATGGCTTTAGAGATCCCATCACCGAGTCTACGTTGTCTAAACCCTTGAGTGAATATTTATCCTTAAAATCATATCTTCTACTAGTATTGACATGCTTTAAGCATCAGCAATTTAAGTTGAGACGACCCAGTAGTTAACTCTATGCACTCATCACACCATTAACGTGATTTGAGACATGACTCTGAGATTTGACATGATAATCAATTCCATGTAATTATCATGCCTTGACAGTAGAGGGGCATTGTTTGCAATTCTGCAGGGCGTAATGTATCGCGCCAAAATTTCTGTTTATATAACTGAGAAATAATGCCTTTGAACCAAAAGAATCACGAACTTACGCAACAGAAAACCATGCATTTAAGTTACTCTGTTGGCTGGTAGTTTTCAAGTTGTCATACCAAAAGTATGAGCTGTCGAATCTCACGAGTTTGTATCAGTGATGGTTTGCATACACCTTCATTTGACCAAAATCGTTAAGCTTTTTACCATTAAACTCGGTAATTTTCGACTTCGCTTCGGCAGGATCTTGAAGCAATGGATGGTGCAGTTTTGGCCAAACTCAACGGTTTCCTCTACAAAGCCGGTGTGTCGGAGAGCACTGTGGCTAATGACTTGATGCATAGCTATGAGGCTATCTCCAAATGCGCTGAAATTATCAATTGGGCTGCTGTAAGTTTCATTAAAGAAGATTTCTAATTCCTTTTTTATTTATTTATTTGCCTCAACAGGACGCAGATGTAGTCACAGCACAGTTGAGGACTGATCAGCCACCTCCAGGAGACCGTCCTTTTCTGGACTTAGACCTTGATTCGCCCTCGTCTTCTCTAGACAATGTGTCAAACGGAGGAGGAGCCAGTGGACATTCCGCCAGTTTTTCTGGTCGTCTACCGTCTGGTTTGCCCAAGAGCAGCAGCACCAAGAAGGACCGTCCAGGCCGATTCTTGCGTGGTCTCTTTAACGGCAGTGTTTCCGCTGCGTCCGGCATGTCAATGAGACACAAAGTAAGTTATTTTCTGATGTTTGCACAATAATTTGATTCGTAGACGCAGTATAGCTGACGTGTACATTTCCATCCTATTAGTTTTTTCGAAGTAAATGCCGAGAGATGAATGATGACAAACACAACTTGATAAAGAGAAGAATGAAATGGACAACTTGCTATACGGTATTTGAAAGTTCGCCTCTTGACGAGAGAAAGGAGCAGAGGTTCACTGTGATTATTTACGAACACAACTCTGACAGCAGAATTCGGACCCACTCTATCCAGTCCAGCAGATGTTGTCATCTTCAACAGAAGCTGGCTGCAGGGTGTCCGCGCTCCCTGGAAAACCTGGAAAACACCTGGAAAATGAATTTTACCCTGGAAATCCTGGAAAACACCTGGAAACTGAAATTTTACCCTGGAAAACCTGGAAATCCTGGAAAACTCCTGGAAATTTTGAGACTAATTAAAACACTAATTGCAAATTGTTGAAGTCATACTTACTCTATTGTTGAAGTGTTTTCTATTTTTCCAGATTTTATTCTTCATATCTCCACTTATTTGTTACAATTATATCCTTCATTCGCATACAATTTTTTGTTTTTAGTATACTTCAGTGACTGGAATCTCCTAAAATAACGTATACAACATGAATGAGACTGAACTGCGTGGTATGGCTAACTATGAACTGTTGTCGAACTCCTAATCGTTGTACAGTATGGTGAATTAGTAGCTGTGAATTCCCTGATAAACGCTACGGGGTATGGTGAACTAGAAGTTGTAAATTCCCTCATTAACGTCGTGTGGTATGGGGAACTAGGAGCCGTAAACTCCTTTATTAACGTCGTGCGGAATGGCGAATTATGAGCTGTAAACTCCCTCATTAACGTCTTGTGGAATGGTGGACTATGAGGTGTAGACTCCCTCATTAACGTCGTGTGGTATGGGGAACTAGGAGCCGTAATCTAGGATTAATGCTATTACACACTTGATTGCCGTGTGGCAGAATGTACTGACGCAAAATGGTGCTGAACCGATAAACTTCAATTAGGCACCAGACTTGTTCCGAATGATCCGAGGCTGATATCGAATATTTTCAAACACATTTCAAGTAGGTTTTCAATATGTAGATATGTCATTCACGACACGTCGTGTGCCAATGAGCTTTCCTCGGTGAATTCTTCTCTGTGTCATTCTCTTAAGCTGATTGTGATTACTCTCATATGCAACACATCAACCATTATGTTCCTCTTTCTGGCTCTTGTTCTTTCACCTTCCACGAATTCACGCTGCAATGCTTCAGTTCAAATGATCTTATCTGAATGACAACGCTCTGACGTTCACCTTGTTGCATTTTATTATAGAGTGTACTTCACAGATATTCCGTTAATTGTTGCATTTAATTGTTAAGTCTTATATTTTTCGTTATTGATTTTTATACTCTTTCTCTATTTTGTTCTCCTCAATCTGCAAGCTTTAAATTTGCTGCGATCGATTATATTTTCATTTTTTATAAATATAATGTAACCGTCTGATGCATATATTGGTACTTTGTATTTGGAATCACCTGCGCCTAAAAAAACCAACCAATTTTACGCCACTTTTCAAATTGTTTTCGTCAATAATATTAATTTTATGGTGTAAGCACCTTAGCCACAGAACTTAGCGTAGATTTTCCCGGAATTTTTATTTTAAATTCGACGCGTGCATTTGAGTAAAATTTCCTTGCAGAGAGTCTGGAAATTTTCGTTCAAATTTGACCCCTGATTTTTGGTAAATTTCCCTGGAAAACCTGGAAAATGAATTTTTCCCTGGAAATCCTGGAAAACACCTGGAAATTTTCATTCAAATTTGCGCGGACACCCTGTGGCTGAGAGATGAATGTAAAATCATGCAGGGAGCATGATACAGGCAACTCTCTGCGCCCTTGAAAATTTCCTGAAAGATGTGGACATTGTACACCATAAGGGGGTTATCAAAAATAAATTGCGATTAATTTTAACTAAGCAATCACTTAATTGTAAATGCAGCAGAAGGCAGTCAATTGATTGCAATTATTTATCATCACGGTTTGAGAAGACTAATTCTTGATTTTGAATTTTCCACTTTGTTAATTCAAATTAGCGAATTAGGCTGTATGGACCTACATACTTGCAAGTCGCATAATATCTTATTATTAATTTGGATAGTAACTTGAGTAGGCCCACTACATGAAATACATGTACATAGAACTACAGTATTTGGACTTAAGGATTGATCAATTTTATGTTGATAATCATACATCATAATTATATGATAATCATTTATCGAAGCAAGTGAATGATTATAACCGCATGTGCCTGTAACAGAAGATAAAATACAGTTATTAAATTTGTCATAAAAGTATTGTAACACATATGCTAAATGCGCTGTGCACCAAATATTTCCTGATTAGAGTCCTCACAGCGGTCAGTTGTGAACCAGATATGTAAAGTAAACTTAATATCTAAATATAAGACTGAAGGTAGGATGTTTTTCCTACGATGGTGAGCGGTGACGGCGTTACCTAATCAGTCAAATAAAATGCCCTCCCCATTACATCAATTAATTGCAGTTATTGGATCACACCAATCAATTAATTTCAATGCAATTTATTTTTGATAAACCTGATAACACTGATGAGAATATGCCGGTTTAAGGTGGTTCTTTAGTGGATGTTGTTGCCAGCAAGTAATGATCTAGAGCGATTAATTTTTGTGGTGAAGGAAGACCGGAAAACTTAAATTGATTCATGATTACGTTTATTGTACTGGGAAGAAACCAGGTCCGCAGACTGTTGGCAATTAGGCCCACTCCTACCAATTGATGAATCACTCCTTAGCGATTGATGAAAACCGTCCAACCAAGCGGAGTTAGAGAAAAAGGACGCTAAACTGATAAAAGAAAAGTAGAGTTTATTCGCATTGAAAAGTAAAATTGTGTGCAAACGAAGTTTGAGTCCGCTTCATTTTTACATAATTTTACTTTTCAAAGTGGATCAAATTTCTGGGGAGAGTGCTGGTTTTTAACTGTAGTCATTCATCATAATATTTAATCGGTTATAGCCCGTATTTAAGACTGCAATTAAAATCAAGTACAATAAAAGGTCGGTAATTAAGACCATAAATGCCAGGCTTTCAATGTCTTAATTATCGAAAGTTTTAATTAAACAGCAACTTATATATGCCAATTATACAAAAAATGATCTTGATTAACCGAAATCTTAATTATCCGTGTCCGAATTAACGAACTCCGACTGTATATTTTTGTTCAATGCATCTTCTTCTCCCATATCTGGTTGGTTTCGGACACTGGTCTGTGAACACGAATTTTACTGCTAGCAAAAAATGGGCAAGAGAGGCTGCCTTGAGTTGATCAGCCTAAATGCCTAGCTAATTATAACTGTCTCCATTATTCCCTCGGGAAACGTCTGAGTGTACTTTAATTTGGAGGCGCGGAGCCGGTGCTCTTGCTCCGACTCGATAACACTGCGGAAGGCTGCGACTCCTAAACCTGGAAGACAGACATTGAAATCAGGGTAAAAAACATGTTTACCAAGAAGCCATGTCAACTAAAAATTTGCGATCAGTGAGGCAATCAAAAGACGAAGACAGAAAACAATATTTCAGTGCTTCAATGCTTGAAAGAATGATTTGTTGAGGCAACATTACTCAACTGCTTAACATCACTGCTATAATTGACTCTGTTTCATGTGTGGTTATCCGATTGACTTGATTTAGATTTGGTCATAGTTGTAAAATTGATGTGGCATGTTAAATTATCATTCTAGCAAATGAAGCAACATGCTTATAAGATGTATGATGAGAGACGCAAGGCATTTTCATCATCACAACCTAGTATTTATGACAGAGAGTCATAATTGCGTTACACACAGGTTATTAGGAGGCCCTATCGATGCACAATCGATAAATACTTCAATTATTTTCAAAACTAGTAATTTTCTGCTAATGGCTTCTCAGATTTGATAGGAAACATGAATCGACATCGGAGCAACATGGTGCGGTCGAGTTCTAATTTGATTGTCTTTTCCATCGACCCTACGGCGGTACGCGAGCATGGTGTGAGTCAACTAGTCGAAACTCCCTTTTGAGCAAAGAAATTCAGTTAATCTTATATTTGTTATTTCCTTGAAGCGCAGTTAATGCAGTGCTTTTGTCAATTCAGAATAGTACAAGCACTACGCCGTATTGCTATTGAATATTTCAGTATATTGATAAAATCATTGCAAAATCGTTAGCTTGCAGTATTGACTAGTAAGCGCAATAGATAGTTAAGTTTTCTGTTTAATCTATTTGACGCATCTAAGTGGAGACATCGGTCAGAAATGTGGCCATGTTTTAGAAGTGTATCCTTAAAAATGAAAGTGACGATATTTTTCGCTTATTTCATCGAGTTGAAATGCAATTTCATGTTAATTGCATCCTGAAAGTTTCATAATTTATCTTTTTCTTAGCTTAAGCGTATTTGTACTGCAACTGAGTAAAAGCGATGTTTAATTGCAACAACTAGTTTGTTTTTTATCAGTCCTCACTAAACCTGTAGTTGCATGGTATGGAGTCCTGTGGTAGGTTCCAATAGCAGCATATTCTTCAGCTGTTGTAGTATTGGTTATCGTTGGATTTCCCTCGGATGGCTCCATAGTGAATCCTGGTGCACCTCAATAAAGTGTATTCTCTCAACTTTTCTCTTTCTTGGATTTGTTGATGATTTGTTTCGTTGAACTTGGAATCTAATTCACACTTTCGATTCTTATTAAACTATACATCTTTTCCCATCACACCCAGAAGGCTTCCAGTAAACGCATTGTTTTTCGATAGAATGACCGGACTCTTCAGCAGTCTGATTTACAGAGAATTCTTGTCTTGGGGGTTTCATGTGGAATCGATAATTTAAAGGCTTTTTCAACATACTGCTTATGTTATCTTTGTTTTTGATGAATTATCGTTGTTTTCATTTAGCCTATTCCATATTTATTAGCCTTATTGGTTAAACAGTTAAAAGATACATATTTTCTGTATTATCTTACTTCTTCCGTCTTTTACTTCTGTACTTTTCATCGTCTGCGAAGGAGCACATTTCGTGTGTGGACTCATTCTTTTCCATTTGAGTTTTGATTTGAAAAAATTTCTGTATTTCAACATGGTTCATTGAATTTCTTCGTTCTTGCGCTGCAAAAGGGCGAAAAAGTTAATTGAGACAAGTACAACACAACCTCAGCTTTGACATTGAATGTTCAGGTCATTCTGCTGTTTCTCTTTATATAACCGTCTCCAACCATTGTAAAAATCCTGAAACTGGGCATTCAAGGTTTTGGGCTCCAGTTCCAGTAGTCAGAATCTAGTCGGTTCTAAAGAGAAATATAATTGATGGCTTTAGGCGGGAGGATCATTGTGATTCCAAAAGAGAAAACGGAAAAAAACTATCCCGAGGTACTTTTATGCCAGTGCCGAGTAATAATCGATTCGGCAAAGAAGGACCTCGGGAGAGTTTTTTCTGTTTTCTCTTTTGGAATCTAAACAGAAACCAAAACCGCGCATCTCTGATGCAGCAAATTCTGTCGACTGCTGCTTGTTTCATCTGTTTGGATTTTGCATTTTGATATTTTAGATAATAAATTTCGATTATCTCAAATTAATAGTTTTAAAGTTCATTTGAATCATCCGAAGGAGGCCCCATTCTCGACGATAGAAGTTTTCTCTTAACTTCTACCAGGAAAGACATGAAACTGGAAGAGGTTTTCTTAGCCCAACATGCCAATGATGGATGGCATCTGGCGGGGCGAAAAACAACCAAACTTAAAAACAAGGAACCTATTCTTTGAGAAGGACTTTACGCAAGAATTAACCAGCAAATTATTCTTATAACCCCGTCCTTTGAAGATATCAAAAGTGCCCTCAGCTCTTGATGTGAAGGCGGAAGCATCAAATGAAATCCTGGCGAACCTGTTGAGTTGGGCAGCAAAGATGTTTAAGCCAGTGTTCAAAGGCATATTACTCTCGGGGAAAGTATACAGCACCACTGGGAAGCTGAGCTCATCAACCTTAAAGTAAACCCCTGTGATATATTGGCCACCATATTCGATCCTGATTTTAACATCCAAATATTTAACACGGTTGGTGTTATCTCCGCTTCTGCTAGCTAAGAGATCTATCTGGTAGATTTCAGGAAGGATCTTATCAAAATGCTATCTCAGATGCGCACATTGTCTCACTCTGTTGATTGTTCGTGTTGCATTCATGCACAGATACATTTTCCAGTTTATGCATCATGTTGTTTTTTTTAAAATCGTTCAATGTTTATGCATGTTCCGGTGAATAAGATGAAAGCACAAGATTTCATTGCAGAATGACGAATAGCCTGAAATACATGGTCAATGTTACGCTTATTGTATCCATAAAAGCGTATGAGCTCATTGAGTATGCTTACAAAGAGAATGTGAAAGTGGGACTGTATCTGAATGTCAAGAAGACTAAAGTCATGGTTTCGGAACGAATGAAGCTCCATACATCAAGGTGAACAGCCCTGTAGCTGGACATTGTGTTAAGTTTCAACTTTTTTATTTCGATCGTTATTGCATCATGATGGGATGAACTATGGAGACTTAAGAAGACGAATTGCGATGGGCCAGTCGCTGCGCATTCTCGTGCTGCGCATCCTTTGGATTATCAGAAAAACGAATGACTGATCTAAAGAAAATTAGGTGGCCACAGCTTGTTAGGGAGGATCGTCAAGCAGCAACTTGACCGTACGATAAAAAGATTAGGCCAACCTATTTTGGCCATAGTATAGGATGATGAGAAAATGAAAACGGACGAATCAGGAGCAGAAGTAGAAGAGGCCGACCAAGATCGAAGTGTGAGATCGCAATATCACCGACATGGACAAGGTGGACCCTGTGTAGTTGGCGATTGATCGGACCGAGTGGGCAACTCTTCCTGTCAAGCATGTCACCATGAATATACTGTCAAGCAATTTTGTTTCTGCATTGTTTTGCCGAAATAGATCGTACTTTATTAACAAAAAGAAAATATTTTTTGTTGCAATTAAGTTGCACATTTTGTGTGTATGTTTTGTCTGATGATTATGATGTTGTTATCTGAAACTGAAAGCGAATTAAGCAACAACGTGCGTCACTAAAAACCTCTTGAAAATTTACCTTTGTTCACTTAATCGCATTTTAAAAAGTATAAAATTGACCATATGCATATTATTGATGCATCATTGGTTACATGCAAATGCATCATTTTGAAATGCAAATTGTTGATGAGAATTTAACCTATTACAAATTATAATTGATCTCAACAGTGTCTCTTAAGTTCGATACGAAAGGATTTTGAATAAATTAGCAATTTACCAAAGGAGCCTGCTAATATTCGGAATCATGGAAGATTTCAATCAAGATTTTGATCTGCTCTACTTAATCATGTCAACAATTGGCCATCTGTCAGCTAAGTTGGGTTATGTATTGATATCTAAGGGAAAGTTAATTTGGTCAGACTTTTCATAACTTGTACACTGAAACCAAGTCTTCCGAGGAACCGGAACATACACTATGTCGCAGAATCATCGAAAAAATTAAGAGCCGGAACCTTTCGAAAATTTAACGGCTGCTAATAATCTTTTATGCATCATGTGACAACTTCATGATAATAGCTGCATATGCCTGTATGCAGCAACACTCTCTCAAGTGGGTTTTGATCATTGAAAATAAATACCTCCTTCAATAGATTATTCCGAATAATGTAGTCCGGCAGCCAGAACGAGTTTCTGCAGGGAAAGAGGCCGAAAATGAGACTTTCACAGAATGATGTACACCCTATGCCTACGACGAATCGGCACGAGTCTGCCGAGTTCTAGTTAGCTCCTCTTCTTGACAGACAGGATCAAAGAAAAACACATGTTAATCCAATGGGACGCAGATTGCAGTTTTTGGCTACAGTTAAATTTTCTATGTTTTCTCTGACTAAACGAAAAGTGCTAACCCATGCAACCCTGTCCATGAAGCCAAACACATTTAGGTTTGTCGAGCCTCTTAATGTCGGCAGACAAATACATTTTGAGCAACCTTATCCACATTAAACCACATTCTCAAGTACATTGCCGATGAGATGCATGATAATGGCACATACACATGATAAGAAATGACCTGAAGACATTTCATGTCAAAAATTATGACTCGAGACTTAATGCTTTTCCGTTGATAGCGAAAAGAAAGAATTTAATTTTAACCAAAAACTGCAATCTGCGTCCATTGGATTTACATGTGTTTTTCTTTGATCCTGTCTGACAAGAAGAGGAGCTCACCAGAACTCGGCAGACGTACCGATTCGTAGTAGGCATAGGGTGTACATCGTTCTGTGAAAGTCTCATTTTCGGCCTCGTTCCCTGCAGAAACTCGTGGCTGCCGGACTAATGAGGTCGAAGATTACCGATCGTACGCCAGATGAAAACGGATCCGTAAACCGGACACGTGAACCGATAAGCAAGTTGGCATCACTGCTGTCTGCCGATCTGTCCCGCATCGTGTGTGACTCACCGTCTAATACTGTTTCCTTATCTCTTTCCAGGACGACGACTCTATCACTTCCCCACGTCCCGAACGCAAGCTCAGTGTCAATGAACCAGAAGATATACAAACTGCGATTCGGCGAGCTGAAAAGCAAAAGTAATAACGGAAAGGGGAGAATAAGCACAGCAGGGTCATAAATTTATTCTCAAATTTCTATCAACAGTAACTAAATAAATTATTTCAGATATGATTGATGATTTTCACAATATTTAATGAGATTCATTTTGTTGCACAGATTTGACCGTGAATAATCAATAACATGGATACTCAGGTATTACAGAGTAGGCATCTATGTAACCTATAACATCTTTGCCTTGCAACAATAATTAGGTGACTAAGCCAATTTTTCTCATGGTCATAGAAAGTGAAGCACCCTATCGGCAATCGTGCTCATTAGAACAAAGCGTTTCAATAGCGGGCGTTGGCAGTTCGTGCTGTATTTATGTTTATTCGGCTTAAGCCCCGTCCATTTTCATATTTTGTCTTTTTCTTCTTGCTTTCTTCTTTCATGTACTCATTTTGATTCAAAAGCTTTTCAACGCAATGTACCAGTGAATAAGTGAAACTAAATCATAATAATAGCTGAGCTATCGTCAACATTAAGTTTCAGTTACTACATTCTTAATTATTGAAAGAGCAAAGCGTTTTGATAGGCTCTTATGCACTCGATTCATCTTCAATGTACATGTAAATGCACTTAATTTCAGTCTAATTCAGACATGAGGAGGAAACACGTCTTACACATCCAATTTCATATAAGAAGTTCAAAAATGATATATTGTATTTATTAAGGGTTAGATTTTAAATAACATAATGGATAGTAAGTCAATGATTATTTATTAACTTCTATTTTCCAATGCCAGGAGACGTCCAATGACAGATTATTTCTTACGTCAGACGCATTTGTAATGCTGCATTTTTTGAGACTACTGCAAAATATTGCTGGCAAATGTTTATGAAAATACATTACAATAATTCTTTTAACACATTACCAGCTTTCGTGTGTCAAAAAATATACATATTTTATTTTCATAATTATTTACTAACAAAAGTCATTACAAAATATTTCTTTGCAAGTTCTGTTGTTATTGCTAAATATTTCTCCTGCATCATTCCAACAAAATAGTTCGACCTGTGGCTAAGCACAACTATTGCTGATAAGGAAGAAACTGTAGCAGAGGCAACCCAATCCCTGTTTTCACAGATTCTTTAACTCTCAGAATCGAACAGAAGGCAGGAAAATATCTCTGTTAGAAAATACAATGCATTCTCAAATTAGGAAAACGTCGGAAAAACGCATAAAGGGGTTGCGACAGACATTTCAAAATTTTCGCAATTCGAGGGAGTCGAACCGTCGTCCTTGATGGCATTATCCCAAGACAGTATCCGCTAAATTGCGAACATTCGATAAGCAGCTGCAAACTTAAGAATGTTCTTACATCGACAACCCGGCCGCCTATTGGCGGACGTTTCTGCTAGTATTGTATAAATGTGAATCGGCCTAATTATTTCGCATTAACATCGCTTCTTTGGGTAATTATAGCTATATTATCTTTTTTACATGCTATGCTTCTCAAAGAGAAGTATTGTCTACGAGGTCATCGACATCATGACCGATCTCGATTGTTGGTGGTTCGATTTAACTCATAGTGTAAAGTCCATGAGTTGCCTCCACTCTCCACCATTTTCTGCCGTCCTGATATTCTGACGCACATCTCTGCTTCCTGAGATATTCTCCACGTCGCATTGACACTTCGTTCGTCTTCTTTCACTTCCTTTCTTCCTCCAGTTGTTATTCACGATGCAACGAAGCTCATCACCTGCCGAACCACGTACAAGGTGCAACATAGTCAAAGAAACTGTGCTATCGCATCACTTTTTCTTGCTAGCCATTGGTGTTAACTTATTTTTATGATTTTCAAGCCTGTTTTGTAGTTTTCAGCATGTCCAGTCTTTCTAGATATTTTAGGCTAGTTTGCGCCATTCCGAGCTGTACTGACAAGCCCTTGTAAGGCGAAAAGCAGCGGCTACGGCTGACAAGGAACTTTCGTGTTGAAATTATTCAAGTTAGAGGACATTTTATATAATACATCACAAATTACAAAGTATACGGTGTATATATGCAGTGAACTCTCGTTTAAGAATCACTCGTTATTAGTATCAAATCCATTTTCTCCGAAACATTTCGATACAACGCTATAAGTTTTCCGCTTGCTATGAGAATACTAATTATCATGCCACTTTCGTTTTAAGAATCAATGTCTAAATAGTCATTCAACAAATTAGTGTGAAATACTATGTCTTTTGCACTCGTTATAAGAATATATAAGAATCAGTGAATGGCACTTAAACTGTCATTGGCTGAAATACTCACCAATGGCGCAATCCTACTTTTTATTGATTATATTGCCAATGGACGTCAGATAAAAGCGTCATGATATCGCGATTGACCTTGAGAAGATGAAATCCCCTGAAATCCTCACCAATTGCTACGATACCCATCGATTAGAATTGACAACGTGCGTCATCAGAATTCATGACACGAGGTGGAGATGTCTGTATCCCATCCCAGCCCTTAGGAAGATAAAAGAAGACATCCTAAAACGAGCCAATGAGAGCTTTTACCAATGCAAGATATCAGACTTTTTAGACGAAGTTGAAGCTGAACTGAAAAATAATGTTCCTTTTGTCTTCTTGTTTTCTTTAAGTATGTAAGTATAATTAGGGTAATAGGAACCACAAAGAAGCATCTTATTTAATAGCTACGCAAGCATTTATCTGTACTGATTACTACTAATAGGGATGTATATATCATCATTACTACAAATAAGAGGCATGAGTGCTCATAAAATAAAAACTCTCGTTATAAGAATCAAAGCATGATTTCCCGATGTGATTCTTATATCGAGAGTCCACTGTACATTGGAATTTACGACCCTGAGCTTCTGCCAAAAAGTGCAATAATTAGATAGGGGTATAGGGTTTCCGAAACACATATTATAGTCCGAAAATCAGGAATGTAAATTTAGTCAATGATTCATGAAAAGTTTTGTTTCATAATGAAAATTGCTTTTTCAGTGTAGACCAAAGATAACGGTTCTGCCTCCCAACCATTGAAACAAATTTTATCATTTTGTCAACATTATAAATGTGCTTTTCCAATTTATAAAAAATTACAAGAATAGAATAAAATCTTTTGCGCTCAGTATGAATGACGATAATGCAAGGATCGGCATGTTTACACATGCACGCAGGTTTGATTACGTAAATGGTGTTTAGTGAAAATCACACAAGTTTAGAAATTTTGCAATCACAATACATTTTTAAGCCTACATTTGCGGTATAGACTGCAATACAACATTATATACAGAGGAAAAACAATGTAATTTGCGGACAAAAGGTCTTTAACCTTAAAAGTATTTGCATTCGCAATATTGCGAATACAAATACTAAGGCTATTGTGCATTATTTCCTTAATTAAGTCAGAAATCACTGAGCAATTTCATTCTCAGTGATTTCTTCACTTGCCGAACCGCAATTGGCTTGATGATTTTTTTTCTAGTGCAATTTCTAATTCGAGATTTGCTAGCATGATTTACATTTTGTGATTTTGGTGACATCAATATATTGTCAACCGCGAGTAATGGGCAAAAGACCGTTCCAGGCCACCATAAAATTCAAAAAAATAGTATCTTTAAAAACGACATAAATTCATGAATTTAGTCCCTTTTTCAGGTTTTTAAGACCTAAATACATGAATTTAGACCGTTCCAGGCCACCATAAAATTCAAAAAAATAGTATCCTTAAAAACGACATAAATTCATGAATTTAGACCCTTTTTCAGGTTTTTAAGACCTAAATACATGGATTTAGTCCATTCAAAAAGTACCATTTTTTCAAAAATGTTACTTTTTAAAAACGACATAAATTCATGAATTTAGACCCTTTTTCAGGTTTTTAAGACCTAAATTCACAAATTTGGGCGTTTTTAAAAATACCCAATTTTCAAATTTTTCAAAATCTCAAAATTTGAGAATTACAATTTTCACCCTCGCTTAAATCATGACCGTTCTAGGACACTAAAAAATTATAAAAGTTGAGAATCTCAAATTTGAGAATTACAATTTTCACCGCTTAAATCATGACCGTTCCAGGACACCGAAAATTATTTTTAAAAACGTCTTTTAAATCCATTTTTCAGGTTTTTAAAATATATCATGTGACTAATAATATTTCTTTAAAAATGGAAGAAACAAAAGTGGATGAAACAAAAGTGGAAGGAACTTCAGAAATGGAAGGAACCTCAAGAATATATCCTTCGTTATCATATGAACGTAGTTCTACTTTAATGGACATTGAAAAGATTAACATTGAAAAAATGAATAAAGAAAAACACAAAGATAGAGTTAGGTATATGAAAGATAAGGAATCTCAATTATTATTAAGATTAGAGCATTATAAAAAATTAAGAAAGAGATGGACCAAAGTTAAGAATGTAACACAAGGAATTGGCATATTCTTAACAATAAGTTTAGGTGCTTTAACAATTGTTATATCTTCAGGTGTTTTAGTAATTCCAGTAGTTGCTACAGCTTTAACAGGTACGGGTGTTTTTGCAACTTCACTTGTTACAATGTTAGATAAATCTTTAATAACTAAGAAACGAAAATCATTAAAAACTAAGCATTTACATATTAAAGAAGTTTATGACAAATTACACTACTACTTTCAAAGAGTATGTGATGATAATGTTATTACGTTAGATGAGATTGAAAAATTTGATCAAATAGCTAATGAAGTAAATCAAACCTTTCAATTACAGTCCGAAAAAGTTGATGATAAAAATAAAAAGGATGGCAAAATTTCTAGTGATGCTAAAATTTCTAATGAAGAAAATGACAAAATTTTTTTAGAAGAGCTAAAAACTTTAAGCGAAAATTTAAGCAAAACTTTATTAAACAAAACTTTATTAAACAAAACTTAAAACAGGAAAACTTTGAACGAGAAAACTTTAAACGAAAAGATGTCAAACAACAAAGCAATAAAAAAATAATTTGTTCAGTAAAATGTTTTTGTTGTATTCCAATGTTACCACAAAATTCAAATATTATATTTTAAAAATGGATAAAATTAAAGCTGATAATCAAAAAAGAATTGAACAATTAGAAGAGTTAATAAAACAAAGAAATATTATGAAAGAAAATCATCTTCAACATAGAATGATAAAAGCTGGTATTCAATCTGATATGTATGAAAAAATGCAGCAAACCGAGCAAGTAAAAACTGATTATGAAAAAACTGTCGAACCATTTAAAACTCTTGAAAAAGAAAGTACAAATAATGATAAACAAATTGATATAACAGATCCAGAGCACAAAACTATATTAGATGACTATGGATTACTAGAATCAAACATTAATAAGAAATTACCAAAATCTATGCAATTTGAACATTCTATTTCATTTATAGATGGAAAAACAATACCTAGATTTTATCTCGGTCAAAAAGAAATATTTCCACAACCTTTTCGAGGTATAATTTTTTCACCAGATAAATCTCCTTTTAATTTAGATAGAAATTTTGTTAATCTTTTAAGAGGAGCAGATTTAAATAATTATGCTGTAGAAGATCTCATAAAATATAAAGCTATGTTAGACAGAGTTGGTGCAGTAAAATCTCTTAGACGTTATAAACAATTAGAAAATTTATTATCAACGGGAGTTAAAGTAGGAAAAGGTTTATCTGAAAAACAGAAAACAGAAACAACTATATTTTTACCAGATGATCCACAAGAATTACTAAATAGATTAAATATTTTAATATCTGCAATAAAAGAAGGACATAATTCTAGTTTCAATGAAATTCATGCTATATTGAAAAGACTGTTAGAAAAGAAGATTCTAAATGAAGAGGATTACAAAAGTATAACCGGTCATCTCTGATGTCTTTAAGGGCTTCGCCCGTAGCTGAAATATGTTGTTGTTTTTAATTTTTTATAAAAAAAATATTTCATAAAAAAATATTTATTTAATTTTTTTAGTTTAAAAATGTGTTCAGCAGATTTAGACAAAATTAATAATCATTTAGAAAATTTGACAGAGATTTTGGGTTCATCAAAATTTAGTACGACGTTAAAAATTATAACAACTACTTCATCACACACTTGTAATTTAGAACCCATTCTACATTTGGAACAAAATAAAAATTATGAAATTGCATTGACTAGTTTCTCTACATTTAACACTATTCAAAACGTTATCAAAGATGTGAATGATCAATTTAGATATTCTACTGATAAAGGCAAAACGTGGAAAGTACTAACTTTTCTTCCTGGTTCTTACGAAGTTGAATCAATATCAAATGAAATTAAGAGACATTTAGGTATACCATTTAAAGATAAGAAACAATTACATTTTGCAGTTGAACCGGCAGTTAATAAATTTTCTCTTACTTTAGACGAAAATCATCAAGTTGATTTTAATCATGATAGATCATTGTCAAAGCTATTAGGATTTAATAAACAAACTTATAGTCAAGGTTATCATTTAGGTGAGAAGATTCCAAAAATAACAGAAATAAATTCAATTATTGTACATTGTGACATTATTGAAGGAGGATATATAAATGGTAAATTATCAAATTTAATATTCAGTTTTCCAGCTTTTACTGTACCCATTGGTTATAGACTAAATGTAATTCCACAAACATTAATATATTTCCCTATTACAAGAAAAACTATTAACAACATTGGCATTAGAATCACTGATGAAAAAGGACAAGAAATAAATTTTGGAGGTGAAGAGATTATGATAGATCTTTTGGTTCGGGAGGTATAAACTCCCGTTCGAGAGGTATAAACTCCCGTTCGAGAGGTATAAACTCCCACGCGAAGCTAGAGAAGTTTAATTTTCTTCTTCTTTAAAAACAAAAATAAAATAAAAATAAATTTTTTTATTAAAAAATGAGTGAAGTGCTACCATTAAATAAAAAAAAACTTAAATTTAATCATCATCCAAATTTATCTAATAAAGTTTTGTCAGTTATTTGTGGAAGATCAGGATGTGGAAAAACATATTTATTATTTAAAATTTTGACGACTCCAAATTTTTTGGATTATAACAATCTTATAATTTATACAACAACGGCAGAACAACCCGTCTATCAATTTTTAAAATATGGATTTGAAAATAATCTTAAAAAAACAGCAATTGCTTCATTATTCAAAGAATATGAAAAATCTGAAGATGAAGAAGAAATAAGTTCGTGGTGTGAAGAAGCAACAAAAAATAATTAGTTAGTTGAAACCAATAAAAATAAGCATATAAAGATACAACTAATAGATGATAGTGGTAATATGCAAGATCCTAGTAAACTAGATAAAACAATGAAACATTGTGTAATTTTTGATGATTGTGTTAATGATAGAAATCAGTCAGTTCAGAGAAATTATTTTACACGAGGTAGACATAATAACTGTAGTGTATTTTATTTAACACAAAGTATGTATTCATTAGACGGAAGTGTTATTAGAAAGAATGCAAATATATTTATACTATTTGAAATAAATGCAAGAAACTTAAGTGATTTGTTAAGAGATTTATGTGTAAGAAATAAAGATGAATTTAAACAATCGTGTAACAATGCTTGGTCAAAAGATTATGGCTTCATTACAATTAATATTGATAAAAAAATTCATGAAAGAGTTATCGAACAATTGTTCTCTGACTAGGCTTCGCCTCGAGGGGCTTCGCCCCGACTGAAAGTCGATAGAAAATATTTTCGCGGAGTGATAAAAAATATACAAATATAGTGTTTTAATATTTTTTTATTTTATGTATATATGAAATTTGTCTATCTTAGAAATTAGAAAATTAAAAAGGTTCAGTAGTTATTCCATCAGGTAAAATTTTTCTTTTATCATCAAATGGATCTAATGCTAATTTATGTTCTTCTTTTAAATACATTTTATGTTTTTTTGAATTAAGTCTATAATTACATGCTGTTTTTATTTCATTATTAAATAATGCATTTTTATAATCTTGAAATGTTATTTGATTAGCCACTGATGCCTTTGAAATTCCTTTTAATGTTTTATGTGTTTTAATATTATTAGTTGTATCATAACAGTAACATTTAGATTTTAAAAATATAGCTTCTGTTATGAAATCTTCATTTCCTTCTAATTCATCTTTTACTTTACATAAATCAGAAGGATGAATAATATCTTTTATTTTATTAATTTCTTTATCAAGTGAAGAACCATATGGTACTGTTAATTCTAAGAAAATAGAATCGGTATCTGTAAAGTGTAATTTATAGTTTTTGCCATAAGCAGGTGCTAAATAATCATATATAAATCTATACATAAATAGTTTAGCTAATTCTAATATAGTGAAACCAATAAAATTAAACTTATCATGTTTTACGCTAATTCGACGTAAATGTACAGCACATAGTTCATCACTAAATCTAGTAGTTCTTTTATATGTAGGTTTCCTTGTTAAATTTTGAAACCTATCTTTATCATAAACTATTTCAATATTTTGTTTATTACGCACATTTTCTAAAGTCTTACCATAAAATGCATTATTCATTAATTTGAAGAACACGTTTCCAAAATCATCTTTATTTCTTTTAGCTATTTTACGTTTTTCAATATTGAACTCTATATAATTTTTTAACCACCTAGATTTTTGATAAAATAGTTTTCGATGTATTTTGGTGAGAATCATTCCATGATCTAAATACCAATCTAGCATTCTTCCTTCAACAACATACTTTCCTTTATTGCTTTGTGTTAACATAAGTTTTTTTGTTGGTCTGTATTTTTTAGGAATTAAAGATTTTTGATAATCTGAAAAATCTTCTATATTAGGAATTTTGTTTTCGGGACAGAAAGGATAATATTTTGTTGCGTCTTTTATATAATCAGGGTATACTAAATCAACTTCATATACATAACCAAAATTATTTTCACCATCATATGTTCTTTGATAATCAAGAACGGGCGAAGCCCTAGTAGACATCTCTGATGTCGTACGAATATTACACCATGACATTTCACCTGTTGGTAATTCTTGTATCATGCAAGAAGAATATAAGCTATTAAAATCATAATATAACAAATAGTTTTCTCTCATGATTTCATCAACTGCTGCTTGACTATCTTCATTTGATATAAGTCCTTCTATATTTTGATTAAACAATTTTATAAACTGATCACTTTCTTCTGGAGATAAAGGTTTCATTATTCCATAATCATCAGGATTTACTTTTTTATTGTAACACTGTACATAACGATTACCTAAAACTGATGAAACTCCACCTCTAATTCCAGATTCAAAAAATAATAATTTATCATATGTATTTTCTTTATAATGTTTAAGTTTAACGGACTTTGTCCTAGAGCCATCGGCTTGAACACCAGTATGTTTTAATCCTGCTAGCCATGTTAAACCTGGTGTAGAATAACAATAACATGGATCTATTCCGTAATATTCTAAACACATATCACGAAAGTTTTCAAAAAGATCAGCTAGTATTAACACATCTATCTGAAGATATTTCATTGTATAATCATACATTGTTTTACAATTTAACTCTCTCCAATTCTTTTCAGCTTCTGCATAGTCTTCGTCAGATAATTGTGATTGTTTTAATGTTGATTTAAATTTATTTATTGGAGGAAGTTGTTTTTCTTCCATAATTTTATTCACAGAATTAAAATCAGTCTTCGACTGTGGACCGCAGGTTTTATCTCCAGTTATATCAGTCTTCGACTGTGAACCATAGGTCGACTGTGAGCCGCAGGCTATATACTCATACGGAAATATTCCTTTTAAAGGTTTTAAATTATATTTATTTAATATTTTACATTGTTCAGATTTCAAAGTTTTTCCCATAACATCTAATGAATAAGGAGTAAAAAATCTAAATGCATCTGAAATTCTAATACAACCTAATTGCATTGAAAAATATTCTTCTTCTGTTTTACATAGTACATTTATTTGTTGTTGTTGTAATTTTTCAGATGAAAATAAATCTTTCATTACTAGATGGAAATCATATTTAGAACCATTATAGAAATATAGAGGAACAAAGTTATATTTAAATTTATTAGCATTAAGATTACAAGAATTATGTGCTGCACCTCTATATAATCCATTTAGATGATCATGATCTTTTACCTTATCAAGATATCTACCTCTGCCATTTTTATAATTTTTTGCAAATTCTTTTCCACAGTAATAACAATTTGTTTCATTAACAAAATTAATTTTTTCTTTTTCTGTTAATGGCATCATTGGAATATTTGTTTCAAGCAATTGTGAAAAACGTCCTTGTAATTCTTCTACTTTCTTTGTAAACATTTCTGAACTATCTTCACCATAGTATTGTAAATATTCTGATTTAAATAATTCAGGATAATTTGAATGAATGTACATTCCCCAACATAATGTTTTTTGTTCAAATAAATATTTTTCTTTGCTTTGTTCAGGTGCACTTTTTTCATAATTACAAACCGAAGGTTCTAGGGCTTGGCCCGTACCATTTTCAGAATTATCATTTTTAGAATCGGGCGAAGCCCTGGAACTTTCCGTTCGATTTTGTGTCATATTAACATTATATGCTTCAAAATCACAATAAATAGTAAAGGGTACTTTATTTTTGAAATACCATTTATTATATTCTAAATAATCATCTTTTGGAAACGTGTTTCTGACTGCTTCATTTTGTTGACAATTCTCCAAATGTCTATTCATTTCTTCTAAAGTTCTAAAACTTGTCATACATTGAAGACAAGGAAAATTTTTATTATCTGAAGTTTTTGTAAATATAGAAACATCTTTACACAATATAAAATGACCCTGATAATATAATATATTCGCTTGTGCTGGTTGTTTTGACTGTTCTAGTTTTTCAAATTCATCTTTATATATTTCATGTGTTTCATTAATTTCTTTTGTAATATTAAATGTATTTTGATAATAATTTTGATTTAATATTTGTAGCTGATAAATATATTCTTTATCATATTGTTCTTTATATTGTTGTAGACATTTTTTTAAACATTCATTTAATCGGAGCGAAGCTCCTCTGGCTTTAGCCGATTCTTTATTTTCTTCATTATTTAATTCTTTATTATTTAATTTTTTATTATTTTCTTCATTTAGTTTTTGAATTGTTTCTATCTTATTTTGATATTTATGGTGATATTCTTGTAGTAACATTTTTGTTTGTTGTTGATAATCTATTTTACATTTTTGTAAACTTTTATTTAAATTTTCTAATTTTTGTTGATATTCTGAAGATAAAGATGAATATTTGTAATTATAATCATCAGTACGTCCTTTATAATTATTATGATTAATCATTATTGGTGATAGTGTTTTAACAAGTTCAAATTTTTCAGTACATATTATATTTCCTTGGTAAAAAATATTATGATGCATGTAATTTCCTCTATCATTATATACTATTTCTGATTGACATAAATTTTTATTATTCAAATAAAATTTTTTTGAATCTGAGTAAAGTGGAATAATTTTACCAATAGAAACATAATTCACATTTAATTCAAAAACATTTACTTCAATTAAATTTTTATTCTTTTTATGAAACTTTATTAACCTATTATAATCATATGGAAATTCATGTAAACCATCCGAAAGATCAAATTCATTTATATATTCTTCTTTATTATAATGACTTAGTCTTTCTTTATGATATTCTGCAGGATGTAAATGTGCTATAATACTCCACAGAAAACAATAATCATCTTCATTTTTTATGTTGATTATTTGTGGTGAACTGAAAGGTAAAGGAACATAACTACCACCAGTATTATTTTTATATTTATCAATTACTATTTTCTTAGATAGTATTTTAACAAATCTCCAACCAGATTCACGTAACTGGGCTTCAATTATACAATTTTCTAATTTAAGTATCATCGATTGAAATATGGGTTGTATATTATTTACATTATGAATTTCTTGTGACTTTGTAAAATGTCCTTGTATTATTTCTTCAGGAATTCCATCAGATCCATTTTTTGTATAAAGTACTTCTACATTCATATAACATTTGAAAGATTTCTTAAATATATTATAAAAGTTGGTTAGAATATCAGAAAAAGTTTTATCGGTTTCATTATATTCAACGGGCGAAGCCCTGAAAGACATCTTTGATGTCCCGCGAACCGATTCATTAAATAAATATTTTATATCTGTTAATGGCGAAGCCCTGGAAGACATCTTTGATGTCCCGTGTTCCGCTTCATCGGTTCGTTCAGCTTCATCAAATTCATCAGTATCGCTAAATAAATATCTTCCATCTGGTACGGGCGAAGCCCTAGAACCTTCGGTTTGTATGGTCTCATCTTCACTATTAAAAACTTTTTTATATTCCGAATGTGAATAATCATCAAACATTTTTTAACTTTTATATCAGTAGGCAATGTTTCTAGATAGTTTTTATAACTATTTAATTTTAATATATTTCCTTCATCAACTCGTTCTACATTTTGTAAATGCAATTTACTATTTAAATGAGATTGATCACTTCTTTTTGTTTGCAATTTTTTTTTACATAAGTTACAATAAAACTTGGTATTTTCCATTTTTTTAATTTTTTTAGAGAAAATTTAAGAAAAAATTTGTGTTTTAATTTTAGATATAAACATTTTAATATCAAGAACTTCAGTGTTATTTTATATTATTATATATTACACGTTCTTTAGTTATTTTTTTTCTTTATCATATTAAGTTTAATCATATTAAGTTTAATCATATTAAGTTTTATCATATTAAGTTTTATCATATTAAGTTTTATCATATTAAGTTTCATCATATAATGTTTCATCATATAATGTTTTATCAAAAGATAATTTAAATTTATTTTCACTAACTATTGATTCTTCATCATCATAAATTGATTCTTCATTATCATAAATTGATTCTTTATCATCATCATAAATTACACTTTTTGGGAATGGTATCCAATCCCAAAAAGTGTAATTTATGATGATGATAAAGAATCAATTTATGATAATGAAGAATCAATTTATGATGATGAAGAATCAATAGTTAGTGAAAATAAATTTAAATTATCTTTTGATAAAACATTATATGATGAAACATTATATGATGAAACTTAATATGATAAAACTTAATATGATAAAACTTAATATGATTAAACTTAATATGATAAAGAAAAAAATAACTAAAGAACGTGTAATATATAATAATATAAAATAACACTCAAGTCCTTGATATTAAAATGTTTATATCTAAAATTAAAACACAAATTTTTTCTTAAATTTTCTCTAAAAAAATAAAAAAAATGGAAAATACCAAGTTTTATTGTAACTTATGTAAAAAAAAATTGCAAACAAAAAGAAGTGATCAATCTCATTTAAATAGTAAATTGCATTTACAAAATGTAGAACGAGTTGATGAAGGAAATATATTAAAATTAAATAGTTATAAAAACTATCTAGAAACATTGCCTACTGATATAAAAGTTAAAAAAATGTTTGATGATTATTCACATTCGGAATATAAAAAAGTTTTTAATAGTGAAGATGAGACCATACAAACCGAAGGTTCTAGGGCTTCGCCCGTACCAGATGGAAGATATTTATTTAGCGATACTGATGAATTTGATGAAGCTGAACGAACCGATGAAGCGGAACACGGGACATCAAAGATGTCTTCCAGGGCTTCGCCATTAACAGATATAAAATATTTATTTAATGAATCGGTTCGCGGGACATCAAAGATGTCTTTCAGGGCTTCGCCCGTTGAATATAATGAAACCGATAAAACTTTTTCTGATATTCTAACCAACTTTTATAATATATTTAAGAAATCTTTCAAATGTTATATGAATGTAGAAGTACTTTATACAAAAAATGGATCTGATGGAATTCCTGAAGAAATAATACAAGGACATTTTACAAAGTCACAAGAAATTCATAATGTAAATAATATACAACCCATATTTCAATCGATGATACTTAAATTAGAAAATTGTATAATTGAAGCCCAGTTACGTGAATCTGGTTGGAGATTTGTTAAAATACTATCTAAGAAAATAGTAATTGATAAATATAAAAATAATACTGGTGGTAGTTATGTTCCTTTACCTTTCAGTTCACCACAAATAATCAACATAAAAAATGAAGATGATTATTGTTTTCTGTGGAGTATTATAGCACATTTACATCCTGCAGAATATCATAAAGAAAGACTAAGTCATTATAATAAAGAAGAATATATAAATGAATTTGATCTTTCGGATGGTTTACATGAATTTCCATATGATTATAATAGGTTAATAAAGTTTCATAAAAAGAATAAAAATTTAAT
This sequence comes from Prostheceraeus crozeri, assembly GCA_907163375.1. Taxonomy (NCBI): domain Eukaryota; kingdom Metazoa; phylum Platyhelminthes; order Polycladida; family Euryleptidae; genus Prostheceraeus; species Prostheceraeus crozeri. Next base: position 312,958 of record CAJQUW010008405.1, read on the forward strand.
TGAAGTAAATTTTTTTGAATTAAATGTGAATTATGTTTCTATTGGTAAAATTATTCCACTTTACTCAGATTCAAAAAAATTTTATTTGAATAATAAAAATTTATGTCAATCAGAAATAGTATATAATGATAGAGGAAATTACATGCATCATAATATTTTTTACCAAGGAAATATAATATGTACTGAAAAATTTGAACTTGTTAAAACACTATCACCAATAATGATTAATCATAATAATTATAAAGGACGTACTGATGATTATAATTACAAATATTCATCTTTATCTTCAGAATATCAACAAAAATTAGAAAATTTAAATAAAAGTTTACAAAAATGTAAAATAGATTATCAACAACAAACAAAAATGTTACTACAAGAATATCACCATAAATATCAAAATAAGATAGAAACAATTCAAAAACTAAATGAAGAAAATAATAAAAAATTAAATAATAAAGAATTAAATAATGAAGAAAATAAAGAATCGGCTAAAGCCAGAGGAGCTTCGCTCCGATTAAATGAATGTTTAAAAAAATGTCTACAACAATATAAAGAACAATATGATAAAGAATATATTTATCAGCTACAAATATTAAATCAAAATTATTATCAAAATACATTTAATATTACAAAAGAAATTAATGAAACACATGAAATATATAAAGATGAATTTGAAAAACTAGAACAGTCAAAACAACCAGCACAAGCGAATATATTATATTATCAGGGTCATTTTATATTGTGTAAAGATGTTTCTATATTTACAAAAACTTCAGATAATAAAAATTTTCCTTGTCTTCAATGTATGACAAGTTTTAGAACTTTAGAAGAAATGAATAGACATTTGGAGAATTGTCAACAAAATGAAGCAGTCAGAAACACGTTTCCAAAAGATGGTTATTTAGAATATAATAAATGGTATTTCAAAAATAAAGTACCCTTTACTATTTATTGTGATTTTGAAGCATATAATGTTAATATGACACAAAATCGAACGGAAAGTTCCAGGGCTTCGCCCGATTCTAAAAATGATAATTCTGAAAATGGTACGGGCCAAGCCCTAGAACCTTCGGTTTGTAATTATGAAAAAAGTGCACCTGAACAAAGCAAAGAAAAATATTTATTTGAACAAAAAACATTATGTTGGGGAATGTACATTCATTCAAATTATCCTGAATTATTTAAATCAGAATATTTACAATACTATGGTGAAGATAGTTCAGAAATGTTTACAAAGAAAGTAGAAGAATTACAAGGACGTTTTTCACAATTGCTTGAAACAAATATTCCAATGATGCCATTAACAGAAAAAGAAAAAATTAATTTTGTTAATGAAACAAATTGTTATTACTGTGGAAAAGAATTTGCAAAAAATTATAAAAATGGCAGAGGTAGATATCTTGATAAGGTAAAAGATCATGATCATCTAAATGGATTATATAGAGGTGCAGCACATAATTCTTGTAATCTTAATGCTAATAAATTTAAATATAACTTTGTTCCTCTATATTTCTATAATGGTTCTAAATATGATTTCCATCTAGTAATGAAAGATTTATTTTCATCTGAAAAATTACAACAACAACAAATAAATGTACTATGTAAAACAGAAGAAGAATATTTTTCAATGCAATTAGGTTGTATTAGAATTTCAGATGCATTTAGATTTTTTACTCCTTATTCATTAGATGTTATGGGAAAAACTTTGAAATCTGAACAATGTAAAATATTAAATAAATATAATTTAAAACCTTTAAAAGGAATATTTCCGTATGAGTATATAGCCTGCGGCTCACAGTCGACCTATGGTTCACAGTCGAAGACTGATATAACTGGAGATAAAACCTGCGGTCCACAGTCGAAGACTGATTTTAATTCTGTGAATAAAATTATGGAAGAAAAACAACTTCCTCCAATAAATAAATTTAAATCAACATTAAAACAATCACAATTATCTGACGAAGACTATGCAGAAGCTGAAAAGAATTGGAGAGAGTTAAATTGTAAAACAATGTATGATTATACAATGAAATATCTTCAGATAGATGTGTTAATACTAGCTGATCTTTTTGAAAACTTTCGTGATATGTGTTTAGAATATTACGGAATAGATCCATGTTATTGTTATTCTACACCAGGTTTAACATGGCTAGCAGGATTAAAACATACTGGTGTTCAAGCCGATGGCTCTAGGACAAAGTCCGTTAAACTTAAACATTATAAAGAAAATACATATGATAAATTATTATTTTTTGAATCTGGAATTAGAGGTGGAGTTTCATCAGTTTTAGGTAATCGTTATGTACAGTGTTACAATAAAAAAGTAAATCCTGATGATTATGGAATAATGAAACCTTTATCTCCAGAAGAAAGTGATCAGTTTATAAAATTGTTTAATCAAAATATAGAAGGACTTATATCAAATGAAGATAGTCAAGCAGCAGTTGATGAAATCATGAGAGAAAACTATTTGTTATATTATGATTTTAATAGCTTATATTCTTCTTGCATGATACAAGAATTACCAACAGGTGAAATGTCATGGTGTAATATTCGTACGACATCAGAGATGTCTACTAGGGCTTCGCCCGTTCTTGATTATCAAAGAACATATGATGGTGAAAATAATTTTGGTTATGTATATGAAGTTGATTTAGTATACCCTGATTATATAAAAGACGCAACAAAATAGTATCCTTTCTGTCCCGAAAACAAAATTCCTAATATAGAAGATTTTTCAGATTATCAAAAATCTTTAATTCCTAAAAAATACAGACCAACAAAAAAACTTATGTTAACACAAAGCAATAAAGGAAAGTATGTTGTTGAAGGAAGAATGCTAGATTGGTATTTAGATCATGGAATGATTCTCACCAAAATACATCGAAAACTATTTTATCAAAAATCTAGGTGGTTAAAAAATTATATAGAGTTCAATATTGAAAAACGTAAAATAGCTAAAAGAAATAAAGATGATTTTGGAAACGTGTTCTTCAAATTAATGAATAATGCATTTTATGGTAAGACTTTAGAAAATGTGCGTAATAGACAAAATATTGAAATAGTTTATGATAAAGATAGGTTTCAAAATTTAACAAGGAAACCTACATATAAAAGAACTACTAGATTTAGTGATGAACTATGTGCTGTACATTTACGTCGAATTAGCGTAAAACATGATAAGTTTAATTTTATTGGTTTCACTATATTAGAATTAGCTAAACTATTTATGTATAGATTTATATATGATTATTTAGCACCTGCTTATGGCAAAAACTATAAATTACACTTTACAGATACCGATTCTGTTTTCTTAGAATTAACAATACCGTATAATTCTACACTTGATGAAGAAATAGATAAAATAAAAGATATCATTCATCCTTCTGATTTATGTAAAGTAAAAGATGAATTAGAAGGAAATGAAGATTTCATAACAGAAGCTATATTTTTAAAATCTAAATGTTACTGTTATGATACAACTAATAATATTAAAACACATAAAACATTAAAAGGAATTTCAAAGGCATCAGTGGCTAATCAAATAACATTTCAAGATTATAAAAATGTATTATTTAATAATGAAATAAAAACAGCATGTAATTATAGACTTAATTCAAAAAAACATAACATGTATTTAAAAGAAGAACATAAATTAGCATTAGATCCATTTGATGATAAAAGAAAAATTTTACCTGATGGAATAACTACTGAACCTTTTTAATTTTCTAATTTCTAAGATAGACAAATTTGATATATATATAAAATAAAAAAATATTGTAACACTATATTTGTATATTTTTATCACTCCGCGAAAATATTTTCGATAACTCTTTCATGAATTTTTTTATCAATATTAATTGTAATGAAGCCATAATCTTTTGACCAAGCATTATTACACGATTGTTTAAATTCATCTTTATTTCTTACGCATAAATCTCTTAACAAATCACTTAAGTTTCTTGCATTTATTTCAAATAGTATAAATATATTTGCATTCTTTCTAATAACACTTCCGTCTAATGAATACATACTTTGTGTTAAATAAAATACACTACAGTTATTATGTCTACCTCTTGTGAAATAATTTCTCTGAACTGACTGATTTCTATCATTAACACAATCATCAAAAATTACACAATGTTTCATTGTTTTATCTAGTTTACTAGGATCTTGCATATTACCACTATCATCTATTAATTGTATCTTTATATGGTTATTTTTATTAGATTCTACTAACTGATTATTTTTTGCTGCTTCTTCACACCACGAACTTATTTCTTCTTCATCTTCAGATTTTTCATATTCTTTGAATAATGAAGCAATTGCTGTTTTTTTAAGATTATTTTCAAATCCATATTTTAAAAATTGATAGACGGGTTGTTCTGCCGTTGTTGTATAAATTATAAGATTGTTATAATCCAAAAAATTTGGAGTCGTCAAAATTTTAAACAATAGATACGTTTTTCCACATCCTGATCTTCCACAAATAACTGACAAAACTTTATTAGATAAATTTGGATGATGATTAAATTTAAGTTTTTTTTTATTTAATGGTAGTACTTCACTCATTTTTTAATAAAAAAATTTATTTTTATTTTATTTTTGTTTTTAAAGAAGAAGAAAATTAAACTTCTCTAGCTTCGCGTGGGAGTTTATACCTCTCGAACGGGAGTTTATACCTCCCGAACCAAAAGATCTATCATAATCTCTTCACCTCCAAAATTTATTTCTTGTCCTTTCTCATCAGTGATTCTAATGCCAATGTTGTTAATAGTTTTTCTTGTAATAGGAAAATATATTAATGTTTGTGGAATTACATTTAGTCTATGACCAATGGGTACAGTAAAAGCTGGAAAACTGAATATTAAATTTGATAATTTACCATTTATATATCCTCCTTCAATAATGTCACAATGTACAACAATTGAATTTATTTCAGTTATTTTTGGAATCTTCTCACCTAAATGATAACCTTGACTATAGGTTTGTTTATTAAATCCTAATAGCTTTGACAATGATCTATCATGATTAAAATCAACTTGATGATTTTCGTCTAAAGTAAGAGAAAATTTATTAACTGCCGGTTCAACTGCAAAATGTAATTGTTTCTTATCTTTAAATGGTATACCTAAATGTCTCTTAATTTCATTTGATATTGTTTCAACTTCGTAAGAACCAGGAAGAAAAGTTAGTATTTTCCATGTTTTACCTTTATCAGTAGAATATCTAAATTGATCATTCACATCTTTGATAACGTTTTGAATAGTGTTAAATGTAGAGAAACTAGTCAATGCAATTTGATAATTTTTATTTTGTTCCAAATGTAGAATGGGTTCTAAATTACAAGTGTGTGATGAAGTAGTTGTTATAATTTTTAATGTCGTACTAAATTTTGATGAACCCAAAATCTCTGTTAGATTTTCTAAATGATTATTAATTTTGTCTAAATCTGCTGAACACATTTTTAAACTTAAAAAATCAAATAAATATTTTTTTATGAAATATTTTTTTTATAAAAAATTAAAAACAACAACATATTTCAGCTACGGGCGAAGCCCTTAAAGACATCAGAGATGTCCGGTTATACTTTTATAATCCTCTTCATTTAGAATCTTCTTTTCTAACAGTCTTTTCAATATAGCATGAATTTCATTGAAACTAGAATTATGTCCTTCTTTTATTGCAGATATTAAAATATTTAATCTATTTAGTAATTCTTGTGGATCATCTGGTAAAAATATGGTTGTTTCTGTTTTCTGTTTTTCAGATAAACCTTTTCCTACTTTAACTGCCGTTGATAATAAATTTTCTAATTGTTTATAACGTCTAAGAGTTTTTACTGCACCAACTCTATCTAACATAGCTTTATATTTTATAAGATCATCTACAGCATAATTATTTAAATCTGCTCCTCTTAAAAGATTAACAAAATTTCTATCTAAATTAAAAGGAGATTTATCTGGTGAAAAAATTATACCTCGAAAAGGTTGTGGAAATATTTCTTTTTGTCCGAGATAAAATCTAGGTATTGTTTTTCCATCTATAAATGAAATAGAATGTTCAAATTGCATAGATTTTGGTAATTTCTTATTAATGTTTGATTCTAGTAATCCATAGTCATCTAATATAGTTTTGTGCTCTGGATCTGTTATATCAATTTGTTTATCATTATTTGTACTTTCTTTTTCAAGAGTTTTAAATGGTTCGACAGTTTTTTCATAATCAGTTTTTACTTGCTCGGTTTGCTGCATTTTTTCATACATATCAGATTGAATACCAGCTTTTATCATTCTATGTTGAAGATGATTTTCTTTCATAATATTTCTTTGTTTTATTAACTCTTCTAATTGTTCAATTCTTTTTTGATTATCAGCTTTAATTTTATCCATTTTTAAAATATAATATTTGAATTTTGTGGTAACATTGGAATACAACAAAAACATTTTACTGAACAAATTATTTTTTTATTGCTTTGTTGTTTGACATCTTTTCGTTTAAAGTTTTCTCGTTTAAAGTTTTCCTGTTTTAAGTTTTGTTTAATAAAGTTTTGTTTAATAAAGTTTTGCTTAAATTTTCGCTTAAAGTTTTTAGCTCTTCTAAAAAAATTTTGTCATTTTCTTCATTAGAAATTTTGCCATCATTAGAAATTTTGCCATCCTGTTTATTCTTATCATCAACTTTTTCGGACTGTAATTGAAAGGTTTGATTTACTTCATTAGCTATTTGATCAAATTTTTCAATCTCATCTAACGTAATAACATTATCATCACATACTCTTTGAAAGTAGTAATGTAGTTTATCATAGACTTCTTTAATATGTAAATGCTTAGTTTTTAATGATTTTCGTTTCTTAGTTATTAAAGATTTATCTAACATTGTAACAAGTGAAGTTGCAAAAACACCCGTACCTGTTAAAGCTGTAGCAACTACTGGAATTACTAAAACACCTGAAGATATAACAATTGTCAAAGCACCTAAACTTATTGTTAAGAATATGCCAATTCCTTGTGTTACATTCTTAACTTTAGTCCATCTCTTTCTTAATTTTTTATAATGCTCTAGTCTTAATAATAATTGAGATTCCTTATCTTTCATATACCTAACTCTATCTTTGTGTTTTTCTTTATTCATTTTTTCAATGTTAATCTTTTCAATGTCCATTAAAGTAGAACTACGTTCATATGATAACGAAGGATATATTCTTGAGGTTCCTTCCATTTCTGAAGTTCCTTCCACTTTTGTTTCTTCCATTTTTAAAGAAATATTTTTAGTCACATGATATATTTTGAAAACCTGAAAGATGGATAAAATTCATGAATTTGAAATTCTCAACTTTTATGATTTTTGGTGTCCTGGAACGGTCATGATTTTGGGAGCAAAATGTCATAATCACAAATTTTGAGATTCTCAACTTTTATGATTTTTGGTGTCCGGTTTTACATGACCTGGAACGGTCATGATTTAAGCGAGAAAATTGTAATTCTCAAATTTTGAGATTCTTAACTTTTATGATTTTTTCGGTGTCCTGCAACGGTCATGATTTAAGCGGGGGGTGAAAATTGTAATTCTCAAATTTTGAGATTTTGAAAATTTGAAAAATTGGGTATTTTTAAAAACGCTTAAATTTTCGCCCTTCGGCCTTCGGCCACGTGAAATTTGAAGTCTACCTAAATTTTTGAAATTTTTGAAATTTTGATTTTTTTGAAAAACCCGCAAAAGTGTGACATCCGGCGCAAGCGAAGCGAAGCGAAGCGAAGCGAAGCGTCGCGCCGGATGTCACACTATATACTACTACCGCGTTCGGTCTTGAGACTAATTTGGGTCTTAATTCTTGGAAATGTGTACCCTGCATTCTAATGAAAGCCCGTTTTCCAGTTAGTAATGGAAGACTGAAAATCGGCTACTTCAAAATTTTTAGAAACCTGGAGCATTCTCATTTCATTCCGTTCGCTTTTGCCAATTATTCGATCTCTTAGGAATGTAAATGTTGATTTATGCAATGCTTAGATTTCTATTACTTAATCGATCGTGAAGTTGAAGTAAATTGCCAGGAATTCACTTATAATTGTAGGGCGGCGCTAGAGAAACTAACCTTGCTGCAAGAACAGAATCAGAAAACTTGTGACATGGATCAAGTTTCGGCAGAAATGAAGCAAATTCAACACCTCCTAACTGATCTCCGAGAGCGGGAAGCACGGGGAGATGTAAGTTACGTCATCTATGATTGAGGAGAGAAATTGTCCCGAGTAATCATCGAAAGTATATTATGCAATGCATGTTTTGTAAACATGAACTCAACTACTAGTTTGTTCGTCGCACGATTCTTCAGGGAATAACTTTCAAGCGTATGGTAGCCGGTCAAGGGATTATTTGACTAGATTTAACTGTTGACCTTAAAGAGGATTATAAATAGTCATATACAGTCGAACCTCTGTATAGTGAACCTCTACAAAGTGACCTCTACAAAGTGAATCTCTCCTCATAGTGAATTATATTTTTTCGATCCCATCAAAAATGGTATACTTTGCGCTTTTTACATATCTCTACATAGTGAATATATTATTTAGTCTCTTAATTGTCTCAGCCTCTACATAGTGAATATTTTACATCAAACATCTATTGATCTTTATATAATTTGTAGTTAATGCGCATCCCATGTACATGTACTACCTTTATTGAGACGAGTGGTTCGATGATAGGCCTACTTATTGCTCCAAAGTTTCCTGCGTTATTAAAATCTGAGTCTACAATCTAAATTTAGATACAAATCAATAGTCAATGTAGCTAATAGCCTCAAGTTAACGTGCGCTTTCTTGCGTTTTCAAACGTACCGACTGTTGAGTCAGATCAGGGAATTCTTTGAAAAGAAAAGTGACCGTGCAACAACAAGCTTTTGATCGAGTAGAAAACATGATTTCTTCTGTTGACGAGCGACGTACTGTACAGATTCGTATTGACAGTTATTTCCATCGTTCATCATTAATAATGTATGTAGCTTATACTGTATACAGTACTGATTATTTTATAGTAGTTACATTTTGCATCTTGAGTTCACATCATCATTTAATATGACATTGTGATGCAATCATACAATACAGTATTACTGGTTATTGCCCCTATAAAATTTGTTTTCTTAATACATGTATTAGTTTTAATGGTTTGGTATGATTGTTTTGACTTTATATGCTTACTTCAAAACCAATATAACATAAAATTTTAGAAAACCTTATAGTGAATTTTTTATCTGGTCCTTTGAAATTCACTATGTAGAGGTTCGAATGTATGACCTTTTTGTGGTCATTTCTCGATGTAGTGAACAATTTAGTATGCTTTGACGGGTATATGTGTAATTTAGTAACTTGTGTATTAGTTGGCATGTAATGAAAGATGGAGTGAGCAATAGCTTGGAATTTTGGAAAATGTTGATTTTGTAGTTCTACTATAGTGGTCAAAATACTTAGTGTCATGTGACATCTCACACCGATATTGTTGAAATCTAAGTTATAAGATATAATTTAACATCAGATATTAAATGTGTCGTTTTTTTCTATTAAGCCCGATATGCACCTATTGAAGTTTTGAACATTTTGGAATCCCACTGATCTATTCAGGTAAAATGTGCAAGCTTTTGAGTATAGGAAAATGCAGCACTCGTGAAATATGCTTAAAGAAATTGTATACTCTGTGCACCTAACGCCATTTTTTGAACATTTTTAGCGTCAATTCTGACAAATCCATGGTGTTATTTGTAGATCTTTTTTTATCAAAAGGATAATAATAGAAGTCGCTTATTTGATCACAGCCTCAATATTGAGAATGGCGGACTAGAACTAGAATTTCACCAATGGTAATCCTACGTTTTCAAGACTAACCCAGACGTGCCAAGTAGTCTGGACATGAACAAATCTGTCGTGGTAATAGCCATTTCTTTGGTAAATTTCGAAATCAGAAATGTTTTTATGTTTATTATTTTCAATAAAAAGAGGCATGCGTTGTAAATGCAGCTCAAAAATCAATATATCACGTCTTTTTGATGGAATTTTCATTTACCACATGGAAAATTTGAAATGTACCACAGCAATTATTTTCAAATGTAATTGATATCAGTGCTGTCTTCAGCACTTTTCGCCAAAAATATTCCACCTGTAATGATTGTATGATCATACAACACATACTACATTGTAGGATCATGTACAACTGTAAATAAACATAAATGAAAACTAAGACAGCCCTGATATAATTCAATGCCGGTTAAGTCAAACTCATGGTAATAATACAATATCGAGTGAACATTGATAATAATCTGCTTTCAATGACAAAGAAATAAGCTTAAAAATGTAAGTGGATAAAATGCGACTACACCATTCAGTCGCTGACTTACGTGGTGGAACCTGTGGGTATCCATTTTTAGCTTCATAAAAAAGGAAAATAGGCTTTCATTTACATAGTGATTTCAATCATGATGGCCTTAATTTCACAATCAAGACAGTCAATGACTCAATCAGAGTTTGTTTCTCTGGAAGATTCAGCTCTTTTGAAGCACAAATATCTTGTTTAAGCAATTAGATTGAGGTCGTTGCGAATACACATACATTTCTAATCTGCTGTGTTTGGCTATCAAAATTCTGAAAATTGCAGTAGCACCTCTGTATTGCAAAAACATCAGATAAAAGTATGGAAAATAGAAGTACTTATCGACCAGGATTTTTTGGCGTCAAGCAAAAAAATCAAATTAAACTTCTTTAAGGTGATTTTAGTGAAAAAGCACAAAATCTATTAGAAGCGTTTTGACATCAGGTTTATTTCATTGCTTGAATTTTTGAGGAAGCATGACTCCCCCATTTTGACATTGCGATTAACGAAACAAGGCTACTCTCGTTAAGTTGTGCGATGTAAGAATTTAACCAGAGAAGGATGAGAAAAAGTCCTTGAGATCTGATGTATTTCCTTTGACAAGCGACACCTTTCGCTGTTTTTTGATAGCCTAAGTTAGTGCGCATGTGATAAAACGCTGCTTTTTGCAAACAAATTTTGTACAGTGTAGTAATTTCTTTCTTTGATATTTCATTTTTATTATTCTAGGTTCCTATCTACTTCTTTTATTCATCATTATTATCTTAATTGTCGTTTTATTATGTACACGTATTTCATATTTCCACTTATGTGCGGGCATGGGCCGCAATATTATTATCAATCAACTCTCATAGCGACCTAGTTGTCATCGACAGGACTCTGAATACACGTCGTGACATCGAAATTATTCTGATGCCTGTCGTCGTCCTGCCACTCCTGGGTCTTGTTTCATAAAACTGCTACCACTGACAAACTGGTAACTTACCAGTAGAATGCTGGTACTACCAGTGAGGTTATTCTATTTCATAAAAGACTGGTAAATCTCGAAATTCGCTGGTATTAGCGTTACCAGTGAAAGTCGGATATCTATTGGAATCTCACGTGTGACACACACACACATGTGCTGTGATAAATAGGCATCGTTTGATAGCCAGACAATGTGAGACATTGCAGCAATCAGTTATAGTGAGAGCTTAATTAATAGATGCAGCAAATCGATAAGCTCGCTGTCTACCATGATTTATTTACTGAAATACTCAAAAACCGATTTTATAAAAGCAAAGGAAAGAATGTATTGCATCGTCGTTTTTGGTTTCAAGTGTGAGGGTTTACAGTTCAAAAATGAGAGATAAAAAATGTTGGAAGGCGAAAAGTTTACGATTTACGGAAATATTGTATCACTATATTATCTAATGAGTGTATTTCAATTACGTAGAATAATATTAGGACAACTTCTAATTATCATTAATTGCTACAGAGCAACAACATCAGAGCTACAGAGTCTGACATTCAATAGATTCTTATGTCTTCCAATCGTGTCGCACATCAATGTGCCGTGCATTATTCGAGAGCTTTCATTCTCAGCTTTGAAATGAGGTGTGATAGATTTACATCTGTTATTGCATTTGCTGAGCAGTGCTCAAAATGTAAAATTCACTAAATTTGCGGATTTGCAATTTTTCAATAAGAAAACATGTGAGCATGATAAAGAATAGCTCACGGGGAGAACGATATTTTTTGTGAGTTCTCTTTTGATATGCATGTACTCGTTATCAAAATCGGTGAACTAGGAAATAATTAGTTATTACATCTTCAACATTATTTACATACATTTTTCTCATTGCCGCTAAAGTACATAAACAACATGTTAGATGAACGAAGGTTCAAAACAAAACAATTAGCGAAGTCATGTCTTTGTTCTCTCACAGCGACTGCAAATTTTTTTTACCTTGCATGTTTGTGTACTTTAGTGGTATAATGAGAAAAAAATGTTGAAGGTATTAGAAAAAGAACTACACTGTATTGAACTTATTTGAATAAAACTTGCATATTAACACTCCTTATATCGCAAGGACTCTGAAGATACCAAACATGAACATTTTTTGTGAAAAAGTGACAATATGACATTTTCAGTCAAAAGAGTCATCATTTTGTGATAACTTCACGATATCACTAATTATTTCCTAGTTCACCGATTTTGATAACGAGTACATGCATATCAAAAGAGAACTCACAAAAAATATCGTTCTCCCCGTGAGCTCTTCTTTATCATGCTCACATGTTTTCTTATTGAAAAATTGCAAATTCGTAAAATTTAGTGAATTTTACATTTTGAGCACTGCTCAGCAAATGCAATAACAGACATAAATCTATCACACCTCATTTCAAAGCTGAGAATGAAAGCTCTCGAATAATGCAAGGTACATTCATGTGCGACACGATTGGAAGACATGAGAATCTATTGAATGTAAGAGACATTCAGGTGGTCCGATTGTTATTATCAGCTCTGTAATTGTGCCATTACTTTTCCACACTGGTTAAATAGGCCTGTTCCTATTCTAATATAATTCGCATACATCGGCTGAGGGTACGACGTTGCACAAACTAAGATAATATCATTGCATGCTTCTTCATATAGTGGCCTAGGAAAGTGAAACACCCTGTATATTAGAAAGATAATAGACTTTTCAATAGTACATTGTTCGTAAACAATTTTTAAGCGTCATTTTTTAAATGACATCTCCCTCATATCGAACCTTTTGAAGTTGGAATAAAAAATATATTGCACCGAATTTTTTCAAATATACGAAGTTGAATATTGATAATAAATGATTAATTACAAAAATGTATTGATATGCGATTAATCACACTGGTAACTACATTGCACCCTGATTGAATGACTGGTAAGACACTGTCAAATTTTACCACCAATTCTTTACCAGTTACCAGCTTATCAATACTTTATGAAATCTATTTTGACAACTGGTAAAATATCAAGCGACTTTTATCACCAACGGCTTCAGATTCATGTTTTGCAGTAACCAGTGTTTCTTGAAACAGAATTTTACTTGCCAGTGGTAAATTACCCGTTACTAGTGTTTTATGGGACCTGGAGGAGCATCCCAACTTGCACAAAAGGTTCATTCACACCAGGCGCGGAGCGTCATCACGTATCAGGATTTTAATTGGGAACCATTGGAATCCGATGGAGCTGTTCGTAAGGGGATGCGCTTGATCGTGTCGGATTATTCTGATCGGACGAATATCAAAAGCCTTAAAAAAGGCCGACATCAATTTAGATTACATGAATTTTGTAGGCGTTGCGTAAGTAAAGCATCACTTTCTACATATTGGTTTGGTCATGTCTAAGTCTATCCGCTCGCTAATCATGTGCAATATTATCATCCAACAGATAATAATATGATCAGGTTTTTTTTGGTCATTGAACATTTCGCTAGTTGGCAGCAATATTACTAAAATATCCACCAACTCTTCATAATTTTCCATCAATAAAAGTATGGTAGTTTCGATTGTGAAATGACTACATTGTGCATATGCATAAATGTAAATCTGGTTGTACGAGTAAATTTGATTGAATGTATTGTAATGAGTAAACAAGCATATTTTTCAAAGAAGAATTGTGTCAGTTACGCAAGTTAGGCCAGTACTGGACTATTTTGCTATATTTCTTTGCCGCATGTGTTCAAGTTGATCATTTTTTCCATGAAAGAACCGCATTGTTGGTGTGAGCTCACTAACTGCTGCCGCCATAAAAGCCCCAATCCACAAAGATAATGATCATTGTAAATAACCTTAGTCAAATGATTTTTGAGATGATGAACTGATCCACTTGCATTATGAAAATAATTAATAGTGGCATGACATCAGTAATGGCGCCTGAAAATGGTTGCATTGAAATAACAAACAAAATAAATGTAGAGAGATCTAATTATTATGAATGCAATTAAATGTTACTTACTTTAACATGAAACTAATAAATAGATAAATTTTTGTGTTTGACAAACACATTAATTATCCCACAGTCCACTTTTGCTGAGTGTCAGATGTAGTAGTTCAGTAAGCTATGAGTGGGCAGAAAAGCTAAAAATAATTTCTGCCAATCTAGAACAAAAATTAATTTTCGCAAAACGGAAGAGCAAAACTCTGCATGATGCATGCATTATTAACATCATGTATTATGTTATGATCTGACGTGTGTTCTTGATAACTTACAATGTTGAAATATTAAATAATTAATTTTCAGCAGTGTCATGTAGCTGATAGCAATCTTTATATTTGTACGATTAGTGTAATAATTTGTTAATTCGAAAGCGTGATGCCATATGCAATCGGAAAATATATATATAGCAATAGCCTTTCATAAGTATTCTTCTGCGGCCCGTTGCGCACAGATGATGAAGTCACCAAAGGAATGCACATCGCATATAGATCAGACATTTTAGCCAAATTGATTAAAACATGCTTCATTTAAATGGAAATTTCACGACGAATATGATGGCTACGATCAGTTGTGGCACGTAAAATGGATACTCAGGCTTGCCTCGTGCAGCTGTTGAAATCAAAGCGTGTGTGAATCGCATGATTCGTGGCAATAGACTAGATTGACCATTGGACAGAGTACTCCGATTTGCACCAAGCCCGGTAGAAATTTAAGGAAGGAAAAGTGGCTAGAAAATGAGTAAAATCATTGACATATGAATATATTGTCAATGGAAAGCGTGATTTAGACAGAAAGACAATCTAAACTAGGGGCGCCTAATCATCATGTGATACATGGGAATGAGGATTTAAGTTGAAGATATTAAAGCCTACTAGTGGCTCGAAAAAACCATTTCATAATATGAAAGGGCTGTCGAAATTGTGTTTCGGAGAAATATGCCACAACAACGTCAAATTATTTAAATTTTAATTGCTCAGAATTTCCATAAATATATAAAAATGATATTAAGTCAATACAAAAATAACGAGATGTCGACTATTGTCAATGGCTGCACAGTGTATCAACGTAGGCCGGAGCCGCTCAGCTCAGCAGCAGCAAATATTTGCGTTGCTATTGACACGGGTTTGCGGACCTGTGGACTGTCATGTCAAATATTACATACTTTGATGACACACGCTATAATTCGCCTTAATGAAATATCATAATCAATTTCGCAGAATTTTAGAATTTCATTATTGGTCTTTGGAATAAAGAGTGAGATAATCAAAATGCTGATTTAACGATCAACATTTCGATGAAGCTCGAAACATTGTCATGGACTAGTGCTGTTCCATGAAGTTATTTTATGGTCTATGATTTTATCGTTCATTATGCTATTTAATATAGCTTTATCCATATTCGCTGTCAAATGGATGCGATTTTTTCTCCTAGATTATATATTTGTCCTTGAGCCAATTTTCTTTCTGTGCAGCGTGAAACCCGCCCAGCGGGAAAAGTGTCGAAGTCGCGTAGCATGCCATCATTGCATGACATCAGGCGGAAGGCGCGGATCTCGTTGAGAAAGAAAAAAGTAACGTTGTTGCTGCTTTCCTTTAATCTTTTTCTAACAGTCGCTCCTCGCATGCTAATTTTGGTCGATATAACTTCTGAATAATTATTAATTATTTGAATTAAAGTCCTAGTTTTGCTAGCATTTCATAAATAATAAGATTTTGAAAGATGAAGCAGTTCCAGTTCAGTCTCCGTGGCACAGTGATTAAGTGCTTGGCCAAGCGATCTTTCGGTTCAGAGGTCGAGCCCAGAAAGTGTCATTGGAAGTCGGCAGGAAGGGCATCCGGACTAAAAGTACTACAATGCTCCAGAAAGGTCTGACTATGTCAGCACCGTCCAAGCCTCCAGTATGGGGGAATAGTGACGTTAAACCATTCATTCATTCAATCAAATGCATAGGCCTTTATCAAAGCAAATTGTTCGGAAATCAAACTGAGTGATGTAGCCATTGATTTGTGACTTCATTGCTTTTCAGAGAATTGTACTTACAATTTGAAAGCTTCACTTGATTGTGTAAAATTGGTCACAATGAAATGTGTTTGCCTTTAATTATCGACATTCAAATTTTAGATAGAATTTTTCGTTGATTTTTTGGAGTGTTATATTATCCTCATACTTTTCCATATAAGGCACTTCTCAGACGCTAATATTGCAATTTGTCTTGTGTCCAAATCCGCAACTATTTGGTGCTAAACTTATGCAACTATGAAATTTATTGTCTACTTTTCGATTCGAGCTTCTGTGCTAGCCAGAGCTGCATTATGTTTAGTTTCTGGGAGCCCCAGGTCCTTCCTCCTCAATGACTCTTTCGGTGGTTAAACATGGACTCTTTGCCTCCAGATCACTAATCTATGTAATTGACCATACCACCATTGCACCACAGGATCACCGCTAGACAAGATACATGCATGTCTCCATGCATGATTCCGCTATTTGATAGTGCCTAACTGAAGCAGGCAGCCATATAATATATGCCTGCTTCAAAAGCCTAGTTCTTATTCTACATATTATGTAGAATAAGAACTAGGCTTTTGTATGTATTTGTTTTTCAAGATAGGAAAGAACCGAGGACTGCTTCGTTTAAAGGAATTACCACGTACATGTAATTTGATTTGGTAAGATCTTTAAATGCTTCTCAACAAAATAACCGACATTATCATTAAATAATCGCAATTGAACACTTATCTTATATTTGTCAAGTGTCGAATATGTGAGTAGCGAACTTAGATGAAGATAAAGGAA
Organism: Prostheceraeus crozeri; assembly: GCA_907163375.1. NCBI lineage: Eukaryota > Metazoa > Platyhelminthes > Polycladida > Euryleptidae > Prostheceraeus > Prostheceraeus crozeri. The sequence continues at coordinate 330,068 of CAJQUW010008405.1, forward strand.
TTTTCACCAGAAACTGTAGTTTTAAACTGTTTTGATGTTGGTGGATGGGCATTGAGACGATTGTCAATGTGTGAGCGAACATGAATTCGTCAGTTATTCAGGATCCGTGTTCGGTAAATGATTGATCAATTTTGATCAGCTGATTACAAACGATTTTCTTTTTGCAATTTAGCAATGGAAGCGCCGCCTCATTTTTGACGTCATAGTCCATTCCTATGACTGATTTCTTTTTTCAATAGATTCACTGAAGCTGTCTTTTCAGTTGTAAAGAGAGAAACTTTCATCATGTGGCTCATGTCTGCTAATTAAAAGTTCAGCTGCATGAAGCAGCAACATGTTTGTGCTGTCATAAAAGTTTGTTTTGTGATATGTATATTATGTAATTACTTAGTAACCTCAATTATATCTGCATGTAGTAATAGACCATAATTATAGTCTTAATAGAACAGAATTGAAAAATTGATAAAATCTTTTAGGTATTAAGTAAACAATAATAACGCTTTATTGAGAAACCAAAATGCAAAAGAGCAGCATTTCATGTATACAGGAAAATCACATTTCATTCGAAAATCGGTTGCCTGGTGTAGAGCGCAGGTTTACAAAACGGCGTCAACAATTTGCGAGTGTCGTAAAGATATTGAGAGGATAACAGTGTGATTAGCAGCTTTTGAATTAAAATTGTCGCATCCTCGTTCAAGCATTCTTTTCAGTGAAAGGGTTTCTGATCAGTCATCAGCGCTTGACGATGAGCTCCAAACGATCGAGTTTTCTGAACATCTTCGCAAAGAGGGATGTGTTAAATAATTGGCCTGCAAAATGAAATTCTGGAGTAGAGAAGTGCCATGTAAGCTTGCCAAATAACACAGCTGTCATTGCCATTGAGTGACAAGCGTTTTGCTAATGACGAGACTCGACAGCACCTGCGATATAAAGCGGAAAATCCACCATTTCAAACAGAAATCCAGATCAGTCCTTACTGAAAGAGACTTACATTTTCAAATAAGAAACATCTTCTATGGTTATTCTACCAATAACAATATCAGATTTCCTATTCGATATTGAGCCTCTTGAAACAGTCATGCAATTGTTCTTGGACACGTTCACGTATTAGCTGACCACGCATGGGATGCATTCACGTCGGATTGAAAATCATTCAGCATGTTGTCGGTCGTCAGATGATGGTTTGATATCGTCAGCCTATCATACTGGGACACATGTCCGGGTGGATTGGCTCGTTTCCGCGGTCAATCTTTTTGAGTATCCCGCTTCAGTGCGGTCGTGTATCAAATCGACTACCCAGGTCTGGTCCGGTTAAATTTCAATTTTCCTCCTGCAATTTCATTTATTGACACGGCAATTTTGTGAATGCGAGAATTCAGTTAGCAGTAGTATAGATTTTTTGTAGTGCTCCTTTCGCCTACACTTATCTCGATTCTTGATTTAGAAACTTAATCGATACGTTTCTTTTCAATTACAAATGAATTTTTCATATGAGTGCACAACATGATTAATCTTTTATCGTTGTTTCGATGATACATGTGATAAATTGTCATTTTGTCGAACGCCTGACTATGTTTGAACACGTATTTTAAACTGAGATTCTGTATATATTCGCTCCTGTCTTTACGTTAAGATTTCGATGATTAGCAGCTTGTTGATCGCTAGATGGGTGTGGAGAGTTAACAAAACTAATGCTGCCTCATTCCTCACTGTGTGATGCTATCAATGATTTGATGGATTCTGATTCAATCTAATTCCTCACCGGTAGAGATCTCATCACAAACTATGAATATCTGTTTATAATGTCTAACCTCGATTTGCTTTCTCTCAGACTCATGTTGATGTCAACGGTTCTCCTGGTCGACCGGCAGCAGCCTCCTCTCCCCGACGGCCTATGGATGCAGGAAACACGTAAGTGCTAAAAAATAATAATTTTTGATTTGCTACGCAAATCGAGACCGAGACCAGGGATCTCCAAAGCTGTTTTGTGGGAGAAGGAAACCTATACATGATGTACAGAAACACAAAGTGTTCTTTATTACGAAATGGGACAAAAGACATATTTTCGCAAGTCTTCATGCAGTCTCATGCATGTAGACTGTAAAAGAAGCATAAATATTGTCATGTGATTAGCATCACCTATGCTGATGTACAATTCCTTTTCGAAAAACCATTACCTCACGGACGTAACCCACAATACACTTGTCTTACAGATATTGTGTCTTAGGAAGTGTGGATGCCATACAATGAGTGGTCCTGAGAACTGTGCACCTGTCAAAGACATAAAGAATAAATATATTTAGAATGGATATTCTTCTCACGGATTTCAAAATAAATTCCGGTTCAGCTTAATTTCATCAAGTCTATTACATATTCACATGTTCGAAAATTTCAAATTCAATTTGTTTTTTAAATCAAATTCAGCTCATTACTTAAATTAATAATTACTTTAGATGGTATATCGATTGAGCCATATTTCATAGGCTTGTTTGATTGATCATTGTGTGACTACTTAAGTCCTCATAAAGCGGCATGACACAGCGAACTTTTTATCACAATCGAGTTTCCTCGGAAGCACTTCAAGTACTATTGCCAATATTTATCCATGCACTGTGTACATGCATAGCACACGTTTTGTGACTCGACTTGTCGGATAAATTCTAAATTTTGGATTGGTAATTATGAGCTGTTCTGATAACTTCCATTCCACGCTATGCCCCCCCCCCTCAGTTAATGACGATAAGCGATCAAAGCTGCAATTACTCCAGTTTAGAGATATCAATTTTAAAGAAAGTAAAATTGACATGAATTATTGAATGACCACTGCATTCTCAGGTGGTAAAATGGCAAATGAAATTGAAGACAAATAGAATCTTCTTTTTTTGAGGTTTGATGTAGGTAGCACAGTGAATTAGCATACTGTTCACTGCAATCCATATTATTTGACTGCTTCGCGCATTGCATTATCTATTCAGCGTTAGCAGTTGCTTTACTTAGAATTGTGCATTTTCTTCAATTTGCAATTTGGCACTTGAGAAAGAATGCGGTGGTCATTCGAAGCGTCTTTTAGGTTTGCTTCTTTAATATATGTGTAGTAATTGTGACTTGTAGTAATTCGGTCATTGTTTTAGCTTAGGAGCCATGTTATTCGTACATGAACGTAACTGTTCTATGCCGATGCTATATTGCATGTTACTTCGCAGCAATAAAAAGTTTTGATTTTACCATCAAATTTGCATCGATAATTCAAAGGCTTTTAATGACCGATCGCACGACGATTCGAAATGCGATCGCCGTTCAGTTCAAATTCAGTTGAATGTTGCAGTGTTGAAGTCCATCCATGCGACATTGTAGAAACAGTTGAAAGGGTAGCAATCAAACCTCAGCAACACCTGCTTGAGTGCATCTTATTGATGACATATTTTCGCATTCATAATATACATGTTTTACTGAATGCGGAGCAGGAAACACTTGAGACATTATTGTGTACCTTGATGTTCCTTGAAGCAGACCATATTTTGGTGTCTGCTAATGTATAAAATACTTTTGAGCTAGTGAAGTTGCGTGACAGAAGAAATAGATGGTAGATCATAATTGTGGGTCGCATTTCGTTGAATCCTGGTCTTGACAACAAGTGCATGCATTATGACGAATCAGTGTGGGATGGAACCGATTAAGTCTATATTTAACTCGCAACGCTTCCAAAAACATACCGGAAAATATAGGATAAAAGCACATTATAAAAATTCGTTTCATAGTGATTATATTCAATTACCCAACATTTTTCAGTCGATGTGACCATCATCAGTGACACATGAATAATGAACTTTATGAACACAATCTGAAACTTTATATCTGGATATCCTGTGAGCTAGCTACATACATAACTTAACCTGATAACCACACTGATTACTGAGACTCCATTATTTATTTCTAATAACCATAGTATTCACAATATATAAAATAGGCGAAATAGATTTGAGCGTGCGTTCAATGGGTAAGCATCAAATAAAAAAGAAATTTTGATGTCGCATTACATTTATTGTTCACTAAGTCTTCTGTCCTTCTACAATAAGTGTCTCTACTATTTTGTGTAGTTCGTTTTCGTAAATGAAGTGCTTGATTTATAGTTAATGTGTGTGAAGGACACACTTTGAAATTTGATACTATATTCAGAAAGTTCATTTGGCAATCGAATCGAATCACATGAAACCTTTCTTTTCCAATTTCATCCTGAAGTTGGATCTCCATGAGATGGATGTTAGTCTGTCATCAGATGCTTAGTGACGAAATGGAATAAAAGTGATCGCCGAAGCGCAAGTTTCGATGTGGGCTCATCGACGAGCAAGCCCTCAGTCTATAAAATAAATATTACAAAGTACTTAATTGTACTATATTAATTCTTATATGAACTTGGACTAGTCCGGGTTTGGAAATGGAGGAATATGGAAGCTTAGGTTCATGATCCCTATGATGAGTTGAGCATTTTCATGAACACGCGATTATAACCTTGCGTTGTCTGAACAACATGTACACTACATGTACACGTGCACATAACTGTGTTGCCTTAGTCATGCAGCACATATACATACTGTAACTGTTTCAACTAAGTCTGATGAACAACCGCTTTCCACGAGAGAATTCACCATCACGAGCAATTATTATAAAGTCACGTTCATGTCGTGCCGATCTAGAAGAGGCTGTAAATCAAAAGGTTATAAAGCAGTATGGCCAAACGGAGAAATTTTTGGCCAGCCGAACCGAGCCTATCCAAAATTTTCGAATTGAATGGAATCTCGAAGCTCCACAGGTTCCTATCTTTAAGCTGCTTGTATGTTGCACCTTTTTAAAGTTGCACGTCTGAATAAAATGTCGGTTTAAGACGAGATAGAGAAGATCAATTATATGTAATTTATCATACAGGCCTACGTAAAGTATGAAAAATTGTAAAGAGATTTATATAGGAAATTAAAACTTTAACGGTACCTTGAACTGAATTTAATCTGCCGATCGATTTCTCGAGTTATCTAGCTTTTCAAGGCGCTATTCAGAATGAATGTGAATTAAGCATGATGCATTGAATCATTTATAAATTAAAAATGTAGAAATTATTGAGATACCCAAAATGAAAGTGCTCGATTCATAATGGTTGAAAAAATCAAGTATATTATGGTCTTATTTTTATTAGATGATATAGTTGATAGCCGTGTACGGGAGGGTGTTCATGGTGAGGATGAGAAAGAAAAATAAGGCACTCCCTTTAGTAACGGCTTTAATAAAATCGAATAGCTAAAAATATTTACACGGCAAACGTTTCGCGACGTAGTCGCTGCCTCAGTGTACTAAAAAGAAGGTAAAGGCAACCAGTGCAAGTGGTTTATATCTCAGGGTGATAAAACGGCTTGTTGACGCCATCAATTTAAGAAATTTACGCTGACGGCGTCAATTTGCCTCTGAAAAAGAGTGTCAGCGTCAATTTTAGAATACAGTGGGTAGATTTGTCACTGCTAATATTTGGTCGCTCAAGTTTTCTGTAGACTTGAAAGTAGTTTGAAAGTTTTCTGCATACTACATGCTGACGCGAGAAGGGGACACGGTGTTTGATTCGGCATCTACACAATGGATTGATGACATTTTCTTTTATCAGTAGTCAGCGATGACTACGTGTGTGCGTGCTTATGACGTAAGGGAGATGACACTATCAGTTCATGTGAGCTGGGACGACTATACAATAATAAACTTTATCGTCTAATCTTTCTTGATTACTGATCAGAGATAGGCGTCTGCCATAGTCGTTACTCGATTCGCTAAAAAAGAACAATAATGATTCCAACACAAACAAAATAACTAGGTTGAATCGCCAAGCTTAGACAAAGTTTCATTATTTATTACATATTGATGATAAACTCGGCTTCACTTTTATTCCTAATTCGCTTTTGGATCTGTCGACATTGTTTTGCTGTCCGTGCGGAGTGCCGAAAGGAGAGATCTTCAGGCCTACTGTAAAAGTATTCTCAGCGACAAAGCAGATTATGAAGTATGATGCAAAATTGACGCCGTCAATTTCAGGATTGGTTGACGGCGTCAATAATTTGGCAGCTGACGCTGTCAATTTTTTTCATTGACGCGTACAACACTGCTTGTCGGAAATACATAAAGAGCATAGACAGGCTATGGCACATGCTACTATATCGTGATTGCCATTTCTTGCCATGATGAGCCTACAAAGACATCCTGCATCATATTTTTGAAAGTTGTAAATTTTTATATATTTCTTTTTACTTGAGAATGGCTATGTAATATAACCGAAATCAATTGTTATCATCGTATTAAAATAAGACCATCAAATACTTGATTTTTTCCAACCATTATGAATAATTCCATCAATCAAGGCATATTTCAGACTTAAAGTTATCAATAATCACAATTCAAAGAAGGCCGAAATAAATTGATGAACATAGCGAAAAGGCTCTCATCCTAGCCTTTTCGCTGTGTCAGCTACCATGTACAGCGACAAGACTAGAACAAGAGTACGAATCTGCGTTCGCCACTTTTTTAAAGATATGTAATTATTGAAATCGATCGGCAGATTAAACTTTTTATCATATGTATTGCATGCAATTTTGATATATACTTCTGAAGGGAAATATTCACTAAGGCATTACAATCTTCATAATTTTTTAATTTTCATAATTATTTTTAATGAACTTTTTATTACTTGTAGTGTACATCCTTTTGTAAAACATTTTTTTCTTGAAATAAAAGTAGTTTGGAAAAAATCTTCATACCCCTAATTGGTATAAGAGGTGGTTGGGTGATGTTGTCATTGTTTGATTTGAGGACACTCAATTCGTTCGATGGATCGAAAACCATACTATTCGTTAAAACGCTTTTCGGTCCAGCACCGTTGACCATTTTCAAAGCAATAAATTTACTACATACAAATTTTAAAAGATCTATAACAGTATGCCAAGAAGTGGACATAGCATCGTATGACAACGGGACATTATAAAAGAATAGAAATTTAGGGCAGTGTAACAGGGAGTATATAAAAGCGGCACATTAAAAAATCTCATCATGCAGGTGTCCAATGTCCACAAATACACGATTCTGGCTGTTGCGTTTCTTAGTCAGCAATGCTTCTTTAATCCTTTGCTGATATCCTTCTTCATAATCAAGTTCTTTCATATCCATGTTTATTTTGTAGGAGGCCTCAGTTGCATGCTTGGCTATTTCCGAGTGGTTGACATCCATCTCCCGTATCGCTTTCTGATGTTCATTCCTTCTTATGATGTCCATCAGTCTCTTCGTTTCTCCTACATATTTCCAACTACATTCTTCACAATCTATTTCATACACAGCGCCTAACTTCTTGGCTGGGCAAGGTCTCCTGTGTACGAGAAATTCCTTCAGCTTTTTTGGAGGTTTGAAACTTACATTACCATTGACCTTCTTCAACTCATTCTTGATGTTATTTGAAACTCCTTGTATATTCGTGATCACGTTCCTTAGTATTTCTTTCCTTTGAGACTTTTCTTTATTAATTCTATGAGTTGTGGAGCATTGTTGTAATATATCAATAGTGTTACGGTCATAGCCATTATTGATAAAGACGTCTTTTAAATGAGAAAGTTCATCTAGGTTTTCATCAGAACAAACCATTTTTGCCCTTTTCCCTAATCCATGCAAAATTCCTCTGAAAAGAGAATTTGGATGGCAAGAATGACCATTAAGATACAAGTCTGTATGAGTCTTCTTTCGAAAAACTGACAAGGAAAAATCGCTATCACACGTTCTTTTTATCATAACGTCTAAGAAGGATATGTTTGAATCACGTTCCATTTCGATGGTGAATTTGATTATGGGCCGCAATCAGTTGACTTGGTCGAGAAAGTCATCCAATAAAGTCTTGTCGGATTCCCATATAGAAAATATGTCATCAACATATCTTAACCAAACTGAGGGAAAATTTTTTATTTGCCTGTTAAAATTGCTGTTTGTCTTTTTGATCAAAATGATTCATGAAGATGCATGCTACAGCAGGATCCAAAGGGCTACCCATGGCTGCGCCATCGTCTTGAGAGAAATGATCTGACCCCAATTGAAAGTAGCCGCGAGTTAAGACATGCTCTGTTATGTCAATGATTTCTGTAGGGGACCACTTTGTCCGTTCATGTAGAGAGGTATCATCAATCAGTAATTGGTAAATTACTCGTAGGGATTCTTGGAATGGCACACTAGTAAAGAGAGAAACTGCGTCAAAACTAGCTCATTTTCGAATCATCTCCTGTTTTTAAAGTTGATGACTTATTAACGAAATCTCCTGTATTTTGGACGTATGACTCCTCTGATGCAAGAAACCGAACAGCGCTTTAGCGAATAATATGGTTTTCGATCCATCGAACGAATTAGGTGTCCTCAAATCGAACAATCTTCATAATAAAACCTGCCATGAATAACTGAAATGGAGATATTGAGTATAATATTACATGCGTTTGCATCTTTTAAGTAGGAAATTGTAGACATTTAGCTTTATAACAACTCCTCTGTCATAAAATATGTTACATTTTAATATCATTTTCTTTTTAAATGTGATTTACTTCGTGGTAGTTCTGACAATTTATTTTGTCATCGAATTAGTGGGTGTCAGTGAAATACAACTACAGTATAATTATTCATACTGAAACGTTTGAACGTAAATCATTGAAAATCGGTTCTATCCATTTTCGTATATGTAGTGCCGTAATGAAAAGTGAATAGTAGGCTGAAAGAATTATGATTTGCTGGATAGATTAATGTTGTGTTTCGCATGTCCAATATCTCCTGATTTCGTTTCCTCAGCATCGACAGTGATGAAGGATGGTGAGTATTCTCATTGTCGTAGTCTCTGTGCATGTCTCTGTTTAATGGCTCCCATCGCTGTGCATATCCTATCAGCGATATGAGAAAATAGCTTTCTGTGTTGTTGCCCCTATCCCGGTTTTCCCATCTTCATATATTTTTCCTTTATTTTTTAAGGTTACCGGCTATGAGGTAAAAAACTGCTTTTATTCTCTTCCTTAATTCGCAGCCTTACATCCTCTTGCTACTTACGATACGTAGAAGGTAACAATTAATGCTTTAAATTCTGTGATAGAAACAAATTTTGCGCATGAGGTTTGATGTTAAACAGGCATGATTAGCTAACATTTCGACAAACCGATAATCCGGGAAATTATATTCCCGAAGTCTATCACCATCTGATTTTCTAATGATTGTTTTGAAGCAGTAGTTGTTCATGGACAATAATTGTATGGTTTGTGAATAGGTCATGATTATAAATTTAATTGATAAAAAAAGCAACACGTGTTGATTAGTTTTGGACAGACCACATTACAGAGGAACTGCTGAAAAGCTACCGAAGATGGGTCCTCGTCTTAGCGGGGGACAAATATGAATGGACGGAAAATCGAGATTGTGAAAAACCGGTCGCTTTAGCACGATAGTCGTTTATATAGAGGAGAATCGGGCACATTCGTGCATAAAAATAATGAATATAAAAAATCTTCCAGAAATTTACTTGCTGTATCAGAAATATTGGATGTTTTTTTCATAATGACAACTTCTGTTTAACTGACTTAACTTATTGCACAAAATTAACTATTGTGAAACATAGAAACCTGCGCGAGTTTAACCGTGGGGCAGATTCGTGCGAATTTCCGTTCTCACAGAATTGTACTTAGCTCGTTCACTGCGTTTGCGTGCATAGCTCGTCAACATGAAATCCTTGCCACGTGCGCCAAGCAATATTTAAAAAACACTGTGTCATGCAAGTGCATCGCATCATTCACTGTGGTGCAATTCAACTTCTAATGTAGCTGCTGTGTGCGGTTAATTATTTCATCTATAAGTACAGTAAATTATCGCATAGTATTTGTGTTTGTGAGTCAGCATTTCAGTAGCATTCGTTATTTTTCAGCATTTTTTCGTTTTTTCAGTAGCATTCGTACTAATATTTCAAAACCAATAAATTTGATCATTTCATTCACCAATATGGGGAAGTGAGTCTACCACACGAGAGTCAATGCAGAGTCAATGTCACAATGAGATTCAATAGCTTACAGCTCTGCTCACTACTTTTTTGGAATTAACTATGTAGGTGCACATGTCGTCTTTTAACAGTAATTCAATCTTAGAACACATCATTTTTCTTTTCATTGGAAAGAACTTAAATCGAGCTGCGGATTTAACACAGTCGCTCTGAAGAACGGAATCGAATACGATTTCATTTCATGTCACTCAGGAAATAAAATGTATTTAGTAGTAGAGCTGGTCACATTCGATGGGAAATACAAGTTGTATCGTTCTCATTTACATCACAGTCGTCCTCACTTTCGTAGTTTTGAAAATCTTCTTACTGATTACATCACCACTGCTGTTGATGTCTGCCCTCGTAGTTTTACTATTCGTGGTCATGTTGTCACAAGATGCGATACGCGAATGCTGCTAACCCTATTCAAAATTTGAATATCAACATATTCGCAGTAATCAGATTTTAATTGAATTTGAAGTTGAATGACAATTAAGTTCGACGATAATATGGTGTCAAAACGAACTTAAATGAAAATGATGATGCACGCCCGCTATCGCACACAGTTATTCAATTATCTATGACGACAAAGTATCGCATCAACTCACTACAATGATATCTTCGTTGACCAGTTATGCCCACAATCGCACTCTGAGCTGGAATTCAGATTTACCATAACGCAGTGAACGGGTTAATTCCCAAATATTTTTTCAATATTACTTTTCAAGAACATAGATTTATTTATTAAAAATGTTCTACGGATCGGGAATCCTTTTCTTCGACAAATTAATGTGATTAAAAATCACAAGGTAAAGTGAAATGAAAAACTTGAAGAGTTTCAATTTCTTGAATGTCAGCACTTCCACTGAATCGTATGTGAACCGCGTAAGTGACTCATTACTTCATCCTTCATAGTCAGTTATTGTATACATCAACCTACGTAAACCCCCAGCTACTGATGTAATTCCCAGCTATTTTGAATAACATTTAAGATCCGACGATTATACAGGAACCATTCTTGAGCGTGGTCTCCATCCTCACCATTACTGGTGATGAGCTGACAACATATTGAAAGTTGATATTCTTTCATTCAATTCGTTAACAGGGAGATCTTTTTGGACCATCCGGTACATAAAAACACAATAATGTCCGACACTTCTTGATTCTTCAGTAGCACTGAATCATTCAAGCAAATTATGTTGCAATACAGTTTTGGATTACTATTATTTATTTGATATTCTGGAAGCAATTATTTCTGCTGGTTTAAAAAACTAAGCATTATGCCATCGTATCAGAATGATAAATCGATGTAAGCGGATCTAAAGTACAGCGATAAATAAATGTGGAGACACATAAAATTGAAAAATTCAGGTTTAGATTTGATCAACAGTGACTAAATCTGCTAGAAAGACTATTTGAAACTGTTTCAATTATAGTTATTAACCACCATTAATATAAAAATATTTATCTCCAAATCTTTGGATGATTATTACATACTTAAATATTTTAAAAGAATGACAACAAGTCAATAAAAGACACCAACATCCTTGATTGCCGATCTTATGACATGCTTGAAAAGTATCATAGGAAATAAGCCGTTTTAATAAAAAATTTCTTGCACTTTGACTGAATGAGTCTATAGCTATTTAAATAATAAACGACTCTAAAGGAAATGCTACACGCAATTATAATTTCCAATAATTGATTGATTATGCATCGACTTCTTCCTGAACTACCCGCTCCATCAGCCCCTCGTCTGTGATCTCCAATCGCAACGCCGCTTCAGGCGTGAAGGCACCTGCTGCAAGCACCACTTCCGCGTCAGATCCATCTCTCGTCACCCCCTCAACCACCAGAGCTCAGTTTCAAGATCGCCTTCCCTAGCCACGCTCTTGTGTGTGCCCCAATGGCCCTCGCACATTGAAGCTGGCTACAACCTCTCCCAATTCCCCGCCGACGTATGTTGGAGGATCGATTTGACCAGGGCTAGGCAGGTCACCCTCAGCAGCTTCTTATCCCTATCTGGTCATATCATGACCAACTTGTATTTGTTATTTCTTGAGGTGCGCTGAAAGAAATATGCTAACATTCTTTTTTTTTACTCTATACTTATTCAGGAAATAAAATTCTCTCAAGATTTTTTCCAGATAGTGTATAAATTTCACAGAAAAGCGTAAATCTATAAGCGATGTAATGTTCAATACACATTTCTAATTTCTTCACCACCTCGGTTGTCAGTAGTAGTCATTGAGAAAAATGCTAATAAATATTCTGTGATGCTCCCTGCATTGCAGTCAGAAGTTATTTTCATTAGCAATTAAGACAGAAAATATACGTAGCAAGTATTCTTTAAGTTCACAGAAGCAAAACATTTGTTATGATTTCCATTAAGTCATAATGTCATTCATCAAGCAACAAAAATCGTTAATTTAATTAACCATACAATGTCGATCAATTTTTCGATGATTATCATCATTGCGATCAGACATAATATCTTGCTATTTTTCTTAAAACAACTGCTGTGCCAACGCATTGGTGAGCCTTTTCTGGCTGTGTCATACGTAATTATTTTCTAAGTGATCATCATGGCACAGTGATTAAGTGCTTGACCTAGCTATCTTTCGGGACAGAGGTCGAGCCCCGAAAGTGTCACTGCAAGCTATCAGGAAGGGCATCCGGACTAAAAGATCACAACGCTCCAGAGTAAAAGTAGTCAGCACCGTCCAAGCTCCCAGTATGGGAAAATAGTGGCGCTAAGCCTTCAAAAAAGGGATTAGTAATGAAGACAACAATTATGGCTGACAAATTTTCTTTAATTTCAAAAAAAGCATGTGTTATGATTCATTATTCACTGTGACAAAAATCGTCGTTTACTTTTTGATTAGGCATGCGATCTCGATCATTTTTTCGGTGTTCATCACTTTTACGATCAGCCATAAGCTTATATCATACCATTTTTCCAAGTGAATTTCTCGTATTGTTTCGGATTTGCGACTGCTTGTAGTGATAAAAATTACTTATTCGTGATGTCTAACTTGATATGATTATGATTAACTTGAAAATATGTGTATAATTATAATTGACTTTTAATTATGATTGCTTTCCCCATTTTAGGACTGATGACGATGATGATGAATTTGGTCCTCGTGAAACTACCCCGAAAAGACACGATTCCATCTCAGGTACACAGTCCTTCTCAATTTCCGGTGCAACCGAAGATGAAAGTGTGACAGACTTCGGTAACGGCTATGTTACACCTAAAACTCATCTCATTTCACTTCCTGCTCCCGACCAATTTGCTGACAAAGACAAAGTTTCTCATACTGCTGCTAAAGAAGACCGTAGAAGTCAGGAGAGGGGCCACCGCGAGAACGATGATAGAAACAAAGCACAGCTAGATGATGCGGAAGGAGTAGTGTATCCTTTCATTGGAGCAGCCGTAGCTCTGTATCCGTTCGAGGATCGAGATGATCCTGCAATTTTGACCATGAAGGCTGAGGAACAGTTTTACGTCTTACATCGTGATGATGATTGGACTTATGTGACCACAGTAGACGGCAGTGCTAAAGGGATGGTCCCTACGTCATATCTCAGTCTCCATATGTACTGAAATGATGAGATCTCGTCTTCAAGGTGGAATTTCGGAAGCCCGGTTGCGCAAACCGCGGCAGAACCTTCATATCAAACTTTGTTTTCTTGGGATCCAGTATTCATCGAGCAAACCAAGAATTGTGGAGGACGCTCCACAGGCATCGTGCAATTTTGATGTCCGACTTTGCCCATTGTTTTCTCGTCTTGTAGTGAGAGCAGCTTGTTGTTTGGCCCGGCTTGCATTTATTTTATTTGCGTTTTATGTCTGCCAAACGACAGACGACCAAAAGTCCATTAACGCATTATGATGCTCGTCTTGTGAATAATGAATATATGTAATTCGCGCTTTGCACAACAAAAGTTGTTTTGATACATGGACATTTTTTCGGCAGTTGATGATACGCGATACATATCGAGAATATATGCAGAATATGTCTTTTTTGGCCTAAGTTTTTTAACCTTTATTTTTTTTGGTCAAAAGTCATCTAATTCATAACTTCTTACTCTAACTCAATGGGTCAGTCAATCCTGTCCATTTCTACATCAATAAACAGACACAGTTATGCCGTTGTTGGAATTATTGTCCGCTAAATTTCCGTTGAAATTGCATTGAATAAAAGCCTGTAATTGCATGGAACCGTAAACGGCTATGGCAAGGAGGTGATATGGCTGTCATATCCAAACGAAACGCAAAGTAATCACTAGGTGCCGAAATTCTGCAAGTGATTCACTGCTTTCATTGATGCTTTCAATGAGAGCGAGTCTGATAAGTCGATCTCGCTAATAGATATAAATAGGCATGCAGTGATCCTACTAATGCCCGCATACCAAAACGTTACGCTCGAGTGACATCTAAGGTGTTGACTCTATTTTTTCGAGTTTTTGCTCATAAAAAATTTACAAATTGGTATTTTGTTGAAATGGTTATACTAAAGATCATCTACAGATCACGATCTTTCAAATGAGCTATCATTCAGTGACAGAGAATGAAGTAAAGCGTGCAATCAGACAGTATTTGTTAGAGTATATCAATAATGTTCCTGAAATTTCTATGTTAAAATTGGCAGTTACACCAACGAAGTGTCTGCACACATAACTTCATCCTCTGTCACTGAATGATAGCTCATTTGAAAGATCATGATCTGTAGATAATCTCTAGAATAACAATTTCAACAAAATACCAATTTATATATTTTTATGAGCAAAAACTCGAAAAAAATTGAGTCAACACCTTAGTCATAATGATAATCTCTTTATTGTTTCACTACAAGGAATCGGTGAATACTTACAAAATGCGAAGCATAGAGTAAGTATGTTAGGTAAAGTGGTAATTCCGCATTTGTTAAATGAACTCAAGGGAGATACAGTCGGAATTGTCTCAAAATGTGAGATGTACACATTTATGCAGTTTTGAAGAAATTACAACGGAATTGCCCATAGAGTAAAGACATGTTTTAAAGTAAAGAATAACATGCAAGGTATCACGAACTATTTACATTTAAAAAGTAATAAAAACAAAAATAGCGACTATTTACAATATCTAATAAAAGATATATAGATAATACATAGGATTTTTTTAATACTATTTCTGTAAAGCAAATGATCTGATCCGGCTGACGAGAAGGTTTGCAGTGGGCTAGAGGTGTGCTATGTGAAAGTTCTAAGTACCACCTCATTCCCTGCACAAGTTCGCGCTAGCTCCCGGACTATTACTCGTACTCCGTTGACAGCTGATTGGCACGAAGTTGCATATCTTTGCAGCTTTGTTTGTTGTTATGAAATAGCGGACGAATAGCCAGTGATCATCAGATCCAGCCAATAAAATTCTTAAAAAAAAACAAGATAATAATCCATGACGAATTTATTATTCAAACTTTGCCTTTATTTCACCCATGTCAATTTTGTCTTTTGATAGAGGTTCGCCAGATTTCTCCATCATGTCTTTTAACGAACTCAAATAAGTGGCTTCGAATAATGTCCTCGAATTAAACTCATCCTGATGCATAATGGGAGTTGTCCAATCTACATAGGGCTTCAATTTAAATTCTTTTAAGTCAGGTACAACAAATTCAGGTATCATTTCTGGAAATTCAATGTAGTGTCCGTCGATTGTCAGTCCGGTAGCTTGTTCCTTAGGAACCCAAGGAAATTCAGCTCTCTTTTGATGCTTTTTTACAATCCGGATTCGATGATACTTTTCCTTATGAGAAACTTTTGTGCGGAATTCTCTTATTGTTGACTGGCGTATAACTTGCGACGACATACGAAGTGGGGCAGTTGCGCAAAGGAGCCGACAGACGTTCGCCATCTGTAAAACAAACAATTAAAATAAGATCCTATGAAAAGCTATACATTTTGATTGAAAGGAAATGAAAATAAAATAATCAGACTCAATATCAAAATCTACACCAGATCATTACATTTGCAAAAGATTGGTTCATGGTCTATGTGTGACTGAATAATACCATAGGTGAGAATCTCAGCTAGGCTTATACCTAAATGGAGTCCATAATATTTTTGCTAACGTCAGTTGTTCTCCAACCCCTCTCTGCCACAAACTGTAAGAATGGTTACATTGCAGTTATTTGCATTGCTCTAAAATGAACGTCTCCTCAAGATGAACGATTTTAAGATGAACCGCAGTGGTTTAACTTGAAGATTTTACTACATTATCATAGGCGATAAATAATATTGCATGCTTCATGTCCATGGGAATCATGCTTGTTTTTGGATAATATATGACTATTTGCTTCATTGATTAATTTGTTGTCCTAGAATATCACTGCAATTTGAAGAATTCCCAAGTTTTGCCATACCAGCATCAATTTTATCCTCATTGACCTAATGGCAGTTGTATGAATGACTAATGCAAATATTTGGCATATGGCACATCAATCTCAAATCAGGTCTACAATTATTGTTAAAAAGCTAGATAAATCCAAATTGATGCTAATTAGTCACAAGAATTATGCATGTGCGGTGTACCAAAGTCTAAAATTGACGACTGTCATCAACGTACATGTAGGGATGCAGTGAAACCTCCCTTCCGGACCACCTCTATAACAGAACCACTTGTCGTCCTCCTGCGAAGAAATAAGGTAATAATCTGATCTCCTTATATGGACCACATCTACATTTGCACCACATTCATGTCTCGTAGGTAGTCCACTTCGCAGGCTTCGCTGCATGCTGTACATTGCTAAATACATAAATGTCCGTTTGAGTAGAAATCAAAGACGCCAAATTTACAGACATTCACGTAAATTCGAAACTTTACTTGAGCTACTTTAATTACAACGTGTGACAACTTTTTCTTAGTTGAGCACCGTTTTCGGTATTTCTGTTCAATTTGATGCCCTAAAAACGATTTTGAAGTCATTTTCATCATAAAACCATACTTTAGGAAGTGTCATGATATCAAAGTCTCTGACCTAAATTGCTTTCAATTATGATGGATTTCAGAAATCTCAAATTACAATATTAAGGAAATCACAAGCTCCTCTACCAACTTCTAAATTGTACCCAAAGAAATAATTGTATTTTGATTTTAATGTAAACAGACGTTTTCTATTCCTCCAGAACCCACATGAGACCAAAATAGACAAATTAGGCACTTTTTCAAAATATTTCAGTTGTATTATTATAGAGACTCTAAAGTGTTCCGCCAACTTGCCTCTAGTGATCAAATATCTAAATATGACTTGGATTTTGCTTTTAATGTTTACATGAATTATTTCTGTACCTCCAGAAGTCATATTAGACCAAAATGTACTCCAAATGTTGTATTTTCTGGAGACTATCCGATCTCTTTGTTTTAGATACAGAATAGGTTAATTTTCAGGAAAAACATTCAAATGACATTTTAGAAGATGAAGTTTAGTAGATAAGGGTGAAATTTTGAGGAGTTTTTTTAGTAGGTTCTAGTGAGCTAAAACAATGCAATTCCATGGATGCACATTATTTTAACTTAAGAATACATAGCTGCATTAGACAGCTAAAATCGATTCAGATAATGTTAGTTATCTATGTGGAACAAGCTAATGCTGAGTAAAAAAAACTGCATGAATAGTTGGTGTATTTACTTATATCCATGCAGTGGAACATGGCCAACTGTCCTCTAGTAGTCCGTAATTGAGCATACTCCCAGGCCAAAGTGTAAAGTTTTTTGGGTTTTTAGGCTTTTCTCTCGACAAAATTTGGGTTGTTCCGCGAAACGGTGCGGATTTTGTGGCAAAAGTTTTTTTCGTATATGAAGCTGATTTGTTGAGGTTATTGGTAAAACATCAAAATTTAATACTCCATCTTTGTTCTATCATTTCTGATTCCTTAGATGCTTGCATGGACGATTTAAGATCATCCCTTATATGTAACTATTTCATCCACAATTTTTTGCCTTTCTTCTTCGAGTCACTGTGGACATGCCTTTAATCCAATTTCAAATTGCCCTCTTTACAGTTCACATATAACATACAGCGTTTTCCGGATAATTCGTCATCCTTCGGGACATACAAAAAATGGCGAATTAAAAGTATAAATAAATTTCCTCAATCAGTACTCGTGTATTGTGTATCATGTACCTATTCGCAACTGATTCTTTCCCGTTAAATCAAGCAAATTTTTTCTGTACAGACGGTTAAACGACGCTTCTGTAAGTACTAGGTAAATGATCAAGATGGGTCTGGCCAGACCCGAGCCTTGTCTATATCTTCATGAGCTACACACAAAATCTTCCATGAATCAGGCCTTATTGAATTAAATTATCAAAAGCAAAATCTGAAGAAAATTGTCGCCTCATGGTCGTCTCCATCAGTAAATTGTTGCAACTATTAATGCTTTTATACCACAATGTCAATACCATTATTGGATCAACTAATGATCCTTGCGTGTTCCAAGCAAATGTTTTGATACAAATGTTGAATGCTTTGTCTACCAAAACTCTTCACAACCTTGCGTTCAGCAGAGAATTTTGTAATAGCGCTAAAATGGAAATGTGTGCGATGTTCGAGTTTCTTGACGAATTAACCGTGGAGATTATTATGAAGATTTGCAAATTGGGGATGGAAAAAGTGACGAATTACGAATTATCCGTACGTTTTACAATGTGAAACATATGAAACTTCTTCGGGGAATAGGAAATGTGGCGAATTATCCGGAAAACATTGTACTTTGTTCATTAAAATGCTAGTTAGAATCAAGATATAATCCTTCTTTCTAGGAGAATCACAACATCAACTTCATTCTCTACAAATTCGACGACAGCTACCTGAAAATCGAAGAAGTTTCTTTTATGTCATAAGGACAGCTTTGAATCAGAATGCATGTACGTAGGCTATCTCTTATGCGTCTTATCGAATAGTTTTGCATTATAAACATTCAATTCTAATGTATGCATAACCTGCAAGGGAAATAATTTTTCCGACGACTGTGATTTTTCTGTTGACCGTGACTATTAATAAGAGTGTGATATCCACTATAATGCAACTAATCCACTAAATTTGCAAGAAATTGACGAGAAGCTTGATTTTTAAAAAGTACCGTGCTTTGAATTGAAAATCGAATTTTTGACGTTTCAATCGAAGTGGAGTTTATCAGAAATAGCTCGTCACGCAAAACTAGAATCGTAGCCATTTTAGTTTTGGAGCAATATCAAAGTGTCTAGGGATGATCCTGGATCCCCTGGGTAAAAGAGGGTTGAGCCTTATTATGATGATGATGTTTTATTTTTATTTCAATATAGTATAAACAACAAAGTCATATAAAAACCGCATGCCATGGCCATGGAAGGCACTAACGGACAAGCGCAAGTACAAGTAAGTGCAAAAATGACAAATCAAAATATCAATCAACAGGCCTGTGATTAGCCTATGAAAAAAATTGAGGATTTTTTGTGAAAAATTTGAGGAATGGAAACGGAGCCTAATATGATAATTGCAAGAAAAACTACAAATTTTAGCAAGGATTTTGGGCCAAACTTCAAATCATGAAAGTCACAACGAAGAAGGTAACCCAAGGGTTGACCACACCCCACTTTTTGAAGTTGTGTATATTGCAAAGGAATACTGACTTGGTCATAATCACTTCCCGCGTTGTTACGAAATTGATTTGTTGCCTCAAGTATTATCTGCTTAGGATGTGCCGAACAGAGGATGTCAGATCAAGCTGATGTCGCTCTGCTTCACGCTATCGTCTCCAATTCAATGATGCTTGTCAGATTTGTATACTGTAATTTTTTGAATGTAGGATATATCCTCAACCACATGCATCTGGGGCTTTGCAACGATTAATTTTTACGGACTTTAGACAAATTTGGGAGGAGAGTAACCCATAAGTATAGAAAGCTTAAAATCGTTGACGGAATGCTTGTGACTTAAAAAAAGTCAGTAATTTATCACGAAGGAAACGCCACATTACACACTAATTTATTAATTTTACTTTATGCTACATAAGTTTTGGTGGGTTTTGTTTACTTGTTAGCGTTTGATCATATCGCTCCGATCTGCATTCAAATGAATATGAATTCTCTCATACAACACAAAACAAGTGTCGGAAACAGGCTTGTCAGTTGAGTTGTTGGTCTCATACAGGCAAAGACTGAAAGATTATCACCTCTATTCGCATGAAGTTGGGCCGAGATATTGACGTCCACATCTTGCAGTAGACCCAGGTTGAAAATCTACCAACCCAGTACTATGTGGTTCAATGTCTTAATTAATCAAAGTTCACATACAACGATAAGCAATGTGTGCACTAATTTCACACCAACCTGTGTTCAGCAAATTATGAAAACGATCTATACGTGAATAATTCATCAAGGATAAACAATAATTTTTTACAACGTACTAAGGGATGAAAGTACTTAAGTATTCTGAATCATCGAAACGAAGCTGATACGATTCTACAATAACTTGCTGCGTTTGATGATGGCAGCAAGAGCTCTTGTCATTGGCTCGGAGGAGGACAACTTTTGAGTGTCGAATCCGTTCAATGAGCAATCGATAGAAGTGAACTGGAATTAAGACATTGTCTGTGATGGTGTCTTCTTAACGCGTCACTGCGCTGTTTACATTGTGTTTTTTTAGTCATTCAGATTTTTAGATTCATGTTCAGAATATTGCATATTTCTTCTTACACAATAGAGAATTGTTAAGACACTATGCTGTTTTCTCGAGTAGGCATGATCATACATGTAGGGCCAGGGCATACAAATAAATGTACATTACATGTACATGTATTTATGGTGATGCATAGTGAAAATTAGCTGGTCATGATGAAAAGATTCTATTTAACAGTCTACCCATTCAGATGATAAAAGGACAGGTCTGTTTCCAATCAAAATATCAGATCTAGCTAGCACAGCGGGATTACGCTATCTAAAATCTACCAAGTGTGTGAGAGAAAAATCATTAAGTTATAAATCATGAGAGAAGAAAAAGAAAAGAAATAAATCATAAGTGATTCATGATTAGCAGCATGGATGTAGGGTACATGTTACAGGATTCTATCTTAGCTTCTTGTTTGCAAGTTTACCTATCATCGCCATTCGCCAAAAAACAATACATTATCCGACATTTAGTCTGTAGTGTGTCGTATTTGAGGAATTTCTCATAGTTAAGCTATATTTGAGGATTTGAGGAGTAATAAACAAATTTGAGGAATTTAAGGAGTAATCACAGGCCTGAATCAAAGTTAAGTCAGAACAGGTGGACACAAACAGAGTCTCAGCTTGCATTTCTTAAATTGTGCTTGAATGAGCGAACAGATGTTGCGAGATTACGTTCTGATGGCAAATTGTTCCAAATTCGATATACACGAAAAAAGTAAGTGTTCAAGGAGGACTTTGCACGAGGAAGAAAGTGTGGTTCTACTTGACATGCATTATACATACTACCACGAGTAGGATAGGACACAGGGCGACGATAAAAGTGGCACCCAAAATCCACATCGATGAAGCCATGATACATTTATTTTTTTTAGTCATGCACAGTGCGTCTACTCTGCGAAGATTGAAGATTGAGTATGCGCAACCTATCGTTGTAGTCTCTGTATGAAATATCACACCGCTTACACAACTGTCTAGTGAAGCATTTTTGTACTCTCTCCAAACGCATAATATCTTGCTTTTGAAAATGGTTAAATACCTGAAACTTCGCTTCAAGGATCGATCTCACATAAGTCTTGTAGCCTCTAAGTAGAGCATTCTGATCATTCAAGGAAAATACCTTCAGCAGGCAATAAACTCTGGAGAAAGCAGTAGAAGCTATCTTACTGCATTTGGCGCTGAACTTCAGGTCTGGTGTCATCAAAATTCCGAGATCATCTTTTCTTCACTTGCAGATTGATTCCATTGAGAGAGTATAGTCTCTGACTCGTAGGGTTGCCCTAGGGAAAACACAACTCATTTCTGTGGAGATAATTTCAATTGCCATGTATTACACCACACTTCAAGTTTTCATACAGACCTTTGAAAAACTGATGTATCACTTATTACAAGAATAACAAAGTTTTCCAATCAAAAGTAATACGACCAGTGAGCATAGATCGCTCAAACAGTGCTGAAAAAATGGACCTTTATCATAGGCCCTTTGCTTGAAACATGCTGGCAAATTATCGGGAGATCTAGATTGCTTAGAAGGCAATTTCATTAGAGCTGAAAGAACTTCCTGAATTGAAAATTCCACCATAGTAATAGATACACCAGCTTCAGTCACTTTGTAGTGAAGAGGTAGGCAATTAATTATGATAATGAGAAAAAACAGATACAAAGTAACAAACAGTACTAACAGTACAAAGATTCAATATATTTACTTTGTCTGTATCATCAGAAATTATATCACCACTGTCGTTGTAAATAGAAGGCATTGAGTATGAAATTTTCATCTTCATGTTGACATAATTATAAAATTTCTTGATATCACCCTTTTCAATAATGTCTATCTTTCTCACATCTTAGTCTGTACACTTCTGTATCATATTGCTTGGAAATCTCACGATAAATGTATTGTCTTTTCTAAACCAATAACGTTTACTTTTCAGAAGATGTCTCAAAGTTTTACTCTGCATTTGCTTCTATCCTAATTCAAATGAGCAAATAGCAACATAGTCAATACAATTGTTTCAAGATGCCAAGAAGTACGTGCGGTTAAAAAGTAGACAAGAATAATCAAAAATTCAATTTACGCAGCGCTTCCACTTACGCAGGCGTATGACATCTGATTACAACAAATGCCAACAGACACTGACTTCAAAAGATCACATAACCACTGAATGTTTCTAACTTCTGTGCGAAGGATTTGTTCAACTTCGTTTACCGTCTACATGAGCAGACAATATCATCCACTTGTCAATTTGTCTTTTGATGTGAAAGCACTTTTTGCAAACGCATCATTACGTGAAACGATAGACATCATACGTCAAATCAATAATGAGAATAACCTGCGCTTAGATATTGATGTCATGCATTGTATTGCTCTTCTTTCTACTGAGAACATACAATTCATTTTTGACACTGCTTTCTACAAGCAGGTAGATGGGGTCGTGATGGGTAGTCTCTTGGGTCCTATGTTGAGCAGCATTTTTGCAAGAATTTTTGAGAACCACAAACATTTTTGTCCGTTATGTTGATGACGCGTTTGCCATCGTGAACAGACGTGAAGATGCGCTTTCATTGTTAGCTGAGTTGAATTCAATGCACGAGAATTTAGAATATAGTCTATAGGAAGTCCTCGTGAACAGAACTGTACACTCATTATTTTTAGTTTTGTGTCATATTCCTATAAAATATGTTTGGTCAAGTGTCTACTTGATCGAGTCAGGATATTTTGCAATCCTATTTTCTTAGACGACAAATTCGTATACTGCGTTGTGATCTTTATTGACAATGGCTATCCTCTGTCCTTTATTGATAGTTTTAAGGCTGCAAGACAATATGGACCAAAGCCAAAACATGTCATCATCCGCATCTCATTTTTGGTGATCGCAATGAAGTTTGTTCAACGGACGTTTGAATCTTATGACGTGTACAGCTTTCCTGCTGCTAAACCCATTGTTGTGTGCTCCACAAAGCCTTTTCCTGTTCACTGTCTCAAGGATCCACTTAAACCTCGTTCGTGTTAAGTCGCTATGTCGTTCGTGTCTAATCTACCATTTTCAATGTGACTGTGGAAACAGTTGCACTGGACGTGCGAAGAGGAATTTGTGTCCGAATTAGAAAGCAAGTTCCTTAGTGGCTTGAGGATAAAAGACAAGACCACTGTGACTGTACATAGCTGCGAGGAGACCTGTTTTTGTGAACTTAAGGAGTCTTTTCTTTATTCATTGTCTTTACCTCGGCATTGATCGGTTAGTATCACTGGCGACATGTATCATTGATTGTTTCTCAGTTATCTCTTAGCATGATCATACTTGGCCGTCCACCCTTGACTAGAGGCCGCGAAAGCGCGCGGGTATTAAACGCATGAAGTCAATTGTGTTGCTTCATCATCAAAATATACTGAAAATCGGTATTGCTTTTAAAACATTGAAGCGTGAACGATTTAAAATTACGTAGCGAGATGACCTTAGCATACAATGGGTCAGGTCACATTTGTTGTTGTTCACCTAGGGGATGGAGCTCTTCACTCATCAAGTTATCTGACAAAGTGGATCCCTCCCATCAAGTTAATTGTCTACCATGGACCCTTCTTATCAACTTTATTGCTAAAGGGTTCCCTTCTCATCGATCATATTGCCGAAAGTTCCTCTCCCATCGATCATATTACCGAGTGGAGTCCTCATCAGTCTTGTTGCCGATGGGATCCTCTTCATCAAGCTGTGACGACGAGCACCATTCTCATCAATCTTGCTACCACAGGGGCCTTTCTCACAATAATGTTGCCGAAGGTGGAGTAGTCCCTCTAACAGTATTGCCGAAGGGGTCTTTCGCATCAATTTTGTTGCCGAAGGCGCCCTTCTAATCGCTGTTGCTGACGAAGGGGGCACTTCCCACCAATCTAGCTGCTGAATGGGCCCATTTCGCGCAATCTTGTTGTCGAAGGACCGTTCTCACACAATCTTGCTGTCGAAAGGGTCCTTCTCTTCAACATCGTTGACCAAGGGCCCTTTGATGCAATCTAAATAGTTGAGAGGCTCCTTGCACTAAACCATGCTAGCCAATATGTCAAGTTTGATGGAAGTATATAGGTTACTGATCTCAAGTTGTTGACTGTGCTTTAATTTAATACTACTACTACTAACTTTCTACTCAGAGGGTGTCCTAGAATCCGCTATTTTCATGCCACTTAGGCCAAGACCTAGGCTCGGATCCTCGAAAATCCACTGAAGAATGGTATGCCTGCATCAATTAACGCCGTTAATGAACGAAAGCTCTTTACGCAAATCAGTCCGGCTCTGGCATTACACTCAGACGAAAAAATGAAAGTGAGATGTAATTTAGTAGACTCCATTGCCTACCAGAAACACAACTACTTTATTTTGTTATTTCAAAACATCTTTTGACTCATGTTTTACAAGCACAATACAGACCTAAAGCGATTAAGAGAACATATCTGAATGCTCAGCAGGCTTACTGGTCTTATATCACAAGAAACATTAAAGATACTGAATATCCTACTTCTGCTCCTTAATAGGAAATAATCTTCAAAAAGCATCATCTAAGCTTTGCCTATAACTCAAGAATGTTCTGACGAGTTAATCCACGCTAAGTTGAGAATTAGGGCCACCATTTCCACTGTATATATTTCGATGTATACTATGCATGATTGGCTAGCATGAGCTGATTTTCATATACATGTCTCATGTAGAATATACGCATACATGCATCGTATATATTTTACATTACAACATAGCACATATAAATGACTGTGCATGAGTAGATTTACAGTTCTGGAAACTATAAGAAGTGGAGCACTCTCAAGGCGCGTAGTGCGCTCGAGTTTGCGTGAATCTCAAAACACGATATTTCTACGGCGCGTTCGTAGATCTGCTGGTGCACTATCCGGCGCGATCCATGTGAAGATTCCAGCTGGGGTCGAATAATCAATAAAACATAATATTTCTTCGACCAAGATACTCCGTTTCCAAGCCAAGGCGAAGCTTAAGAGAATTTTGTTGTTTGTTGTTTTAATGGATATCTAGGTCGAATAAATATTCTGTTTTCGATCATTAGAATTAGCCTTTATTGCACATGAAATTCACACTTAGGCGGAAATTCTCAGATAAATTAATTTTTTGGATGATCTTCTAACCAGCATATGTTTTGTATGCTTTTGAAATTATTAGTACCACGGAGTCCAGCATATCTGACGGAAGAAATTCACGCAAATTTTGCGTACACGATACGAAATTCGCGTACTACTCATGCTCTTTCACAAAAGGCCTACTTCCCAGACAAACGCTGGCAAATAAACCAACATAACAAGATGAGACCCACTTTGACTTTTTTATAATACTTAATTTACAAAAATATAACTATCTGTGCATCAGTTAATCAACGATCCGACTGTAAATTCAATTACATCCTGATTAAGGGAAGATCTCAGACAATGGTTTCATGAAAAAATTTTGTTCTCATTCAAAATTATCTATGACTAACACTGAGTAAACCAAGAAAAGCAAAATTTTCGTCAAAAAGTCGCTTTTCGTCACTTTTTAAATCTATTATCTTTTAGTATATCGTTGTTTTAATGAAAGAATCGATGGAAGACAAGTACAAAATCTGAAACGAAACACTGCACAGTTAATGTACAAAATTATATGTGACAAAGCCAAAAAAATGATGAATGTCTCAAGTGAAAACATAATGAAGAGCACTTGAGTTGACCCATGCGCATGCTCGCATTGCGAAAACGAATGGAAAGCGCTTCCATCAAATGTAGCTCATGCAAAAAAGGGTCTATAAACGTTGTTCAGAAATCAAAGGCAACCTAAGGAACAAGGAAACTAGTTTCTCATGTGGGACCTGTACGGGAGTGGGATATAATGACAGCAAAGTCCCTGCTGAGGAAGAGGAACTAGGTGGCAACAGTATCCAACTAGTGTCCTGCTATGTGGGCAATATGATATCAACAGGAGGATCGACAGCCATTCTAGCAGCGCGTATTGAAGCCAGATAGCACAAATTCAAGCTGTTCGCAATTTTATGCATCAAAGACATACAAAAGAGCGAGAGGAGATCTTTACAAGACATGTGTGAGACCTACGGTGATCCAATGGCAGCGATACGTGTATACCGGAGATGTCAGACGCATGTGTACTGACGAAATGAGGATGTCAAGATTGATGAGTGGAGATAAGGTCCAAGAGAGTAAACGAAATGACGGAAGTCGGAAGTGTAGAAGACTAATTTGAACGTGAAAGGTTCAGGTGGTGCCTCTCAAAGACAATGGAGAAATCATCTTTGTGGGACCGATTCCGGCTGGCGGGCTTTTTTTATGAACCTCCTGTTCTTGGCAATTCTTTCTATCTTTTCAGTAGCATCTCTTTTTCAGTATGATACACGGCATATGAATGCACCTCCAACACTCGATGACTGTCGGCAATTATTCACTTTACGGTTGGATACATAATTACATCACAAAAATCAAGACATGTGATTTTAATGTGGCAATGTATTTTACGTTCCATCCTTTTATTATCACGGATACACGGGTATTGGAAGATTTGACGATATTTGCAATCATATGCAAGTCAGAAGATTTGCCGGTGTTATTTCCATGCAATGAACAGGCAAAATCTAAAAAGGGCTGCATCTTTCTGCTATTTGAGAAAGAAGTCTTTCAACGCAGAAAAATTATAATGCTAAAATCGATTTCGCCGGTCCGTCCTGATCACTTAGCACATAAATAACATATTATGGGAAAGCAGCTTGTGTTGTAATTGTAATTGTGATTACAATTAGGTAATTGCAATTACAATTACATGGTGACCGCGCAACATTGAGTTAGAAATTTACTGACATTTTTTAACTACACTTAGGGCACAGGGCATGCTATATACCTGAATTTCCTTATTCTGCTATTGCGTTGTATACCACTCATCTTAGTAGACAATTTCCTTGCAAAGGGCACTGCTCTTTGCTTCTACAGTTATATTTTTGTTGACTTTCCTCGGGTATTGTTTGTTCTGGATTTTGATAGCAATTACTTGCTGATTGGTTTGTTTCTTTTTGTTGTTTAGAAGTCTCAATTCGTTTTTTTCGTTCATTTTTCTCAACTTTCGAATTATTCAAAATTTTGGAATTTTGGATGAATTTTGGAACAATTCGAAATTGACATTTTGTAACTGATTGCATGTTGTTCATTAGCACGTAGAACAGTCTACTCTCATCAATGTGAACAAAGACGCGAAAACGATTAGTGACAGATTCAAAATATCCAATCGAGTTGAGCAATACGCAAAATCTGATGCATTTAACAACTTCAAAGATGATGAAGAAAACTTCGAAAGCAATATCAATTGTTTTAATCAATCCTGCGAAATTTTTCAAATAAGCAAAAAGTTTTGGACAAATGCAACACCGAATTGAGATCATCTACAAAACCTTCTACAATGGAGAGACTCTTCAGCAGTTATTGATTGGTTCAAAAACATTTCTAATAAGGACAAATGTTCATTCTTGAAACTAAAAATAGTCGACTTTTATCCATCAGTCAATGAAACTTTACAACAAAAAAGTCTTGATCTCGCTAAATCAAAAGTTAATTTTGCACAACACGATGCAGCAGCAATTACCCATGCTCGAAAATCTTTATAATTCAACAAAAACTCGTCATGGATTAAGAAAGGAAACAACAAACTTTAAACGTAGCACAAGACAGCTGTGATGGTGCCGAAATATGTGAACGTGTGGATTTATATATATTACATTATCCCACCATTGAATTCGGAAATGGGAACATTGGTCTGCATAGAGATGACAGTGGCGGAAAAAAGTCTGAATCCAGCTAAGATTTTTTTCATTATTTCACTTTTTCGCTACGCTAAGCCGAGATACCGCACGTAATGTTACCGTTAGATGAAATGAAAACGAAGTAATGATAATTATTGATTTGTGTAATAATAACATCAAATTAGCTGTATTAGTCTGTTAATATCTCGTGGCTCCTCCTTTTGCATCGATGACCGCTTGGCAACGGCGACCCATGGACTGGAGCAAAAGCCTCGCAGCGACTTCGAATAATACTGCGCAAAGCTTCACTTACGGTCTGGTACAGTTCGTCCTTATTAGAGGGAGTGAAGCCTTCACCGAACCGTCAACCTCTTTTCAAAGGTGCTCTATTGGATTCAGATATGGTGACTGAGCCGGCCAACACATCGTCACGAATTCCTGGTGGTTCAACCATTGTTTTACGGATTTAGCGGTGTGCTTTGGATCGTTGTCGTGCTGAAACATCCATCGACGGTTGGAGAACATGGTCTCCGCCGCAGGCAGCATGGTCTCCTCCAGAATATATCGATATTGATACTGGTCCATCACTCCGTCTACCAGCCGAATAGGACCTGGTCCGAGCGCCGACATGCTGGTCCACACCATGATGTTTCCTCCACTATGCTTCACTGTTGGCACGACACAGGCAGGGTTCATCTCCTCGCCAGCGCGACGACGCACCAGTACTTGACCATCACTGCCGAAGAGATTGAACTTCGACTCGTCGGACCAGAGCACAACCTCCCACTGCTGGTCACTCCAGTTAAGGTGCTCTCTGGCCCAGGTCAGTCGAGCAACCCTGTTTTTCTCGGAGATGAGTGGCTTTTGGCGAGCGACTCGCCCATAGAGTCCCACTTCCATGAGTCGATTTTGCACTGTTCGCGAAGTATTGTCAACGCCGTAATCCTGCGACAAGGACTTTCGAATGTCAGGAGCAGTTAACCGTCGATTGTTTGAGCTCATGCGAACCACCAGTCGATCTTCACGTTCGCTAGATGCCCGTGGCCTACCACTGCGGGGACGAGACTTGTACTCCCCAGTCGCTTGGAAGATTGATATCGCCTTCTGGACTGCATCGCGACTGACACCAAGAGCTTCAGCCACGGCTCTGTGACTGTCCTGATTCAATACGATCAACTATCACAGCGCGTGGCTCCGTCGTTAATTCGGCACTCATGTTGATGAAAATGAATCTCTTACAATTGTGTCAACAAATCTACCAGTTTAAAAATTCAAATGACTAAAATGTTGTCAATCTAACTGTAGACGCATGCAATGGCAACTTTGATATCTGTGTTCATCAACAGTTTGAATTCAATTGAGCTATTGGCGTCACAAAGTTGATAACATAGCATTGCAAGCTAATACCATAGAAATACCTTAAAATCAACAGGTGGATTCAGACTTAATTCCGCCACTGTCGGACTCTGTAATCTTGGAGACACCTCTGGATCTCAGAGTGACCGCGCAAGAAAAAGAATAATTGATCTATTCAAAACTTTCCATCTGAAAATCACATATGATTGCAACATCAAATCAACTGACTACTTAGACGTCTTTTTTGACGCTTTCGAAGTTTTCTTTATCGTCTTGGAAGCTGATAAATGCATCAGATTTTGTTTGTTGCTCATCTCGATTGGCAATTTTGAATCTATCATCGTTTTCGCTTCTTTGTTCACATTGATAAGACTGTTCTGGTCCATCATCTAACGGAGGAGGACTTAGTGATAGGGTGTTTTGGAATCGCATATGGCTATGAACTATGTCTGCCCCGATAGTGAAATCACAGAATTTCTCAGACACAGTTGAGCAGTGGTAACAGAAATGAAAGATCGAGCTGGATCAGCCAGTGTAACAGCTGTGAGACCAAAATTTAGGGGCAGTCTGATGGAAGTCTAGAGTTCATTATATACGATAATTCAAAAACGAACTATTTAAAAAGACATCGAAAAATCGTGCAAAAATGAGTTTAATATGCGACTAATGAGTGTAGCTTCTACGGTTCAGAGCTGATTAAAAAAGGACTAAAGCGGATGTGGACATTGTGAGGCACTCATGACAGTAGCACCTGGTCAATGATGGCCCCAGTGCCTCTCAATAGGAAGATACCGAATGTTCCTCACCATTTCAGGCCTATCAGGCAGGTGCAGACCGGCCATTTGGGCAACGTCTTGGCAAATAAAGTCACACTATACCTACTATCTTTTTTTGTTTTACTCCTTAAATGTTTTGCAATTGCCATATGTTTCCACAAAAGCACGTGGTTTTGTCTTTTACATTGGTGTTAATCGGACAAATGTCGAAAGAAACCAAATATATGACGTGAACTTGTCATCATTTGCGCTAGATCAAATTTTCTTTCGATCAGGAGTGAGTGAGTTGTGATGTCAATCTATTAAGGCCACAGCTATTTCACTGGAATTGAACATTATTCTTCATGTCCAATGCCGCGCCTCATGTTTCGTGGCTTTAAGGGACTCCAAATTACTTAATATATAAAGAAATAAGCATCAGAATGTGTCCTGACACGCTGATTTGTTTTTTTCGTCTTCTAAATTGTTTTGAATGAGTGACCCTGTAAGAGTATGATTCATTTTATCAACTGTTTTCAGCGATGTTTAACTGAACTGACTTTTTCGATGACACTCTCTTATGTTAATTGAAATATGTTTCGCTTAAGTGATTCTTCAAGGTCACATAGAGATGCGAATGTTGAATGTTGGGTAAGATATCTCCAGGTAATTGTGCTGTGTGGTTAGATGTCTTTGGACTATTATAGAGTTCTAGAATGCTAATACTCATGTGATATGTTGATGTAGCATGTTATCTGCTTACGCAGATAGCTATTGTTCAAGAATTTTTATGGAATTTAAAAACGGTAGCTAGGCAGAAGTAGTTTCGGTTAACTAGACTTACGCCTAAGCTGCGGTTGGTTGTCTGGATTAAATATTGTAAGTTTGGTCTTGCAGCTAGGTATTGTGTCCTGTGTTGTACATTTAGGTGTAAGTGGCGAGGCTTTTCGGAGGTTGTACAATTGTATGGTATTGAGGGTTGAGACTGTAATTTTGGGTGCACAATAAAGAACATTAGAAAACGAAGTTTGCATATTCTACAAGCTATCCGGGCAAGGATTCTAAGGCATGAAGGCGTTGAAGAAGATTACGAATTTCAGTGGCAATGAGGATGTGGAGCGTTGGATCGATCGATTTGAACTTGCGATCAACATAGATGAGAAGAAGGGGAAGGAGGCTCAGATTCTGTCCATGTACCTGTCAGAGGCCGCATACGACACATGGAAGAATCTCAGTAGCTCAGAGAAAGCTGATGCTGATGCTGTAAAATCGGCACTGAGGAAATGCGTTCGGGCTACGTCGGTCAGAGGCCTGGAAATCAGTGTTGTCCATCAAAGCTGTTGCAGGTGACTCGGTTGACGTCGTTGGTGATCGTATACGGAAGCTGGTCGGTGTTGCGTGTGCTGGGGGTGATGCAATTGAATACGTTAGTGGACTAATATTACTTGACTCACTTCCGCGCGCGGTTCGAGAGCAGGTTGTGATGCACATTTGGAAGATCTCAATTATCAGAACGTCCTGTCGAGTTCGAAGAGAGTGTGGCCGAGTAAACCCGATTTGACAATTTGTGCAAGTGGCGTCAGTACTAGCCAGGAACCCAGGTCTCAGACCTACCAACGGAGGGGCCCACGATGCTATGGTTGCAACCGTCAGGGACATTTTCAGAGGGATTGTAGCGCAGTGTGCTTCAAATGTAATCAAAAGGGACATATCCGCAGCAATTGCAACACTGCGGTTCCTTTAAACTCGGTGTCGGGGACAACCAATCCAGTCGTTGTCCCCAGCCAACCAAGTGCATCAAGCGATGTTTCACGTCAATAGCGTCAGAAAGACGAATGTGGCAAACGGCGCTGCTGAATGGATGTAGGTGTAGACTTCTGGTGGATAGTGGTTGTAGTGTGTCGCTAGTGACTTCGAGGATTGTTGATGAATTATCGGTTCCAGCAAGAAGGACTTCTGTAGAGGTTGTTTTGGAAATCATGAATGCTCAGTTGATTAGAACTCGAGATGTGGTTTGCATTCGAAGTGTATTGTAAGTGATAATTTCAATTGAATGAAAAATGACACTTATTGTTATAATGAAGTGATTTTATATGATCAGACTTTTTGTGTGTATTGAAAGTTGTCAGCTGTTCTTTCATTATTTTGCGTAGATATCCAGTTGTGTGCTGCACAGATATCTCTCGGTGTTGTAAGTTAACTTTCTAGGGTCAATGTTCACATAAACTTTTCCTATGATATTTACAATGCATGTTTACGGCATAGTAGTTACGTGACAACGTTTGAAGTGTGTAACTAAGTACAATTTGACAATTTAGTTTCGGTATTGTAAATGTAAGCGCTGAACCTGTTTTTCTGGTATGAAAAGTGAGTTGCATCAATAGAAGCGAATCTCAAGGCATCAGGTATTCTCAAGCTAGCCGGGCGTTAAATAATTGAGTATCATATTGTTGAGGAGGTTTTAATTAGCGAAGATAAGAGGTTAAGGTTGAATTATTTAAGTGGCTATTATGAAGGCAATGAAAATGATTTCTCATTATTCCGGATCAGGTGATGTAGAACGCTGGATCGACAAATTCGAGCTAGCAGTTCAAATTGATGAATTAGGAAGCAAGGAGGCTCAGTTATTGTCTATGTACTTGACTGATGCCGCCTATGATACATGGAAAAACATGTCAGAAAAAGATCAAAAAGATGCCGTTTGTATTAAGGCCGCTTTAAGAAATGCGTACGGCCTTAGACGAATTGATGCTTGGAAATTGGCATTGTCTAGGAAGCTTGAACCTGGCGAGTCAATTGATGTATTAGGGGATCAACTGAAGAAGTTTGTTAAAATTTCTTGTGAAGGTGGTGACCCCGTTTCTACGTCTCTGGTCTCCTTCTACTAAATGCAATTCCGAATAATATGCGGGATAAAGTGTTATTGACAGTTGGTAATGACCTTTCCTATAATATGGTTTACGATGCTGCTAAAAAAGTTTGCCCACAAAGTCTTGAGA
This sequence comes from Prostheceraeus crozeri, assembly GCA_907163375.1. Taxonomy (NCBI): domain Eukaryota; kingdom Metazoa; phylum Platyhelminthes; order Polycladida; family Euryleptidae; genus Prostheceraeus; species Prostheceraeus crozeri. Next base: position 363,722 of record CAJQUW010008405.1, read on the forward strand.
TTGAGGCCATTTCTGGTAGGGGTGATGTTTGTGGTGGAACTGTCTCAGAGCTAGGTGCGTGTTCGGGAGTAAAGATGGAACGAAGGGATTTCAGAAGGCCTGATGTTCCTACTCAGCCACGAGGTGTGCGTTGCTATGGATGCTTACGGTTAGGTCATCTTCAGAGAGACTGTCAAGCTGAGTGTTACTCTTGCGGTCAAAAGGGTCACATCAGAAGTACCTGTCCTGCGGTGCATTTAAACGCGGAAAAGGGGGCAACCGGAAGGACAGTTGCCCCCCAATCAAAGGATCCGGGTGTGCAACAACAGCCACCAGCGAAATTGCGATAATTCGACAGGGTTGTGTCAACAACATCAACTGTAGGGTTCTAATTGACCCTGGCTGCAGCGTTTCGCTCGTAAAAACATCCTTAGTTGGAAATCTGCCAAAGAAGTCAGATTCAGTTAGTTTGGAAATTATGGACTGCGGGTTCATTTCTACCCAAGGCTCAGTGATGCTGAAAGATGTTGTTGCTTGTCCTGGTGGTTCTAACCTTGGACCATTGACTGCTCACGTCAGAAGTAGGTTGCCTCTAAATGTTGACTTCGTGCTAGGACTGGATGTGTTGTCGCAAGTTGGGCTTACCATTATCCCCAAGGGTAGCGGTGACTATCATGTTGAAGTTGGAGGGTGGAGATTAGGTAGTGCTGCGTCCATAGTTGAAAAGTCGACGATGCATGTTTCGGGCGACCAAATGTCGATCGATGATCCAGACTTCAATGTTTTGTTCAACGGAAATGACTGGACTGTAAGATGGACTTGGAAAGGGGAACCACCTCCGGAAAATTGTCGAAGGTGTAACTACAGAGTCGCTGAGGAGGATAAAGCAATGTTTGATAAGGAATTGAGAGAGTGGGTGTCAGACGGTATCCTTCAGCCATGGAACGAGGAAAAAGATGGGAAGATCAAGAATGTTCTACCTTTAATGAGCGTCAGGCAGGAAAAAGGGGAAAAAGTGAAAATTCGACCGGTCCTTGACTTTCGTTTTTTAAATGATTACATCACTAGTCATCCAGGGTCTTCCATGCCATTGTGTCAGGATCGTTTGCGAGAATGGAGGAGATGGGGACCGGAATGTGGAGTTGTGGATTTAAAGAAGGCCTATCTGCAAGTGAAAGTTGACCCAGCGTTATGGTGTTATCAAGGAGTTCGGTGGAAAGGTGAAATGTTTGTGCTAACAAGATTAGGGTTTGGGTTGAACATCGCTCCCAAAGTCATGACGAAGATTGTGGAGAAGGTTTTGGAAGAAGATCCGGCGATTCAAGCTGCAACTAGTAGTTACATTGACGACATTTTTGTCAATGAGAGGAAGTCAAAATTGAGAAAGTGGTCAGGCACTTGAAAAAGTTTGGTTTGGCAACGAAACCTGCAGAACATTTGGGCAATTGTGATGGAGTTCGAGTGCTTGGGCTACATGTGGATAAGCACCTACAATGGACACGTGATGGAAGTCTCCCAGCGATACCTGAAGAGAATCTCACAAGGCGTCAGGTTCACAGAATCCTAGGCGAGTGGTTGGGTCATTTTCCAGTTTGCGGTTGGCTCAGGGTAGTATGTGGATTTCTTCAACGTATAACCGCTAGTGAGGACATTCGATGGGACGACAAGGTCAGCACAGCAACGCAGGACAAAATTTTGGAGATTGATCGGAGACTAAAGTCGGGTGATGATCCTGTGAAGGGAAGGTGGATGGCGCCTGTCAACGGAGAGTTCGTTGTCTGGACAGATGCCAGCAATGTCGCATTGGGTACGGCAATAGCTATTGACTCTCATGTGGTTGAGGACGCAGCTTGGCTTCGTAAGAAAAGTGATACTGCCCACATTAATGTCAGTGAACTCGATGCAGCCATACGTGGGGTAAATATGGCAGTCAAATGGGAGCGAAAAAGTTCACTTTGAAAACTGATTCAGCAACAGTGAGAGGCTGGTTAAGGTCTGCATTTCAAGATACCCACAATGTTCGAACCCACGCATTGTCAGAGCTTGTCATACGTCGTCGAATTGATCTTCTGCGTGAGCTTCGTCTTCAAGAGGAGCTAGACGTTACGGTTGAACTTGTGAGATCAGAAGAAAACAAGGCCGATAAACTGACAAGAGTTCCCCGAACATGGACACTTTCAAAGGAGCCCAAAGTACTCGTGGCGAACGCGGCAGCTGAAATAACAACGTCAGAAGATGGACTATCAATGGAGGAGACAATTTCAAAGCTCCATAAGAAAAGTCACCTTGGTGTCGACAGGATATTGTCAATGTTGAAACTTAAGTTTGGCTCGAAAGTGGATAGAGTAATGGTGCAGCGAGTAATATCACAGTGCGATGAATGTGCAAGGATATGTCCAGCAATAAATCCTCATTATCTGAAAGGCGAAATAACAAATCATGAAGTTTGGAAGACGCTATCGAGTGATATTACACACGTAGGAAGGAGATTATACTTGACGATCATTGATACTGGGACGAAATTCTGCATATGGAGGAGGTTGAACAGTGGTGTTGCGAGAGAGGTGTGCGAGAGATTAAATACTATATTCGCTGAAATGGGACCACCGCAAGTATTCCTGTCAGACAATGGGACCGTGTATCGGAGTGTTGACGTACAGCAGTTGATGAAAAGATGGAGCGTGGAACAGCAGTTTTCTTGTGCGTATAGACCGAAAGGAAATGGAGTGAGCGAGAGGAATCATAGAACCATCAAAACAATGAAAGCAAGATCAGGGAACACCATAGAAGAGTGTGTGTATTGGTACAATATCTCAAGTAATCAAGGAAGGATTCCACCATACAACCTCTTATTTCATGCTCAGCACGTATTCCAGGAATCAATGAAAAAAGACTGTTGAGATGTGTCGAGGTGAACGATTGGAACAGCAAACCTAGCAGCTGTAAAATGGACCCATGTGACAACCGTTCGTTGTTGGAGATTTTGTCTATCTCAGAAGTGATGGCAAGTGTGACACTTCGTGGACTGGCCCTCATCGTGTGACGTCCATTTCTACTTCTGTCGCGCTACAGTTGGATGACGATGGTGTGACAAGACATGTAAGTCATGTGAGGAGAGTTCCGATGAAAGTACTGCGTGAACATCAACTTATCTCAGACTTATCGCACGCCGACCCCCCATGTCCAGGAAATAGAAGACGACAGTTCTGATGAAGAAACTTTTTGTGAAAATGAAATCAACATTGATAGTGCATCTGACAGCCCTGCTGAATCTGAACACAATGAAGTGATCGAGTCAATCCGTCGTGGATCGCGAACAAGATCATCTCCACTCCACTTGCGTGATTATGTATGCTGATACTTGAATTTCTGAGATTTTTCTCCATTTGTGTTTTGATTTATTGGGTAATAAATCACGGGGGGATGTAAGTGATAATTTCAATTGAATGAAAAATGACACTTATTGTTATAATGAAGTGATTTTATATGATCAGACTTTTTGTGTGTATTGAAAGTTGTCAGCTGTTCTTTCATTATTTTGCGTAGATATCCAGTTGTGTGCTGCACAGATATCTCTCGGTGTTGTAAGTTAACTTTCTAGGGTCAATGTTCACATAAACTTTTCCTATGATATTTACAATGCATGTTTACGGCATAGTAGTTACGTGACAACGTTTGAAGTGTGTAACTAAGTACAATTTGACAATTTAGTTTCGGTATTGTAAATGTAAGCGCTGAACCTGTTTTTCTGGTATGAAAAGTGAGTTGCATCAATAGAAGCGAATCTCAAGGCATCAGGTATTCTCATGTATATTTGAACGGAACTACAGAGATTGGTCCTATATATGCCTATGTTGTTTCGAAGCTGCCATCGGAGATTGATTTTGTTGTTGGACGTGACATTATTCGACGGAATGGGCTGTACGTTCCCCCTGCAGAACCAGGGAGGAATATTATTACAATTGACGATGATTCAAATGACGCCGTAGAACCTCATCAACTTGCAAGCATGGTCGCTCAGGAGATCAATCAAGTTTCGAAACCTGACATTAAGTTGGAAGATGATGATTTCCGGTCTGAGTTTCGGGAGGGTGAATGGGTTGTAAGATGGTCGTGGAAAACCTCTCCGCCTCCTGATAATAACAGACGTGGAAATTACAAGATTCCGGATGGAGACAAAGAAGAGTTTGCTGATGAAGTAAAGTTGTGGATCAATGAAGGTATCTTGGTGCCGTGGGATCCGGAGCGTGATGGAGCCGTGAGAAATGTAATTCCTCTCATGAGTGTACGCCAGAAGAAGGGCGAAAAATCGAAAGTAAGACCAGTCCTCGACTTCAGGTTTCTAAACGAATACATTATGAGTCATCCTGGATCAGCTACCCCATTGTGTCAAGAACGACTCAGGCAGTGGCGACGGCTCGGTGCAAACTGCTCAGTTGTTGATCTTCGCAAAGCCTACCTGCAAATAAAAGTTGATCCGTCACTATGGACTTATCAATGCGTGCGCTGGAATGGGGAAATGTATGTGTTGACACGGTTAGGCTTCGGTCTCAACATTGCGCCTAAAGTTATGACTAAAATTGTGGAACGAATTCTGTCGGAAAGCGAAGTTTTGAGGAAGGCGGCAAGCAATTACATAGATGATATTACTCCAGTGAGAACATTACTCCAGTGGAAGAGGTCGTGAAAGTGTTGAATAACTTTGGACTTAGAACAAAGCCAGCGGAACGTCTAGGCGACGAAGATGGCGTGCGAGTTCTTGGGCTTCAAGTTGATGACCAATTCAGGTGGAAGAGAAGCAGTCAGTTGCCAGAAGTTGAGGATTCAATGACAAGAAGGCAAGTGCACAGGGTACTCGGCGAGTGGCACGGTCATTATCCGGTATGTGGTTGGCTTAGGGTCGCCTCTGGCTATCTGCAAAGGTTGACAGCAAGGGAAGAACTCGGATGGGACGATAAGGTTAGTGAGAACATCATGGCGAAAGTGAGGGAGACGGCTGATCGTTTGAGAAGGGGCGATGATCCAGTTAATGGGAAATGGTTGGCACCTGAGAATGGAAATAGCGTGATTTGGACTGATGCAAGTAATTTGGCTGTTGGAATCGTTTTGACAATCAATGGGAACGTAATGGAAGATGCAGCCTGGCTGAGGAAGGAGAATGATTCTGCCCACATAAATATAAGTGAGTTAAATGCAGCCATTCGTGGAGTTAATCTTGCCATCAAGTGGAATATCAGATCCTTTATTCTCAGAACGGATTCTGCTACGGTTCGAGGATGGCTAAATTCTGCATTTCACGACACTCACAACATCCGGACCCATGCACTTGCTGAGGTAATCATAAGACGTCGGATTCAGATGTTAAGAGACTTGCGGATGCAGGAATCCCTTGATGTGAGAGTAGAGCTGGTGAGATCCGAGGCAAACCTTGCAGATAAGCTTACTCGAGTTCCAAGGGCATGGTTGCAGGGAAATGCGAGAGATGATGAGAGATGTGCTTTGGGTGCTGTTGGCTCTCATGTCAATTTAGAAGATGAGTTGTGCAGAATTCACAATCGGAGTCATTTCGGAGTGGATAGAACGTACCATCTGGCGAGAGAAAGATTTGGCAGTTGTGTTAGCAAAGAGATGGTTAAGAAAGTCGTTCGGAGGTGTGACACTTGTGCTCGCGTGTGCCCTGCTATCAACCCTCATTTCAAGAAAGGTAGCTTGTCGACGAATGAGATTTGGAAGAAAGTGTCATGTGATATCACGCATGTTGGTCGGAAGCCCTTCCTAACAGTGATTGACACGGGATCAAGGTTTACAATATGGCGTTCTATGGTCAATGAAAGCGCTCATGAAATCAGTAGTCATCTCACACAAATTTTTTCGGAGTTCGGTCCCCCCGAGGTTTTGCTCTCTGACAATGGAACTGTTTTTCGCAGTGGGAATGTCAGCAAACTTTTGAGTGAATGGGGAGTAAGACAAGAATTTTCGTGTGCATACAGACCACAAGGAAATGGCATTTCAGAGAGGAACCATCGCACGGTGAAGACTATGGTGGCAAGGTCGAGAAGATCAATTGAAGAATGTGTGTTCTGGTACAATGTGACCACTCAGGACTCAGGAAGACCGTCTCCATATTCACTAATATTTCATTGCGAGTCTCGTAAGCCTGGAGTCCAGCTACATCGGCTACCAAGATGCGACATCGTGAGCCAATGGATAAACCAGCCCGTTGAAGACGGCGTGATGCGCCTCAGTGATAACCCTTACACTGTTGGTGATCTCGTATATTTACGATCAGATGGTGATTGCATGTCCGAATGGAGTGGACCTCATCGTGTTACCGGCATTAGATCTTCCGTCTCGTTGGAGCTTGATGATGATGGCATAACAAGGCATGTCGTGCATCTGAAGAAAGTTCCAGTGGTCTCTCAAGTCCTTCAAAGTGATGACAGTGATTCGAACACGAGTGACTCAGAGTGTAGTGTTGTGGACCAACATGTTCCTGCTTGCGACTCATTGAATCCACCTGACAATCAAGACAGTGATTCGGACAGCTCAGAAGAACTACAAGTCGTTTCTCCCATTGTGTCAACAAGACGTGGATCAAGAAGTCGTCGAACTCCCGCGTATCTTCGTGATTATGTGACTTAAATGATTGATTTTATCAGCTGTTTTGTGATTTTTAAGATCACGGGGAGGTGTAAGAGTATGATTCATTTTATCAACTGTTTTCAGCGATGTTTAACTGAACTGACTTTTTCGATGACACTCTCTTATGTTAATTGAAATATGTTTCGCTTAAGTGATTCTTCAAGGTCACATAGAGATGCGAATGTTGAATGTTGGGTAAGATATCTCCAGGTAATTGTGCTGTGTGGTTAGATGTCTTTGGACTATTATAGAGTTCTAGAATGCTAATACTCATGTGATATGTTGATGTAGCATGTTATCTGCTTACGCAGATAGCTATTGTTCAAGAATTTTTATGGAATTTAAAAACGGTAGCTAGGCAGAAGTAGTTTCGGTTAACTAGACTTACGCCTAAGCTGCGGTTGGTTGTCTGGATTAAATATTGTAAGTTTGGTCTTGCAGCTAGGTATTGTGTCCTGTGTTGTACATTTAGGTGTAAGTGGCGAGGCTTTTCGGAGGTTGTACAATTGTATGGTATTGAGGGTTGAGACTGTAATTTTGGGTGCACAATAAAGAACATTAGAAAACGAAGTTTGCATATTCTACAGACCCTTTTAGAGAGGCAAACGTATTTCCTAACTCTAAGTGATTTTTTGTAGATAATTTGTTTGTATTACTTGTCTATGCAGCGATCAGTGTCACCGGCTCAGCCGATCTACCCGTGCAATAGCCCTAGTAGCAAAATTTCACCGGAGCAGCCGCTGTAGTGTGGCATCCGGTCAGAAATAAAAAGTTTTATGAATATATTCACTTTTCTAACGATGCATTGGTGTAACAATGCTATTGAAAGATTTTTGTATGGATAGGAGGTCAAGGAAGTGCATTTTCATGGAAATTTATTCATTTCAATAATTGACGAAATGAAGGAGATCATTTCTTATATTTCCTGAGGGAAGTATTGCCTAATATAGATGACCTATTATGTGTGATGTTAAGCAGTCGATAAATTTATGGTTTTACACTTTTTTATTCCATTCTATAGCTATTTCTAATGGCCATTCTCAACTGGAATCTGTACATAGAGCGCACCGGAGTTTTCTATTTTTATATTCTTCCGAAAGTCGACTGCGCCAGACTTATGATCTTTTTACATGATACCTGAAAAAATTGTCCGAAAAACAAAGCCAGAGACAACCTTGTCAGATACGACTTCGTCTGCACGCACTAAAATTTCAAAAATATCTGCGTATGAATTTCTGATAAATCACCATCTGCCGCGCACTAGTCTCTCAAAAATAATTCCGGCGCAGCCCCTGTACAGATTCCATTTCGGTGGCCACTACCATTTAAAAAATCCCAAATAGATGCATAATAGGTATTTACTCTAACATTGCATAAGTGCGAGTTAGGCCTAACATGTGGGATTAGTTGAGACAACTGCCTAGCGTCTTCATCCCTTCGCAAATTTATCGTAAGCTTTTCACGGTGTGAAATTGCTATTTCCACGAAGTAAGAGTTAGCCATGTCAACAAGTCTTTTCTGCTTATTGACACGACTATCTTGTCTGCATGTTTGTGCATGAAATGTAACTTGTCAGAATGCATTCTAAGTGTCAGTCTTCTTCTTCTTCAGCCGCTTTCAGTCCACTGCTGGATGAAGGCTTCTACACGATGTCGCCAACCTCGTCGGTCTTGTGCTTCTCGCATATGTTTTTCCTGCCACTTTAGTTAGAATGCCTTCCCAACGCGTTCTTTGTCGTCCCTTTTGCCGTCCCTCGGATACCATTCCGCTACCGATTTTGTCCAAAGCCCATCTTGTCTTCTTGCCACATGTCCAGCCCAGCTCCATTTCAATTTTGCTACAGTCTCCAGGACGTCACTTACTCCTGTCTGCTGTCTAATCCATGTGTTCTTCTTTTTTGTGTCTTGTAATCTTCAACAATGCTCTTTCCTTTAAAAGATTTGGAAAAGCCAAGTAAAGGTTGGTAATTTTTTTGGATTTATTCTATCGATATATTTCGGCTATTCAAGTGCCATAGCCATTTTCAAGAAAACTGTGACATGTATACAAAAGAAATTAACATGAATACAAGCAAGTTTCAAAATTTGTTTTGGCAAGTATATAGCATAGTATCCCATAGAAGTCAAGCTATCCCCAGATTGATGATGGAAAAGATATGCAGCCACCCAATATTTTGTTAAACCCCACCCAACCTCCGATATCTACATGTATAAACTGAGGATGACAAGGTTTTCAAGAATAAAGAAGGATTTATATGAATGAAAAGTCCTTCAGCCCTTCATCGAGTGTGAAGGGCTGAAGAATTTTTTATTCATACTTTTTATTCACATAAATCCTTCTTAAATCCAAAAAAAGTTACCAACCTCTACTTGGCTTTTCCAAATCTTTTAAACATGAGAATTGGCCAAGGCATTTTCACTCAAAATGCTCTTTCCATTGCTCCTAGGGTAACTTGGAAGTTTATTTCTATGTTCCTTCGTTGTCCTCCACACTTCGCATCCGTATGGCAACACAGGGAGAATGCACTGATTGAATGTTTGTCTCTTTAGACACAGTGGTATGTCACTCTTGAATATATCTTTTGCACGATTAAATGCTTGCCGTGCTTGTATACATCTCCTACTGATTTCCTTAGCGATGTTGCTGCTCATGCTTACTATGTGACCAAGGTAAATATATTCTTGAACCTCTTCGATCTGCACGTTTTCGACACTCACCGGTTTCGAGATACCACTGCTGTTTTTCATGATTTTCGTTTTGTCTACATTTATTCATTGTCCTCTTTGTTAACTGGCAAGTGCTACCTTATTTATCATTCTTTGGAGATCTTCCATATTTTCTGAGAAAATAATGATGTCGTCAGCAAATCGCAAATGACTCAAATTCAATGGCTCAATGACTTAATAAGGTTAATGAATTATAAGGTCAGTGACTCAATAAGGTTTTATTCAAATGACTAAGTGTCAATACACATTATTTAACTAGAAGTGAGACACAATTTCAAGAATCTATTTTACTCACATTTTTACCTTGTTGATTACCTTACTTTAATTACGTTATTACCTTAATTGATTTGGGTTCTTTTTGTCTTATATTATTTTTGACTCGTTATACTTTACTTTGCTTGGATGTTTTCTGTTGTTTCATGGTATTTGCAATATATATATATGGGTGGTCAAAAAATATATGGCAAAAAATAAAAGTTCGAAAAGTCAAACTCTCACCCGCGCCTTTTGCGACCGTTGGTATGAAAGCATCTCATGCAAATTTTCAACCAGATATAGCAAAATTTTCTGGTCCCCCAACTGCCTTGAAGTTATTCAATTTTGACAAAATTCCCTATTTTTATACTACTTACGAAATGTTGTTTTAATTAATCAAAATTTGTTTAAGTGTTCAATATTCATGAATTGAGTTTTCAATACTTTCAAAGTTTGTTTATATCTTGTGTACTGTTTTCTTTAAGTAGTTTAAATTGAAACACTTTCTCTGGTTTTTCAACAAGGAAATCATCGGATATTTACTAGTAACTGGTAAATGTTGATTGATTTGACTTAATTCTTGCTTTATAAAAGTATCAATTACTGTCTTACGATACATAGATATTAATTCTCGGATTAATACTAGTTAGTCAATTTGAAAAACGTCAGGCTCTTAATATATTTACACTCTGCAGCCTATTGACAATATCAGATATTTGCAATATTACACTAACATGACAGTTGCCTATGTTGCTCAAATTAACACGCGCTTATCAAAAAATTAAGTGGCTTTCATGGTGTTGTAGCCGATGAACTAGGTCTACGTCTAGGCCTACATTTGATATCAAGAACTAGTAGTTGTTAAGCGGCAGATTTCAAAATCTGATGCTGCTAAAAATACAGGAAAAGAATGCAATGCAAGGCAAGATTCGAAGCATAGTGTTGTGCATGTAGATCATTTTTTCTAAAAACTAATGTGTAATCCTGGTCAGGTACGAACCAGGTACCTCGATGGCTTAGGGCAAGCATTTAACCGCTAGACCATTGTAGCGCTTGACACAACCGCGTTTTGCAATGCTTCAAAAATATCATATTGCATCTTGATACTACTGTTTGCTTAATATGTTTGTGGAGTGAAATTTAAGTGATAATTTACTCATGTACTCAAGTATTCCAATTTTTACTTTCATCATCACTTTTTTGTTGATTCTATTTCAGGTGATGATGGCGTCCAGTTGCAATAAAATACAAACAAGAAACGATGCCGATATCTGGCTCATCGGGCAACCTCTCAAAGAACTTAAGGGTGGAAAATTGCCATCTTCTGGTGAAATCGTGCGACGACTTTTCTACCTTCTGAGATTAGAAAAACACAACTTTCGCGAAGCGGCCACGTTAGTAGACAAAGAACTCATTACATTCTAGAATCGCGCTAGAATTCCTGTCAGCCAGTCACAACACAGAATTCAAAAATTGGAAAACTTATGTCAAGAATTGCGAAATTTAGGCAAGCGAAAAGCAAGAGCGCCCGTGATAGAAGTCAATCGCAGGGCTGATTTCACAATTACCTTGCAGAATCTTTTTGATTTAGCTCATAAAGACTCATTAAGTATGATGAAGAACGAAGACCATAAAGATTTTTTGCGTGCTCAAAGGATGGATGGGCGAATCGGAGTGATGCTCGGTGTCGTCCAGAAACTATACAAGTTAGAGAGGAACGAGAAGAAGCTGTCAGTAAACTCAAACTAAAGGAAGAAAAAAGGAAGGCTACTGAACTTGTATCTGTGACCTTAGAAGATTTGAGTGATGGTAGTTAGTTACTTTGACAGCACCGAAACTTCTCCTGAATGTGAAAAGGTACATGTATCTGAATCGACTCATAAACATTCGCGAAGCAAGTCTAGAAATGTAATCATCCGTGAGGTGTCTTTTGCCCTAGATCGAACAAAGACCACAGACCGTAATGCCGTCCATATTCTGGCTGCGGCTGCATCTGCATTCGATCAAGATCCTGCCAGATTATTACAGACCATTCGGCGAAGACGTCGAGTTGCTCGAAGTGATGAGTTCTCATCTTTACATGATTCCTTTCTTCCTACAGTGCCACTTACTGTTCATGGGGACGGAAAGCTTGTTGGCGATGACCCAGGACAAGAGAAACATGAACGCCTGCCCGTCTTGGTTTCAGGTTTAGGAGTGAAAAAGCTTCTTAGTATCCCGAAGATTGAATCAGGCATAGGAGGGAGCCGCAGTGGTTGAAGAAATATTTGCTGTCTTGAGAAATTGGGATTTAGTGGAACAGGTTACTAGCATATCGTTTGATACTACAGCTAGCAACACAGGAGCTCGCTCAGGAGCGTGCACACTTCTTCAAAATAAGTTGAAAAGAGACCTGCTCCACCTTGCTTGCAGAAAGCATTTTTCCGAAATTGTCATAGATAAGGTTTTAAATGTTTGCACTGGAATCGTATCGAATGGTCCAGATATCCAAATCTTTAAGCGGCTCAAGCAGAAATGGTCTTCAATAGATGTGGACAACTTTCAACCTATTGGTAGGCTTCCTTTGCAATCTGAAGAACTTATTGAATTTTGTGAGCAGCAATTGATGTTGAAGCAACCAAGATATGATTATCGGGAACTCTTAGAGCTGACAATTGTTGTTATGCACGAAGTACCTCCCCGTGGTGTGCACTTTCTGCGCCCTTGTGCCTGCCATCGTGCTCGATGGATGGCAAAGATCATATATGCAATGAAGATCTATCTTTTCCGCGATCAATTTAATCTCACTCCTCGAGAACTCAGAGGAATTGAACGATTTGTCACCTTCGTTGTTTCTTTATACATCCCATACTGGTTCACTACGTCGAACGCTGCGTCTGCTCCAGCAAATGATTTGAAGTTTTTGAAAGATCTAGTTGTTTACCATGACACTCCTGTCTCCGTAGCGGCTGTGAATTCCTTCAGTCGTCATCTCTGGTATTTGTCGGAGGAGTTGGCAAGGAGTTGGTTTTTTTGACGAATCTATTCAATATCATCACAATCACGAATGGCTTTGCGTGTTCTTTCTTTCCTCCATGGTTCGCCCTGACTCCCCAACATAGCCAAAGCCATTCGTGATTGTGATGTCCTGCGTTCGGAGGTTGCCCACCATGTATGGGACTCCGGTCACTACGTGAATTTCGACGGGATGAAGGTTATTGACCGGGAGTGCAACTGGCGAAAAAGGATTATCAAAGAGGCCTGGTGGACTCGACATCTGTCCTCATCCAAAAAAACTAAGCATCACATCAGTGATTTTTGGTTTCCTTAACATTTTCTTCCTTTTTTTACTTTTACTTTCCAGTATTTGTAGACAGTATCTTCGTGCCTTATTTTTCTTTTGAAGTCATGTTATTTTATTCTCTGCTCGTTCGTATTTCTATTGTGTAATTTGTGTCTGACCATTGCAGTATGAGTGATGTTAATCATTTAATGTGTTTCTGTCATTCCCCTGACGATAGCCGGCTGTGCTGGCTGAAAGGCCTCGCAATAGAAAATCGAGGAATCTAGTAAAGATCAACTAGTTTTTTGGGCTTCCTTCGCAAGATGAATAGAAACTCAGGCCCACTTTTTCCTGAAATCTCTATGCATGTTCATACACTGAAGCCAGAAAATTTCACTGTCATTGGTCAGTCAAAGTATCCGTTGATTTTGGAATCTATTTTAATTAAAGAAAACAATAACATTCTGCCAAATGGACGGAACAGATCAGTACCTCTATACCTGAACCTATGAACTTTGCCGTTGAACTGATTTTATGGATTTTATCTTGAGCTTTAATTATAAACCGCTTGCTTCTATCTTTTAATTTGTATATAAACCATTTTTCTTATTGTTATTTTGATGTCCGGTTGAAGGAGCATTTGTGTGTTTTTTCTTTAATATATATAAGCGTAAGACACCTGATAATCTCCGCCTTGAAAAAGCCTGGATGATAGAGCGTTGTGAGTCGGGGGCCTATTCCACGTCTTTTTGATCAGATAATTACAAGACTGAGTAGCTACCTAGGAAGTAGTTAGTCTCGAAAACGACGCTGTGCCCCCTTTGCCTCATCTTTATCCCTATTATTTTTAAGGAACACGATGTTATTTTAAAAATTGAATTTTTTACATGATGTTGTTTGATCGAAATAAGTTAATTCAGACCTAAATTCTCCTGAAAAAACATAAATTTTTTCAAAATCTTATTTAACACTCGGCGTGCTATTCCAACAATAACATGAGGTTGTCATTTACCATCTATCAGCATCATGTCGGTCTTCATGCATCAGGAGTTCGAATCTCCAGTCTCAGTGTTACAGAGATTTTGGAAGATGCACAAGCTGACAGACTTAGCTACGTGTAGCTTAATGTTAGCTTAATATATACATAGCTTAATAAAATAGTGAAACGATGTTGCCAAAAACTATTAGTCAATCTTAATGAAATGCAGAAACTCACAAAGTGGAACAATATCTTTATTATGACTAGAGGTCAAACACATTGCAGTGAAAATATTGTTCATAATCGTCTGATGCAGTACTTGAAATGCCGTCCGGGAACTGCCAGGATATCATATCTATATCATTACTATACCAACAATTTCATGACCAATTTACAAATCTTGAGGTTTCATTTTCAGTAAAATATTAGAATATGTGGTTAATAAGTGATAGTGCGTGATTTTGTTGTAGATCTGTTCAGTGATTTACAAAAATTTAGAAAGTATATGTTGGTGCTTAAAAATGTATGCATCACCTAACTTGCATGCTTACTTTTGAAAGGCAAGCGCACACTTAGATCGCTGCTTAACAACTGCTATTTGCTGCACTGATGTCCAAATAGACGAAAACAAAATGCCAAAGAAAATTCTCTTGTTGCGATTTATCACTATCAGATACATGTATGTCTGCAGAATCAAGCTGAAATTTAGGATTGCCAATTTGTTTGGACTAATTCCCCGTTTCGCTATTCGTCAGAAGTCGCTTTCTAGATTCAGAGTCAGTAATTGCATCAGAGCTATAGCACCGTAGTGGAGCTTTTCAACTCCGATGCAAGTGCACTGACCTCCATATACAACACACAGCAAAAACGGAATCAGCATAATTTTTAATCAATTCATATCTATCCAAGAACTGTCGAAAACTTGAGTTGGCACACACTTAATTTGATAAATCAAAGCAATTCTCATACCATGATGAAAATCATCCCAGCAGCCATTTATAATAGAATACAGTGTTTACTAATTTAGATTATTAATTGAAGTAGTCCTGTTGAGGACTGCTGGGGTTCTCCAATGCGAAAGTGTACAAATGCAATGCTGTTGTAACCATTGGATTAATCAGTTCTTGCAAGAATTCAATGGCGCCTTCTCGTAGCAACGAATTAAAATTGATCAGCTTTGGCCCGATAGCTGGTAAAAATTGAAATCTGAAGACTTGTGACACAATTCATTCTTACTGTTAACATGCTATTACCATAGATTCCAAACACTGCCTGCCGCATACGTGCGCTCAAAACATACGTCTAATGTACTGTACCGATTACAGATGCTGGTATTGAAAATTGAAAAGGACAATGGCCACCATATGTTAGGGAAATTAAAAATGGATATGATGAAACAACAGGAAACCGATGGTTAAAAAATTGGAAAAGTGGAGGTAAACCATAGAACTACAATGACTACACCGATTGCAAGTGAACTAGTGCTACACTATAACTGAGACTACACATAGTGGATAATGGTAATAGTGGACAAGTGGAAAGTGGATGATGGAGGTAAACAATAGATCTACAATGACGCTCTATATCGTAGCTCTACACCGAAAACAATCAAACTATACACACTATACCTAGGACTACACATGAAAAATACTATTTCTTCACTTGAATTTGTTATCGCCAGTTCCTTAATTCGCCTATAATACTTCAGGAAATACAACATTTCTTCATTTGTTCTTCATTTGTCTTCATCCACAATGATATGATTTGAAATACAATACTTCGACCACTACTTCAGATACCGATTAAGGGATATAAAGCATAATACTGCAGTCCGTCAGGCATCAGGAGGTGCTCGTCTAGTTGTGTTTCGACCCCAACCTGAACACGTAAACCCAGACCACCGGGGTCTCACACATAGTGGTTGACAAAATACTCAATAGGTAATGAAATGTCTGCAAAGATATGTCACAAAAATGAGTCCGACATCATGCAAATGTTGCGTTTCCCACATGTAAACTCATCCCATCATTAAATACAGCATGCTTTTTGCGATCCGCACATGTAAAGAGATCCTGTTCATCCTCGATTCCAATAAACATGAAATCGTTGTGTGATAAATATGCAATCCGCCTTTACACAATTTTCGCCTCATTCATTGTGACTTAACAGTGGGAGCTCCCTCATCTCCCTGATGCTAAGCGTTCTGCATTCTCAACCCCCCACACCCCAAAGAAAAGAATTGAAGCCTCTCTTTGTCTACCAAATGACCTTGCCACGAATTTCAATGAAGCGGATAGTAGCTGTCCGGTCTAGACCTAGTTGTTGATGTTCGATGTTTCTCACTGTGCTTTGTAAATATTCAAGGCTGTTATCATTTCTCTAAGCATATGAAATTATTTTGATAAATTTATTTACAATAAATTGAGTTGTGCAAGATTTTAGCACATGGCGTTGCCAGACCCAAATTTCAATTTTTGCGCAGCCAGAGAAAAATTGCACAGCACAAAAGTACACATTTTTTCCTAATACATCGTTGATATAATCCTTTATACTGCTTCAGAATTTACATCAATTTTTTAAGACGCTCTATTTGCCATCTGATGTTTGTATTATCTTCATTGCGTTCGCCTTTAAATTATTTTTCGCCAGTTAGTCTTTTAATCAAATATTTTTTAAGTTAGAATATTTTTGCAGCTTTAATCTGACAACGCTTTTTATTCATTATTTAGTGTAAAAAACATATTCTGAAAAATGAAACAAATTTGCAGACTGAATTACTTTCATTGGAAAAGATATATCTGTTGTAAAAATGGGAAAAGCTCATATCCTAAAATTTTGCAGTTAAACTTGAGCAATATACACAATGCAAAACAGGGTCAGACTGCAGTGATACCTTTACATAAACAATTTTATCTAATTGGTCAATGAAGGCATGAAACTTTCATTTATTGATCCTGCAAATTATAAACACAATTACTTTACAAAAAAGTAATTATAGATGTTTCATAATAGAGGGGCTATAACAATAAACAAAGTGTAAAATGCGTGATTAGATTATATAACTAGATAAATTTCTTAGCCGTATCTACTAAAAATATCATCATTTATATGTAGTTTGGCTGACTTTGTATAAAATGGCTTTCCAAAAGTCCTAAATGTTGCTTGAATAATCCAAAGAGAAAATCACTTTTATTTCAACGAAATCAAAGCAAAATGTAATAATCAACCCCGTCCCCGTTATAGCATAAACGGCATAAACTGTGTTTGTATTTGTATTTGAATAAGTCTCCGAACGGAGTCAACAAATTGCAAAGGAGAGAACAACAATTTCTGGCGAGCCTCGCTAGAGCTCAATTAATCACGCTGTCAACATGTTATACATGGCCTACTGGTAAAATAAAGTCACACAAAATAAGTTCATGAGCACGCCAACTCGCTTTCTTCCCAATTACAACTCTTTAACTTGGGTCCAAGCATAGACTCCTCTATTAACTATGACTATTTATAGCCACTATTTATAGAGAAGTCTATGGGGTCCAAGTTTCGAACACAAGTTAGCTAGAATGATAAGCAAGTATTCTTTTCAGAGTAATACCCCTGTTACACAAGTTGTTTTAATTCAATCTATTTTACCAGGCAAATAGTATAAATAGTATAATATATATAACTTTATAATAGTATAAAGTTGCTCACAACTGCTCATCGGAAAAACAGATTTGTTAATATTAAACAACAACTCTTGCCTCATCCTATATTGACTTGTGCTTGAATCCTGGTCGGACAAATTGCGGTCGGAAAGTTGAGATATGCATGCAGTATCATCATGCATAAACCCAAATCAACTGTTTGCTGAAACACACCGATATATTTCTGTTAGTGTTCTGAAGGTAGCCGTTGTTTCATCTCAGCTAGCGTTGTAACCGGCTATAAAATAATTACACTACGAAGAAATTAATCAAAATCATTCCGCTGTCTAAACCGGATAATGCAGGGAATGATCATAACGAATAACAAAATATTGATTTGAGTAGAAATGTCTGATCTTGATTTGCCGTCAGTTGACTGCTACATTAACTCAGTCAGCAGAAATGGCATATGCCTAGTCTTAAGAATTTTTACCACCTAATGTTATTGATTACATTTTATTCTTTTCTGATGTTAATGATTACACTTTCAGCTGAGACATGATTCACATCTGAAGAGCTTTATTCAGTTAATGGTTTGTTAGGATCATCACTAGGTCTTCGACACTTAGTGCTCGCTTCAACACATTGTCCACAATTCTTTGTCTTTTTAACCGCGAACTTTGTGAAGTTCCGCATCTACTGAGCACATTGCCACGGAAGATTCCGATATAATGTCTTAAGCTTTTGTCTCATGTGTTCTTCAGCCCGCTGTCTTCTTGTATCCTGGGCATTTTTCTCGGTAAGGAACTCGGCCTCTTCATTTGACAAAAGCTTCTGAGGATCACGTCTAGTCTTTTCCTCCAACGAGATTTCAGCTCGCAATCTTTCTTCGGCTTTATTCTTTTTTATTATTTCTTCAGCTGCATCTTTTTCCTTACATTTAACTTCACACATTGCGGTATGAGTTCCTTTCAACAGGGAAATCAATCATGGGGTGAAGGAAATTTGATGCGACTTTATATCATTTGACAGTCGGTGGTCTTTCGCGATAAGGACTTTGTTCAGAGATGAATTGGACAATCCTTCCGGTTATTTGCACAAACAAGTGATTGAATAGATAACTCATTCAATAAGTTTATTGGGCAGAGAGGGGTGCGAAAAAATGCACAGGGAGGGAAATGAAAACATCTTTATTGCGCAATTGCGCAGGCATCGCAAAAATTGCGTAGGTCTGGTAACACTGAGGATAATTATCATCATTAACTTTAAAAAAAATATGTAAATGCAAAGACAACGGATATGGTATAATCCAGCAAAAGTGCATGATCCCTTTTTTGTCCACTCAAGAAAATTCTCGAAAATTTGATTTATTTTGCTCCTGATAGTTGTATTTGGTTCTAACCACAATTAATTACTGTTAGGAGATCTGCAGCCGAGTTTCTGGAATGAGGGCGTCGATATGATGAACGCGATAGGCCTATATATCTTTTTATGCATGTTTTTATTTTTCTACGTTAAGTCTACTTGACGAAGTCAAACATGTCCTCACAATTTGACATCTCGCACTATTCATGATGAATTCAGTAAGCCGACAATCTAGACTTAAGGGGTAATATGGCCTAAATAGCCTGCAATAGACACTATTCTTAATTCAAATTTAGAAGGAATTTAGCAATTTATGAATCAGAAATCAATTCTCTACATTAAATTGAATCTCCCTAGGCCTATGCATTTTGCGTCGTGGGCCATTTTACTGAAGTCTGCATCATCTTCAAAAAAAGCTATATTTGCAACTTGTCATCTTATCTAATTGATTGATTTACGAGAGATTAAACAAGAAACCAAGTAAAATTATTTTTTGCACAATTCCTCAAATTTTTGCAGTCGAAGACTGTTTCCAAGAATAATAAAACAATACGGGTACTACAGAATCATTTTAATGGCGTATCATGATCTTCTGTTTACATGAAGGGAATCACAGAGACAGCAGCACGATTAGAAAGACAAAATGGCGATTCTGAATTCAGTTCAAAGTGCTTATACCGATAGATAAATCTTCAAATCAAGTTTTTGATGAATTAACTGGGAATGCTCGGAATGATGATCACAGACCAAAATTTCAATATCTCAATATATACGGTATATATACAAGAACCATTTCACTTCAATTGCTGATGGCACAACATGGCGACCCCGCACCAGACAACAATGGAAATAACGTTGTCTCTAACATCGATAATCAGGATCCTGATTAGCCTGTGAAGTAATGCCAAAAATATTTAGAATCCAATGATGCAACAAAAAAGATTTGATTTGCATTGGAGAAGCTGGAGCTTGTCAACAGAAAATGCAATAGTTTAAGATGCAGTTGAGTATAAAAATAAATGCCCTGCATCATGACGGCGCCAAGGAGACAATCGACTTCTTCCGACCCAATTTGGATCTACAATGAAAGAAATGCTAAATAAGATGCTAAGTTTAAAATACATGTTTATGTCGATGAACACGAGCAATAATTTAGACAATATTCATTGATTTATTTACTGAGCAATTAAATCCTCTTTAATACTAGTACACTAGCGAGAAGTGATCAGAAGAAAACATGTCAATCATTACTCGATGTCCTATTTAAGATATTTCAAAATTGATAATCGAATTTTAATTACTTTGAGTCGGCGAATTTACAAAAAACCGGGAACTTAGCGGTCATTTCTTGCAGATTTGAAGATTATGAGATAGGACGTGTCATGCATGTATTTGAATACAGGCAGGACATGCCCGTCCCAGTTCAAGGTATATCAGTAGCGGTGAGGTTCGCAAGATTTTACCCCTCAAATCCACCAACATGATGATCTCTTATTTTCATGAATTCTTAATTTGCATACGTATACCTGCACGAGTACAGGTCTTATAAAATATAATTAAATGAACTACTTCGTCTGCACCTTTTCCAATTCACATAAAATCAAGCTTGCGATATAATAAAAGCAACATCCTGAATAAGAACACATATATTGAAAAATTTAAAAAGATAGAGTCAAAGTCACGACCACATGTACTACTACTATTATTGAAGCAGAGTTTGTACAGACAAGAATTATTCCAAAATTCGAACTCCTACTTCAAAATTCAAATTTAAATTCGAAATAATGATGCAAGTATTGGTGATACCTAGTCAGGGAATTTGTAAAGCATTCCAATGAAAAAATTAGGTTTCGTCACTAGAATCAGAGTTTGTACAGCAACTTCCAAGAATTTCCTTCCACGAACAACCACTAAAATCGGCAAAAACCGATTTCCCCGAAAAAACGATTACCTTTCTCAAAAATCAATTGGTGCAACATGGAAAATGAGTCTGTACAGTGTTCCAACTGGTGAAATAGCATTCTTCTAGTCAAGTCTGAGTTTGAACACACACTTCTTCGACACTCTAGTACTCCTACGACCGGCAAATGCCGGTCATTAAACGATAACTAGAGGACTACTGCCAATTTCCGAACAAATTGGTTCTACATGGAAAATGAGTTTGTGCAGTGCTCCAACCTGTCAAGTAGTACTGGCGTGTCGAAGAAGTGTGTGTTCAAACTCAGACTTGACTAGAAGAATGCTATTTCACCAGTTGGAACACTGTACAGACTCATTTTCCATGTTGCACCAATTGATTTTTGAGAAAGGTAATCGTTTTTTCGGGGAAATCGGTTTTTGCCGATTTTAGTGGTTGTTCGTGGAAGGAAATTCTTGGAAGTTGCTGTACAAACTCTGATTCTAGTGCCGAAACCTAATTTTTTTCATTGGAATGCTGTACAAATTCCCTAACTAGGTAGCACCAATACTTGCATCATTATTTCGAATTTAAATTTGAATTTTGAAGTAGGAGTTCGAATTTTGGAATAATTCTTGTCTGCACAAACTCTGCTGGTAGTGCACGTGGTTTTCGATTCTGTACAAACTCTTTTTAAAAAGTTGGTGTTTAAGTTGTTGCTAACTTGAACGACATCTCTGATGGTGAACACTGATAGATCAAATTCTAATCATTATTTGTATACTGTTGGAAATTCCGATATTACCTAGTAAAATGAGGACGTTAAACTTTTCTCACCTGATTTCCCCCGCCAGCAGCGGATTAAAAGCGTACAACCAATCATGAATATCCTGTTGATTATCGGGAGTTTGTACAAGATAATTACGAATTCCATTTTGCAGACGGAAAACATGTCGCAGGCGAGCATGAGTCGCTTGCTCCTCGGAGTAATCGAAGACAGCAGTCGCTAAGTTGATAAGACCCCTCTCCACTGGATCTTTCTCGTGGTTGTACATGTAGAGGAATGGTCTACGAATGACAACCCATAGACGCCGCCAACTGGAGGATCTTTCTTCTAAGAAATTCAAATATCCTTTCCGACTGACGACTGGACTGATTCGCACTTCATCGCATTCTCCAAGAAATCGGGGACCTGTGGAAAGGAAGTGAACTTTATAAATCGCTAATTGAATCATTTTCCCATTTGCTTGCTTCATCGCATCATGATATGAGAATTCCTGTCGAGACATGGAATTATCTTAATGTCTAATGTAAGATTTATCACAACTCTCCAACTGCAATTATTTTGACACTTTCGTGTTCCAACCTGAAGTCTTGGAGTCGTGGAACCCTCTAATACAAGTCACTCCCGGGCCAGGATACAAGTCAATTCAGACTAGAACTGAGGTTTGATATTGGAATCAGGTTTGAATCTTCCTCAAATTGTGTTGAAACGTTGATAATTATAAAAGTGTAAGATATATTGAAAGATATATTTGACTCTCGTTCTCAGTTGAAAAATGGAAACATCTGACTACATTATGCTTGCAAAAAAATCAGCGTTTATAATTATCACGAGCGCATTAACTTAGAAGACATGTCAGTAGTGTGCCAAATGCAGTATTAATGAATGCACACTGAAATTTCACTTGATATGCTAATTGTGTACCTTACATTTACTTCGGGTATGGCTGCAAGTTTAGATAGGGAGTTGTGTACATCTTGGGAGATGTGAATTATGCCTGCTGATGATTCCTGCTATTGGATGAAATGCTCTTTCAAGTCAACTACCTTTGAGGAGTCCACACACTCATGGCACCTCATTCGTAGCTGAGTACAAGTGTTAATCCGACCTGTACTCTTTTACAACAAGTGACATATACGGACTGAAGCCTTACTAGTTACTTGTCTTTCGCCACTGAGCAATAATTAATTGCTCACCTACTGATTTACACTTTTATGTGCCACATAATAGATAATTCCTTCTCACTTTGCAATTTAAGTACAGGCTTACTTTATGCCTACAAGTGCGGCAAAACACAAAAAAAACAAAGAAATTGAGTCAATGACCGGGTCATCGAATGGTGCCCTTGACCAGGTTCTATCGATGGTGCTGACATTGTCTAACTTTGCTGCAGCGTTGTCCTTACTGCTGATTTCCAATGACACTCTCGAGCTCGACCACAAGATCAAAAGATAACTAGTGTAGGAAGATACCAAAAAATCAGGCGGAACACTTAACCATTGTGTAACTTGACGAGTGACGTTCACATCTGTACGCGCAGCGGGATTTCGACCAAGAACTGCATATCGGAATAGTTACTAAAATTCGGAATTCATTCAGTCAGAGGATGACTAGCTCATATATTATGAATCTGGCAGACAGGCCTGCAAAGTTTCGAGGGAATAATCCATTGTATACATGTGCTTCACTACTCTCTTTCAAGACCATTACTTCAGAAATGAAGTATAGAATGCTAGGCTAATTTTCATGACTTTTGACTAAAAGAAATGCCATGGGCGCCGCATCGCTTGTTTATGACTTTACTAGATCGACTCAGTTCATTTAGTTTCACGTCTTCGACATTGCACGTTCGATCCTTTCAATATGCGAGTGCTTTTATATTTCTTCGTCACTTTGGTCAAGTCGATCAATTTAAAATCATCCACAGGTTCATACACATTTTTGCTACTCCGAGACTCAAATCAAGGAGTATAGCATAACAGGATGATCTCCGAAGTGAGTTTCAACCCTAAATTAAAAGCCAATTTTCTGTTATTGGATTAGCTGGAATCATATATATCTTAAAATATGAAGTTAAGTTTTAAAATTAGAGTCCAAAGAGTTAGGGAACCTTGAAAAAAATCGACGATTTGAGTAACCTCAATTCGAAGGTTCTTCATTAGGCCATTATACCGACCGAAAGTATAACTGTAATCATTTTGCATAATCATCATGTAGAGTTCGAGAAGATATAATTATTTTTCTGTATAATGGTAAAATCCTGTGGAAAAATGATGCGATTACGTAACATGCTGCTTCACTTGCAATATTACGCAATAACAATTACGTTACAAAAAATTTTCTGGCGACGCGCCTGGAGCTCGCGCATGCGTAGGAGCTAAACTGCAATATATGAAAAACTGTTTACAAAGCAGCCATTGATTACGCAAGATGATCCTTGCGTTTCCCAATTCGATGTCCACTGTTCATCCGTGGCCAGAGAATATTTCTGCTCAGCGTCATATCGCTTTGTCCGATAAATGAGTAGCTATGATTGACACGTGAAGCGATAGGCGACTATTACCTAAGTCAAAGTTTATGTTTGCAACTTAAGTTACCTACTGTTATTAGAGGGAAATTTAAGTAATGCTGTAAATAAGGAGGGCCATTGGTTCGACAACCTAACATCTCAGCAGACGAACAAAATTTATTTAAATTTAATTGACTCCTAACATTTTAGATATGTCCTCGAAGTTGCCTTTCAGGGATAACGTAAAAGTGTTGAAGGGAATAATGATTTTGAACATTAGGATTTTGAAGAATAGGATTTCGTATTTCATTTACTAGTTTTGACCGCACTTAAGTCAACCAAAATAACCCTATCGCTGATACATGACTAGCTAAAATGGATCTACTGCGAGTGTCTCAAGCTTCGCTGGCATTTTCTCCAGGGTTCCACTACCTCCCAGCGGACTCTAGGATTAGTTGGCTAATTGACCACCGCCCAGCGCCCGGCGTTATCATGACATTTACACCAGTGACTAAACGTATGCTAGAGGATACTTGAAGAGATCGAGAAGGTGCTCCAAGTAAAGGCAGTACAAAATAACTCTGCCTCTCGTCTCTGTTGTGAAAACGTCGAGTCCATGCATCTAATAGAAGAAGTTAAAGTGTCAAATTCCAGAACGAAATGCGAGGAGAAGACCAAGTGGTAACCAATCAAGTGACAATAATTATCAAAACATATCTGCAATATTGGCAGCAAAAATTGTCGAGTTTTATGAGTTGTACAAATTTCACAATTTTTCCACTTATTCTGTCTTTGTATTAATGAGGACCGAAATAAAAATGCGGGAATCTCTCTTCCTGTCTTCTTCTGAGCCCCCTTTCATAACATTTAATCTGTTACTGTCCGCGAACGCCATTTATCAGTACAGTTACGACAACCAATTTTATGAATGCCTGTATGGAGCATTTATATTTCTCATTTATTTATTACAAAGCCTGATGACGTGATCGCACTTTGGCTTGGTTATAGTTTATCACACACTTAGGTGACATGGTCGCATACACTAAGGAACTCAGAAGCTTGTAACAAATAAACTTGGAGGAATTAGGCTATAACTTCGCCAGTTCTTGTCAAAACATTAATTTGGAAGTAATCAAAATATTCATCGAGGTATATCAGATTTCTTTCGTTACAAGACTAGAACTCATGTTTTCTAGGAAACTTAGCAATGGTATTAGAAGAAATTAGCTTTCCATGAATGAATGTTGTATTTTCTAGACGCAAAGGAGGATTACAACTTTTTTCTTTAGCTCTGAATTTTAAATTTTTGCTTACCGGAAAACATGCGATTCGCTGTGTAGAGCACACACCCGCATCTGATAGTACCCCTTCTTCACGAAACTTGACTGGCGAGAAATTTTGCATATCTAGCTTATCTTCAGATGTGTGGAAAGTCATAATCAATCCTTCCTCTATGATCAATTATCATAACTGGGCAATTTAAAAGCATTTTCCTATATAAATTCTAGTGTTATCGACCTACTGCGCAAACCGATTGATAGTAGAGTGAGCTACAAGCAAGATATGAAACGTGCTGCTGATGAGAAAAAATATCTGTCCTGGCATCAGTTAGTTCAATCCAGGGAAGGATATCATTTCAATGTCATAAATGATTTTTGCGACACAAAATCTAAATCACATCGTAAATTTGTTTGCTTATAGACATTTAGAAGCCATAGATATTTCAAAAATCTAAAATAGAATAGAATAATCTAAATAGAATATAAAATGGATGGGAAAATCTTTGTTCCTTTCTTGATGAGACGCCAAGAACATGTTGGTAGAATAAATAACAAAATTATGAAAAGTGTTTTCATCCAACACAAATCAAAGCATCTAGTCAGTTATGACACAAAAGATGCCCCTAGACTTGAGAAATTCAAGCACTAACTCAAAAATTAGGCACTTTCCTTTGAAACCGCAGACGTTGCGTCTTGCTCTATGTGCACATCGATCATCGATGATCAGTACTGCATTTTTGTCGTCGCACAACGGAAACACAGTGAACAAAAATGGCTCCTCTCACAGATTGCACAAGATTTTAATATGAATTGCATTGACAAAAGAAATGAATAACCAACAACTTTTAGTGTCACAATTTTGTAGCTTCACATATTATTTTTCACTTATTTTTTAATAAGTTTTGTCACACATTTTTTCTCGCGATCAAAGCTTCGTCGAAACGTTGAGTGTTGACACTTCATATTTGCTATATCTTGTTTTTTTACATTTATTGGAAAAACTCAATTTCTTTGACTTTATGGATCACAGGTGACATGTCTTATTGAAATAATTTGTGCGCATTTATGATAATTCATTATGCTTACCGGGCTTGGTGATGGACCAGGACATGGAGACATCCTCTGATGTAGAAGTCGCCATTGAATCTGCAGTCGGAGATTTCCGCATCACCTTCATGTTCACTGGCGGACCTTTGAAAAGGTCAGAGATACTTGGACTAGCAGACATAAGGCTCTGAGAATGTTCACCAGGAGTGGTTGATTCTTCATCTTCACCTGAAGCCGCTGATGCGCTCATGAAACTGCACATAGATTCCTTGAAAAAAAAGGTCAACTTCAAATTAAGATGAATTGCCGATTATCTGACAATCATATGGAAATATTTGGATAACGTCAACAAGGAACATAGACAGATGAAAAAAATCGGGTCTTTTAATAATTAAAGGTTCAGTTTAAAATGTAAAATAAAAAGATACCAGGTATCGAATAATTTATGGAATAT
Source organism: Prostheceraeus crozeri (assembly GCA_907163375.1). Taxonomy (NCBI): domain Eukaryota; kingdom Metazoa; phylum Platyhelminthes; order Polycladida; family Euryleptidae; genus Prostheceraeus; species Prostheceraeus crozeri. The sequence goes on from CAJQUW010008405.1 coordinate 390,527, forward strand.
TTGTTATAATTAAAGCTTCCATTTTTGAATATCTTGCGGTGAACAATGAAGTCGTCAAATAGCAGGTATGAGAACTCGAAACAAAAAGCCGAAAAATTTCTGGAATTCCAACTGCAATCATCCATGGGTACCCGGGTCTTTCTTTATACTGATCCTCTTGTTTCTTACAAACTGTAGGCTTATGTATGTCGCTTAACAGTTTTGGACAAATTAATTCAACTACAATGTCCGACAAGTGAAATATTCAATTTCATTTCGGTGACATGCATTCAAAACATATTTTCTGGTTTGGATCAAGTGTCAGTGTGCATGAAGGTGTTTCAAAAGTTGACACGCAAACCATGTCGAGATGTTTTAGACGTCATCATGAGCATTGGAATTGAATGGAAGGCTGTAGAAAAATTTCGAAAAGTAGCAATTTCATAATATAAAGACGTTCATTAGACTGGATTGCTTGACGGCAATTTCTCCCATCACACACAAAGAAGCTTTGACCTTGAAGTTCATGAAAGCAGGATAATATATACGATAAATAGCACGAGCAACTTTCAATAGCGAGGGAAAATCGGTGCAGAAAGAGGAGATGACCACCAATCGTTGATACGCAGATCCTTCCTGAAAACTGGAAGTTGGTTGCACACTTCTAGGTCAAAAGCATCATTGTTATTGCCTGAGATATCGTCGGTAAATCGACAAAAGGCCTTATGTGCAAAATGTCCATTTTTCCGGAGAACTTTATTTCTTTTTATTAAAGTGATGCACAATATTGAAAAAACCGAAATAGCCAAGTGTTATCATTCAACATTGCCATAGAGTTGTCTTACTGCAGATTGTCCAAAACAGTTCTAGAGGACCCATCAGCACCTTTTGCACTTAGGCCGATTTAATGTTTTTTTTGTAGGACGCTCATGGAAAATGTGGATGCATCATATCTTCTGAAACCTCTCAGCAAGCCAAATTTAAAAATCAATGTTTTCACTTAAATGGATAAAAAAGCATGTGCATGTGCATGTAAAATTAATGTGCATTTGTACACGTTCTTAATTCGAGAGGAATTCGTGAAGGGCAAATGATGCATCAGTAGCAAACCATTTAATGGGTACAACCATATAGGCAAAGGCTACATCGTTGTTTCCATCAAACGTGATGAATGTAAATGGGTACAAATCATGCACATGTGCATGTACACTGTACAATGTGTACATGCATATAAAACTGTACATCTGCAGAAATTTCACTTTAAAATATACTCTTATATGAGCAATACTTTCTCTAGAAGTAATAAATATCATCTTTAGGCACTTTGTTATCTAATTTATTTTCTGTTAAATTTACACCAGATAGCACCACTTCTGTGATTTAAATATTGAGCAATAGCCATCGAAAAATGCAATAACGCCAGAAGTCGGTAGTAAAACTTTTGTTATAACTTTAAATATGTGCTGAATCCCTCGCACACTGTGCTGTCACAGAACACACTCGAATTTTTTCACAGAATTTCTCGCATTGATGAAAACCTGTGTTTCACAGCAGATATTTTGGACATCTGACATCTTTAAGGCACCTCTTTCCATGCGACATCGCGATGAAATAATGCTATTGTCATTAAGGTGACTTCAATCCCGGCTACTCTTACAAATCAAGCGATTTCTGGATTACAAAAGATCAATCTCGGGATCCTATTTTTTTCATTTTCCCGGTATTATGAACAGTAGGCCTATATCTGCATGCAGATGAAAAATTTTGCTTCATAATTACCAAGTTCATCCACTATCTAGGACATGAAAAATTGAAAACACAGTTGAACAGAAAGATACGACTGCTTAATTGTGATCCATCTCGAAAATATGGAAGCAGAGGAAATTATTATAGAGCAAAGTATTGGCCAACATACGGCTTATGCATAAAAGTCAAAATAATGATGCCACACGCATCGCAGCTAGCAATTGACAGAATCGCCAATGCCCTTATTAAGTGATCCACTGCTGGAAGGAATCGAAGTAAGAAAATGAATAAGTAATTATTCTGCAATTCTTGCTATTTTATAAAGGTTCTTTGCCCCTGTACCTGCATTTATGACTAAAACATGTTGGCAGTAAATATATAATCAAGCAAATGCAAGTAGGTCTATTCGAGACGACAGCATTGTAATACAATATTGAATCAGAACAAGTAAGAAGAGGATCGAGAAGTATTCGAAAATCCAATCACTTCCCACTGGCAATGTTCGATAATTGCTGAATTACTGCTAAATAACTACTAAAATGACAACTAAGTGAATCTCGAGATCCGGTGAGCAAAATTACGGATTTCGTGATTTGCGAAAGACCACGGCACTCGGGATTCAAAACCTAGTCATAGAGTAGTTTTGTTAATCGAACGTGGGAAACATGATTTTGATCTACTTGAAAGTCACATATGGTTGTACGGTAGGGACTGCCGTTGCTGCGACTGAATTTTGACCATCCAACGTGAGAAGCTTGATTATCTATTAGCCACGCACGGCTCCGCCATTGGGACAGCAGTATACAAAGATGACTCGTTTATTCGGTAGGCTACCTTCTACAGGTATTAATACCTGTAGTTTTTAAAACCTGAAATTTTTAATTAGACTAAGAGCTAATTAGGCTAGCCGTAGTCTGCAAATGTTGTTTATGAATAAGAATGATATAACCATGCAAATGAGGCCTTTTGCCGATTACAAAAATGGAAGGTCGACACATAAGGTATTTTGCATTTCTTAATTTAAACAAATTTGCCGATTAAATTTGAAGATATCTTCTTAGGACATGATGTAAAACACAATTTAGAACATTTCTGCGTTAAAAAGTCACTTTTGAAAATTTTGCACATAAAGCCTTCTGCCGATTCACCGACGATATATTGTTTTAATTTTAGCAAGAACAAACATCATTCCAAATTCATAAGTGGTTCTATCTATACCTATATTTTGTAATTCAGGTGCAATCATTGTCATATCTTGTTTCATAAGACAGCAAAACAACATCTCTAAATTCGAAAGTTAAGAAAACCCTTCAATGCCCAAACAATTGTGAAATTATTATGTCAATTTGAATATGCATTAAAGATGACTATCTGAGCAATTTCATCCTACCAGTTCAAATTAGTCAATACAGCAGCTGAAAATTAAATTTTTGTAAAGGATTGAATTCGGAGTGAGGTACGGTATCTTGAATATCATCCCTCCTGACCGTCAAAGCAGGGTCCAGTGGCAACCTCACGTCCCCTACACAACCAATCCAGAGTGCCACTACACAGTACCCTTCGGTCTAAATACCAATAGTTTTTTGATGGCTTTTCCTCCATCAGGGTTAGTTTACCTTCCGTACAATCCTAGTTGACTGAGGGGTTGGATTACAGCCACCAAGCACACTGTCATGGACTCACAAGCGTGACCAAGTGGATAGTTCAATGGGGAGTTGGAAATTAGACCTAGTGGACTCGTGGAGGTTTAACTCAACTCCAATAAACAAATATTGCAAATTGTATTCTACGTACAAAATAATTTTATCCTAAGATTGCTGAAATTTCAAATCACTCCACAAAATAATGAATATCCAAATTGTGTCATTCCATAAAAGATACAGTTGACCACGTTTTAGGCGCACAAAGCAACATTTTAATGGATAGGGAGCAAAATATTTTGGCCCAACATAAAAATGAAGAAGGTAAATGTGCAAATACATAGTTATGACCGTTCCCTCGTCAACTCCGATTATTGCCATGAAGGAGATTCTACAAACCCCTTTTGGAATTCCTGGAAATCCAACTAATTAAGGTTTTCTATTTTAAGGCTATCTTGCAATATTCGAATATTTTATCCCCGACAAATAAAAACTCCAGCTGAACTGTTCTACTTCCTATTATTCATTCTTGAATGTACTACTTACGTCGTGAACAAGAGGGTGAGTCGGAGGTTTCACAGGTGTCCACAGGCGGATGCATTCCTTCTCCATTGCCAGCTCTGCTTCAGATTCATGGGATAGTTTTACAAGGTCATGTAAACTTGGTGGAGGTCCCGCACGTCGAATGATTTCATCCATAATTTGCAGTTTGTCCTGTCCACCTCCTTCACGTAGCTTGTCTCGCAAAGCAAGGATGTGTCTCGTTTTCTCAACCATCTCAATACGAGTCAATTTCTCAAGTTCCCATTGATGATCAAGTATGAGAGAATCACTGCGGGGGCGCCATCCTTTGAGGTTCTCTTCTCCTCTCACGTATGTGCTGTTCGTATCGACGACTTTACGTGTTCTCCGGAGGGTGCCTTAAAGAGGAATGTTATGGATAGAAAGAAATTATTAAACACAAAATCTAATATAAAATTAAGTACAATGCATGTGTTGTATAATGTGCTAAATATAATTATTAATTGAACATGTTGTATATTAGTAAATACATTACACAATTATATTACAGTGTTAATCAATTGCATAAAAAACATAAACTGGGTAAACTACATGCACTGCGTGTACACACGTCACCCAAACAACACGGATATCAAAATCCGCGCATAGGCTCAACTAGCGATGTTTGCACGATAATGCCATTATACTCGTAATACAAAATTGATTGTTGTACACTGTAGTAGCACACAAGCAAAATCTCGCAAAAATTCTTGAAAAGTTGGATTGTAAAAATCACATATCTTCATGCGGTTGAATTCCTTCACATGTCGCCTACTTTATGTATTTACAAGACTATTTGTCTTATTCCGTAACGAAACATGCTCAACAAGCCATCGAATACTATGTGGCTTAGCATGAACCCACACAATTGATGGCTATGTCACCATGTTCATGTTGAGAAGATATCTATTGCGAAAGGAACATGGTTTGACCATTATAATGTGAATTTGTGCTATTATATTGCTAAGTTAATGATTTTTCAAACTTTAGAAGCACCTTTTTAAGGTGAAAGTCGAAGTGGGATGTTTTCTCATTGTCCATTTAAATGATGTGTGCGGGCCACTTTAGGTATGAGGAACGGCAGCGGGCCGGGCGTTGCCCACTACTGCTTTAGAGCAACGAATACAGAGCAACGGCGGTCAGTCATAGTCCGAGTGTGACGCCACCTCATCTAAGTAAAAAAACCGCTTTTGTTTCTCTCTAGAGTGGAATCATTGCCTGCGGCGTCGTGCATTCCTTTCAGACCTTTTCTACGTATTAGTAACATGACCAATGCCATGCTGCAATCAAAAAATGACAAACTGCTGCACAATTCATATGTTATTTTCTAGGGGCTGTGATGAAAGAGAGCACTGTAGATTCTAATGTTGTCTCACGTAGTTGAGGTCTTATGCTGTGACTTATGTCAAATGCATTCTCGCAAAGCATTAGAATATCTTCAATTCAACTGCTTCGAGTATAATATTTGATTTGTATGGAAAGACTCATTCATTGGTGTCTACATCCCAAAATCCCATTTTATTTTAGGAAAACTATGCTTGTATTTTAAACTTACATAAATACTTAATCAAATATAGCGACTTCGCTCGAATTGTAAAACATTTGTCAGCAATGTGATTTACATAATGCAGTACAGATCATCACATTTATTGAATGGGATTCGTCTCCATAATTCGACATTTCAACTGATAAATGATGCATGCACCTTACCTTCATCATTCATATCTACTTCGGTTAATAATGTGTGAGCGCACTGTGGTCGAGGCACGTCAATTAAGCTCCCCTGTCTATTGTCTCTCATTGGTGAGCTGTCGGAGGTGACGTCATCACGAAACTTTGCAACTATCCTGCGCCTCAAAGATGATGAATGAGAAGTGAAAAAGTGCGGAACAGAGATCAGGGATGCGGCTAGCATTGATTGAGCGAATAAAAACGATATGTAAAATTGGCCGAACTACACCTTTAATAATTTGGGCACATCTGCTAGAAGTGCAGATGTCGGCGATAACTATTGTATAGCTGTATTCAGGTTAGGACCTAAACTTTATAATCTTAATCATCTCATTGCTAGAATTGATGTGATGACGCGATGAAGCTGCTTAACTGGTCTGACAGACATCAATCTTTGTCGAGCGGGTCATGTTGTGGAACAGAAGTCTTGATTTGTTTGATATGCGGCTGAAGATCGATCTAATAAGAACACATTTCAAATAGGCGCTTTCTTTACAGCATGTCATAGGTTTCATGTACCAATTTAATATATTGGATATAGTGAGATATTCATGCGGTTAGAATCCTATTTGCATACATGCATATCCAGTGATGGTCATAATTCGAATTAATAATCATAGATCGGCATGTCCACAAAGCACAGACAAGGGAAATACGTAATATTCACCTGCACAACAAAGAAGTGTCACATTCGGTAAACCTCTAATCATAGAACCAGGACTACAATTGATGATCGATGAAGCATCTCGGCAATGTGATATATAAGATGAAAATTAATAAATAATAAAAGCTCTTTTAATGTAGCTAATCTTCTTTTTCCATGGTGGGCCTCTTTTCCATTGATGCCTAGTAATCACTAAATAAAAATTTCAAGACTTGTTTTGAAGAATGGTAGATTGCTCGCAAATAGTTTTACCCGGTATATATGAAAGGCTCAATGTTCAACATGAATTAAGACGTGAATTACAAAAAGAGATATTTCAAACATGTTAAACTTGACGCGATCAGGACCGAAATAAAGGTCGGAAGTAGTGGCCTAATATTGACATCGAGCATCGGAAGAAACCCGGGGTTTTCCTTATAAGCGACACAATGGTGACTGAGGAAACAACTTGCTCATCTTTCAACAATATTCAGAATACCAAAGTATTCATTTATTGTGCGATGCACCTTCTGGGACTTCCCAACTTCCTTTATCAGGCTATGTGTTCTATTGCTTCGAGAAATTTCAATCTGGGAGGATGGAAACCGTAATCCCCTCTGGTAATATCTTAGTGAGTCATCTATATACCTAGTACAGTTGAGGTCAGGAACTCGCTGGACGCAAGCGGCTAGTGACGCAATATTGCATGACACACTTGCTTGATTAGCAAATGCTCGTTGGAACTGCCATTCCAACAGGATAAAAATATTGCTGAATAAATCCTCCATGCAGATCTGCAGCTTTGCCATTTGTTTTTCCTGATCAATCGATCTCTAAACGTCGAAGACACCGAATTCAGACGGAGAGTAAATCCTTCATTTGTTGAGAGTATGGATATTCCACCTTTTGTTTGATCTTCTTTGTAAGATAATCTAATTACGTGCATTGCCTCAATAACAAGCACCACTGACATAAAGGAAATTCCAGTTGGCCTCGAGAAAACTGCAGACACATAATTCATCATCTAAGTGAGCATCGGCTGAAGGCCATTTTGTTCTTTGTATTTCGACATTACACAGCATGCCAGCTAGGAGCTGTGGACCTTAGCATGCATGGAGATGAGAAAGTACAGCAATACAAAAGAAACCTAAGTGACCTTGAATTTGAACTGTATCATTAACTTTGGTGTCGAGCATATTCAAGCGTGATCTGATGCTTCATAAGAAATGAGTCAAAAGCCATGTTAGGGAACGCTAAAACTCCCTTATGAAGAAATGTTAATGTCAATTCATTACCTATTCTCTAACATATGAGACTAACATCTAATTGTATTTTATTGTTTAAGCGTATTATTGTATTAGAAAAGAAAGGAGCGCTTTTCCCTTTGGAATTAGATATTACTGTGTCGTTCAACATTGACAGAGATAGTGTATGAAAAAAACGAAAAAAATTATAGATTTCCTTCTGTTGTGAAACTGATATTCTACAAAAAATATATGTAATTAGATATCTACACACAACAAAATATTAAATGTGAATATTTGGGGAAAAGATGAAAAGTGTGTGCGTCTGCTTGTGAGTGCGAGAGAGAGAAGTTCATTGAAATATGAAGCAACTGTTGCACAGTAGCGTCCACTTGTCGCACAGTAACGACGTAAGAAGTAACAGCCCAGAGTGTTCTAATTTACTTGCACCCACAGTTGTGAGACTGACAAGCATAAAGTGCGACTCTACCATAACTATTCAATAGTTACATCCAAAAATGAATGAGTTTCAAACATAGAGCGGTCTTTTAAGTTTGCTCCTTACGCATAGAGGTAAGATGAACATTTCAAAGATTAGAATACACGCCTGAGCTACTGATATCCAAGCCGAAAAGTTTTTTTGGATGCGATGTCTAATGAAAACATTTAAGGACGTGCTCTAGTTGACAACTTTATGTCATAGAAGTCCATTCTCCCCATCATAGCAGTAGCAACTGAAACTTAACCATTAAGTTAGCTACAAAAAATGAACAGAAAACACAACGGAGAGATATAGAACTTTCTGGTAAGTTGACAAAGAATGCTTCCTCTATACCTAAAGGCCGTATCACATCATCTACGTGCTACGTGCTACATGTTGCGTGTTGCGCTTCGAACGACGTGTGAAACACAAGCACGTACATGTAACCAAGCAAGAAGTTAAAAGGCCGTATCACATCACCTACTTGTTATATGTACGTGTTGCGTTTTGGCGTCGTGTGAAACGCAAACATGTACATTGTACATGCAGGCTGACCATGCAAGAAGTTATTGCACTGCAACGTCATAACAAAGATGTCTATGAATAACGTGATGAAGAATTCTTTATCATAGTATTCATAGATCCTCAGCTGGTAATAACTGTCACATCCAATCAGATTGTCTCTAGTTGAACTTTTTCAACTTCTGCGTTTTGACAGCTACATTCATATTTCAAAACAGTCTATGGCATTTCATTCCTCTCATCGTGTTGCATGTTCATGCACGTGTTTAACTGTTACCTTCTGCGCTTGAAATTTCACCATAGGTATGAATAGTTAATATATTCCCTAATATACTATATATATATATTCTTTAATATATTCCTATATCTATGACTTTGAACACACAACACGTAGGTGATGTGATGCGGCCTTAAATCATGGATTACTGTCTAAATGCAGCAATCTTGGGTAGAAATTGAACGTTATGAGTCAATGACAAGCCGGCAAACCAGTTAGACAATAAAATTCTGCCTGTCGATAGTTTAGAAGCGGTTTCAGAAATCATGGGTCACGCGTCCCGATATCTGTGATTCATACAACTCATGCATACATCTAGGAATTGAAGTAATATCAGTTTGGCAGAAAATTGTGTCGACAATTCGGTTACACCACTCTTGATTAAACTCGCGATTCGCGCTCATGTAATCGCTCGTGGTGAAACCTTTGAATAATTCATTGAATCCAATATTTCTAGTGATCAGGAATGAGAAAACGATCGTGCCTACTATAGAATTAACTTGAAAGTTGAGTTAAGCAGATTTCTATCACAGACTTAAACTTTAAATAACAGTATATCCTGAGAGTCGGATTGAAAGATATAGAGTTTAAGGATTTCAGTGTTTTACAGAAAATATCGACAAGGGTTCCTATCACTCTCACTATATGGGGAATGTTTTTGAGAATCTAGAAATTCTAAATTTTATGTTTGCTTGAAAGTATGTAATGTTCCTATTGATTCTTCTTACTGTTTACATAAGTGACATGTTATTATCAATGACGGTGTTCAATCTGATTATCTCTATCAAAATAATCGTAAATGCGGTTTTGTGATCATTTGACAATCGTCATGTAATACGCAATTAGTTTTTTCTTCCATGTCCTATATTGACTTAATTCAGCGTATGATTATGAAATACAGGGATGGTTCTTTTCAAAATTAAGATAATTGTCCTAGTTGCCAGGCAAGTATCAAACATTATTTTGATTAATACAGAAGACTTTCCCTGAAGGCATGCTTGGTGTTCACTGAATAGGCCCGAACATTGCTGACATCAGGGATTTATTGAACTAAATTTAATTATCATTTGATTGGAACAATTGTAAGGCTGTTAATCGCAATTAATTGGCAAAAAAATAAACCCACTTTTCATGAATTTTTTCGTTGTTAACGTCCGCTCCAATCAAAAACATACCAGCTTACTTTACCAATTTACTAACGTTCACCTTCCTCCCCTAAAAATGCATCACCAAGTTACTCACTAGGCAATTTAGGAGGTCACATGGGTCCCAAAATTGACCCTTGAAGATCTTCAGAATACACAAGCTTGGTGCATGACTTTTGACGATCTTAAGACGACAGATAACTGCCGGCCACAAAGGAAAGACGCAAGAAGTCTGTTCAGCTGGTCAATAACTCCATAGGACAAGAGCTTCATAAGAAGTCCCTGATGCCAGATCAATCGAATGCCTTGGAAATATCCAACACAATTGATCTCTCCTTGCCTGTCAAGAACGAGACGCAAATGTTCCATAGCAAATAATGGAAGATTTGCAGTTGATCGAGAGTGCCTGAAACAACACTGTGCTTCAGACAGATGGTTACAAGTTTCAGGAAAGTTGACAGCGTGTTGGTTTATCACGGCTTTAAAAATCTTGCAAGAAAAAAACGTCATTGGCAGTAGTGGGATACTATACTGCCTGACAGAAAAACTTAACACTTACGGTATCATTGCTAATCAATGGCAGCTGCCAAACAAATTTCTGTGTGACCTCTCTAGCTTAGCCATATGAAAATATCGCTCATTCCCTTACACAAGATTTGCCGTCTTTCTGACAGAAGTCGTAACTGCATGATGAAGCACGAAGATGAATTCGAAAAAATGCGTGGCTATTGGAATGATTCGCTGTGGACGTAACGCATGCTTGTAAAGAATTGGAGGTTAGTGGGTGCGTTGGTGTGAAGAAGATAAAATTGCAAAACAAGAAGTATCCGAAAGCCAAAAGAATACAAATAGAGTCACAGACCAAAATCTGATGATTGCTGCGAAGAAATCCAGACTGCTGCATTTCAGAGCATGGTCGATTCAGCGGTGGCAGCGTTAGGATTTCGGGCGGTCCTTGTCACGGTGGATGAGTCAAGACTGCTACTGTCATCAAGGTACCTTGGATGGCTAATGCTATCTCTAAGGGAATGTGACTCCTTTTGTTATTCCAGCAATATAAGGGCACCATCTCATCATCCAAGATGACCGTGTGCAGCTGTACAGAGCACACCAGCCACGTGATAACACCTCAGCAAATGAGTATCTCTCATGGCCTTCACGCTCTCCTGAATTTTCACAGATCGAGCATGCATGAGAGGAGCTTGGTAAAAGGGTGAAAAACTCATATCCACATTCTCCTTCCAATTTCGAACCACTTTCCGAAATATTGAATGAAAAGCAATGAAAACGCATCGAGCAAGATAGATCGGATGAACTCTATGAACAATAGATGTTGAGCTTGCATTAATGCCAAGGGGGTATGCAGGTTGCTAGATACGTGTGAAATAAATCTTTTTCATTTTAAGTTATATTTTTGATGCTATTTCATTACTGAAAATAATGGTCCCTATGATTCTCTAAGTGTTAAGATTTTTTGTCACGCAGTATAGTTTTCGAAAATTCGACTAGGATAGCCTGTTTCCTCAGCATATATACAGTAAACTACAAAATGAGAACTAGTCAAAAGTCAGGAATAGTCATTTGCTAAACATTTGAAATAGTAAGAGAACACACTATATCCTGCCACTATATGGGTGGTTTAAAAAAGCTGCCAATAAAAGATAATGTAATGGAAGTTAATCGTAGAATTGTAGTTGCACTCAAAGATAGACATAATTCAAAGTTTGGACTGTGTGAGATAAAACAGTGAAAACATCGGTTTTTGTCTTCCTCTAAGTGAATTTAATTTCAAGTCAAGTCATGTCTTTATTCAGTTAACAGCATAAGCTGTTTGTTATACAATGTAAGAAATAATGTAGAATTTACATACATGTACTGCCGACAAAATAAAATCACATAAAAAGAAGAGCAAAAGAAGGAAGAAAAGTGTTTCTGTATCTTCTGGTCCTACACACTACACAAGTTTTGCATGCCTCAGTCAATTGCAGTACGAGTTTCGCTTTGG